>OZ008368.1:146243818-146843818 GCA_963931995.1 Phaonia tiefii
CTGCTCAGAAACATTCCACAAGGAGATCTAGAAGTAAATTTAAATTTTGGAAACACAAAAGCTGACTCAATAAAAACTTTAGGACTCACATGGCTGCCGAAGGATGATAAGCTCTGCGTTAAGGTTAACGTCGAAGCGGTCAAAAGGATTACGAAACGCAGCGTCACGTCAGATCTTGCCAGACTTTTCGACCCGTTAGGAATCCTGTCTCCAATCGTGTTAGCAGCCAAAATCCTTATTCAGAGTTTGTGTGAACTAAAATTGGACTGGGACCAATATTTACCTGAAGAATTGCTCACCAAATGGCTCACATTCCGCTCAGACCTGAACGTATTAAAAACACTACAAATATCAAGGTACATCTTTAAGGGAGGAGTCCCAGAAGCCATTCATTTACACATTTTTACTGACGCATCGGAGAAGGCATATGGAGCAGCAGCATATGTTCGATTGGTGTTCAAAAACGGAACGACTATCGAACATATGCTGCTGCTCCATATGCCTTCTCCGATGCGTCAGTAAAAATGTGTAAATGACTGGCTTCTGGGACTCCTCCCTTAAAGATGTACCTTGATATTTGTAGTGTTTTTAATACGTTCAGGTCTGAGCGGAATGTGAGCCATTTGGTGAGCAATTCTTCAGGTAAATATTGGTCCCAGTCCAATTTTAGTTCACACAAACTCTGAATAAGGATTTTGGCTGCTAACACGATTGGAGACAGGATTCCTAACGGGTCGAAAATTCTGGCAAGATCTGACGTGACCCTGCGTTTCGTAATCCTTTTGACCGCTTCGACGTTAACCTTAACGCAGAGCTTATCATCCTTCGGCAGCCATGTGAGTCCTAAAGTTTTTATTGAGTCAGCTTTTGTGTTTCCAAAATTTAAATTTACTTCTAGATCTCCTTGTGGAATGTTTCTGAGCAGTTGCGGGTGATTTGCACACCATTTTCGTAAGTTGAAAACACTTTCCCTCATGATCTGCGTTAGCTGTTCTTGTAATTGCATTGCAGCCACTAAACTATCTGCTCCACCCAGGCCATCATTCACGTAGAAATTCTCTTGAAGAAATTTCGAGGGCTGCGGGTAACGAACGCTGTTCTCTTTCGCCAGTTGCTGTAAACACTTTGTTGCTAAATATGGTGCAGCTCTTGTTCCATATATAACTGTGTTGAGCTGGTAGTACGTTATGGGTTTGTTGGCATCTTTTCTCCAAATAATGAGTTGAAATTTGCGATCTTCGGGGGACATTACGACTTGTCTATACATTTTTTCGACATCAGTAGTAAATACGAATCGTGGGAATCGAAATCTTAGCAGTATAGAGAATAGTTCGCTTTGCACTGTCGGCCCTGTGTACATGAGGTCGTTTAGTGAGTGTCCTGATGTAGTTTTGGCTGATGCGTCGAATACAACTCGCAGTTTTGTGGTGGAACTCTCAGGCCTTAACACGCAGTGATGTGGAATGAAATAGTTAGGTGAAAGGATTGCATCTGATGATATCTTTGTCATGTGCCCCAGTGCCTCATATCCATCCATAAACTTGATGTATTCAGTTCTCATTTCAGGATGTTTCTGCAGTCGACGCTCAAGCGAAAGAAATCTGTTAAGAGCAACTCCATGTGAATCGCCTAGAGCAGTAGGGCTTTGATGGAATGGTATCTTTACTACAAATCGATTTTCGTGGTTCTTGAGGGTGTTGTGCGCGAAGTGTTCTTCACATTGTCTTTCTAACATAGAGAGCGGATTGTCGTTGGGTTTGATTTCGTCTAACTCCCATAAGCGAGCTATGGAAAGCTCGAGACTTTCATCGGCTGTGCAGACTCCACATGCTACATTTGAGCGGTGTTCTTCTTGAAGTTTACCAGAAACGACCCACCCGAATACTGTGTTTTGTAGTAGTGGAAGTTGTTCAGATAACTCAATTTGTCCAATCGATAGTAATTGATGATAATGTTCGGCACCCAATAGAATGTCGATTTTGTCGGGGCGGTTGAAGGTTGGATCAGCTAGTACTAGATTTTTGGGTAGCGACCAGTTATCAGTGTGGATATATTGTGATGGTTGCGGCGAAATGATGCGAGGCAATACAAGTGCTTCAAGTGGAGTTGAAAAACCATTAATGCGAGAGTGTAATGCCACATTGATCCGATGCTGTGTTCTGGTGTTTGTTGCTGCAATTCCGCTAATGTTTACGGATGATGGCTGCATTGATATGCCAAGACGTTTTACTAGACGCTCAGTGACGAAATTGACTTGGGATCCTGAATCTAGCAAAGCGCCGCACTCAACTTCTGTATGTTCACCCTTAACCTTTACCACTGCTGTGCCGAGTAGAACGTATGAATTTGATGATTGCTTATTGGCAGCAGCTAGTGAGGTGGCTTCTGATCCTTCTGGTAAACAAGTACTCGAAGAGGTGGTGTTTGGCTTATCTTTTGTAGCTAGTGCTGTGGCATCTGATGATGTCTTCTTGTTTATGTTGTTGTTTACGCTAGATGATTCTTGCCTTGATGAAAATTTTGTTGATTCAAGGTGTAGCATTGAATTGTGTTTCTTGTTGCATTTTGTACATGACCTTGATGTGCAAACCCTTGTGGAATGGCCCGATTTCAAACAGTTGACGCACAATTTATGTTTTTGTGTGAAATTCAGTCGCTCCTGTGGTGTTAGTTGTTGAAACCCTTGGCACCGAAATAGTGGATGAACACCATTTTTGCAAAGTTTACATGCGTTTTCATTTTGGTTGGATGAAGCCGCAGAAGCACATGCCTTTGAAGATGATTTTTCCTTCTGACCCATTGCTTCCATTGATTGAAAGCGGGTTTCCAGGAAAGCCAAAAAATGTTTGACCTGAGGAAGTTCTTTTGGATTTGTTATTGATCGCTCGTAAAGAACATGTGTTCCACGATCCAATTTTTTAGCTAGCAGGTGCAGCAAAATAGGGTCCCAAGAGGTTGTGTCGACGTCAATGTTTTGTAATGCATGCAAGCATTCCTGTGTGACGTCGTGCAGCTGCTTAATGGCTGCTGCTGATTACCCGCCTGATGGTTGATCAAGCAATTGCTGTATTAGCGTTGCGACAAGAACTCGCTTATTATTGTATCGCTCTTGTAACATTTTCCATGCTGTTTCATAATTGTCAGCTGTAGCGTAAAGGTGACTTATCAGTTTCCCCGCTTCTCCTCCGATATTAGATTTAAGGTACCACATCTTTTGTACCGTGGGAATTTGCTGTTTGTCGACGAGTTGAGAAAACAGATCAAAAAATGTTCTCCATGTGACATAATCCCCATTGAATTGTGGGATAGTTACTTTAGGCAGCGGTAGCACGCTGTTTTGCTCGTATTGGGTTCTTCGTTCTGGAGCAATATTTGATGACATCTTAAAGTTTTCGATGATTAATTTCTCCAGGTTGGTGTACGAATCCATGTCATATCCTTCTCTAAGTGGATCAGGATTGTTTTCCCATATTGAGAAATGCAAATTTTGGATTTGCTCCACAGTTTTGTCTTTTTTTTTTTTTTTTTTTTTTTTTTTTAATCGAGCGAACCCATCGCCGCCACTCTTACCCGCCCCTACCGACCGAGAGGGCCACGTCCCCATAACGTGAGGACAGCGTACACATTATAGACCGGTCTATAACGGGAGAGCAAGGATTATAAGTTCACACGTTACAACCAACTACAGAAATTCTTCACCAGTTGGTATTACACTAACATAAATAAGTATAAAAGCACATCACGAGATATTAACATAAGATACTTCAATATATAATAATTACGAGCAAAACGAAAACCAAATCATAAATCAGACCAGATAGTAAGGATAAAGTAAATTAAATTTATATATGTACGTCAACGAATATACAGCACTAATGCAATCGGTTCAAATGACAAATTATGCTAGACTTTGTCGTTTCCCAACTACCTGTGAAATCAATAAACTGATATAGCTCATTAAAGTCACGACACATTCTCCTAACTGGATCAAAGGACGCATAATTCGAACGCTGAAACTCGATGTTTACGAGTTTATAGTACCTCGTGGGTCTCAATGGGACATTTATGAAAATCTTAGATAACAGAAATTCAGAACATATACATCCATCAATTATCTTCAAAACTGTAATAGAGTTTATCATGGAACGTCTACTACTAAGAGTCGGCAATCTGATCAATGCTAGTCTACTGCTATACGAAGGAAGATTATGGTTCGGGTTCCATTGAAGGTTTCTCAGACAAAAAATGATCCAGCTGTCGGATCCATGATGAGCAATCGTTTCAGTGATCCTATCATCACGTTTTGTCTTCTGATTGTAGAATTGATTGTGGAGAGGGGTGCTGTTGTGTCGCTGTTGTTCAATATTGTCCTGCTAGGAGCAGTGGGCTTATTGGCAGCATGGTGTTGATTTGTTTCCACTGCCGGCCCATTCGAGGTTTCCATCATGGCTGTTTCGAAATATTCTCGGTATTTCAATGTGAGTTCCAATATTTTTTCATAATACTTCTCGGTGAAGTATTTGTGGTCTGTAGGTGTGCTTTCGAGACACCGTATTTTGTTGTCGGTGGTTTCGAAATCAGACCATGCCGTATCTAATCTCCTGAGTCTTTCCTCATAGTACTGGACCGTCTTTCTGGAAGCTGAGTCCTTTTTGACGTTGCAAATTATGCCTTCAATTAAATCACCCGAACAAAGCCATATTCGAGTCTTTTTGATCATCTGCCATTTTTAGGATGACCGGTGTGTACGTGACGATTACAAAGCCGCTGTCCTATGTTTCCAATCAGGATATTGCCTGAAGGTCAACTTGTTGACGTAAAAGTGGACAATGCCAAGTTTGTCACAAGTTACAGAATCCGAGGACACCAATGTTAATGTAGTGCCTGATGAATGGACTGCGCGTGCAAAGGTGATTTAGAGTATTAAAAGTTCCTTACCACTGGTGGGGGAAAACTCAAAACGTCTAATCACGTCGGGGTCACCAAAATGTTAATGAATGGCTGTTTTTTGCCTATTAACTAACTGTTGTTGAATGCCTTGTCCAAGCGAATGCACCAGGATAAGGACTTAATAAGGACTATAACACGATTGCTATGCGCCAAATCTCGCATAGCACCACTTAAAAAACAAACAATACCACGCCTGGAGCTGTGTGTAGCAGTACTCGGAGCGCAGTTAGCAGCCAAAATCACAGCCGATTTACAGTTCACAAGTCCAATATGGTTTTGGACTGATTCGGAAATTGTATTGTCATGGATACACTCATCCTCAGCATTATTCAATACCTTTGTGGCGAATCGAATATCAGTCATCCAGGAAACGACACGAGCAGAACAATGGCGTCACGTCAGCTCAAAACATAATCCAGCAGACATTCTATCTCGGGGAATGTCACCGAAGGCATTAAAGGAATGTACCTTGTGGTTCTGTGGGCCACTATTCCTACATGGCAAAGAAACAGGTTGGCCGCCAAAATTCAACCCAAGTTCTTCTACTGATAACAATTTGGAAAGAAAAAAGAAGGCACCCGAATCACTCGCCGTGGCAGTAGCAGAGCCTGATTTTATATACAAAATCAAACACAAGAATTCTTTCCAACGACTACAGCGAGTTGTAGGATACGTTTTGCGCTTTATAAACCATACCAGGCGTAAAAGGGAGCACCGAGAGGTTCAAATATCTTTAACGACGACGGAATTAGACTTATCACTAGTTCCAATTATCAAACAAATACAAACGTCAGAATTTAAAGATGAAATTCAACAGCTAAAGAGATACAAGGAATTACGAGGAGCATGCAGTTTAAGTAATCTTTCACCGTTTTTGGACAAAGATGGCCTAATTCGTGTTGGCGGTCGACTTGACGCTTCATCGTTAGCATATGGCTCTAAACACCAGTTGCTCATCCCGTACAATGATCCGATTTCAAAAATAATATTTGAAATGGTTCACAAAAGCAATAAGCATTGTGGTGCACAAACATTACTTGGAATTGTTCGACAGCGGTATTGGCCAATAAAAGGAAAAATCATGGCCCGAGCCACAATTCATCGCTGCACTGTATGCAGTAGAGCCAAACCAATGCTATTCAACCAAGTAATGGGAAATTTGCCTTCTACACGGGTGACACCAGCACGACCATTTATACACGCTGGAGTCGACTACTGCGGTCCAATAACAGTACACTACAAACTGCGTGGAAAAAGGCCGCACAAGGCTTACATTGCAGTATTTTGCTGCTTTGCTACGAAGGCGGTACATTTGGAACTTGTGAGTGATCTCACCACCGACGCATTTATTGGGGCTCTTAAAAGATTTATCGGCCGGCGTGGGCACTGCCAAAACTTATATTGTGATAATGCGACAAACTTTGTTGGAGCTAAAAACCAATTGCCTGAACTGTCAACGGAAATTCACTCTTCCGACGCTCAAGCAGCAATCACGAATGCATGCAACAAAAAGGGTATACAATTCAATTTCATACCACCAAGAGCACCACACTTTGGTGGCCTATGGGAAGCAGCTGTTAAATCCGCAAAGCACCTTCTTGTCAGAAGCTTGGGAAATGCATCACTGACATACGAGGAACTGGAACGGCAATACTGAACTCCCGACCAATTTCACCCATGTCAAATGATCCCAACGACACAGCTGCCCTTACTCCGGGACATTTCCTCATCGGAGAACCACTAACAGCCCAAATTGATGCGGAAGCTAAACCCACAAACCCGAGCTTGGCAACCAGATGGAAGTTAGTTTCTCGTCTGAAACATGAATTTTGGAGCAGGTGGTCGAGGGACTACCTCAACGAATTACAATACCGGAATAAATGGCAAGAGCGGTCAAAAAACCTTAAAGAAGGTGACATTGTTGTCGTCAAGCAAGATAACGTTCCAGTCATGAAATGGCCTTTAGGACGAGTAATAAAAACCTATAAGGGAATCGACGGAATAGTAAGAGTTGCAGATGTTAAAACGGCTTCAGGCATATTTCAGCGAGCAGTTCGATATTTGGCACCACTTCCCAGAGTTAATGACGAAAGTGAAGACTGGCAACAAAAATCAAATCAACAAGCTACAACATCAAGCGATAATTGCAAATTGCAGCCCTCTGGATCACCATCTGATGAAATTCCAAAAAATAAAAAACGGCGGCTATCAGCACTCCCCAGCATGCCTATATTACTTTTAGCATTGCTCGGACTTCCACTAATTTTCGCAGGAAAGGTGGAAATAACGGAACTCGAATCGAACATGGGCTTACACTTCGAAGGAATTGGCAATACGCGAATATCACGGTCCGAATGGAATATTATAACCTACTACGAATTAACACCATACTGGCGAGAGATGGCTGCGTTCACTAATGGAACTATAGCTCTGCAACATTTATGCAAGCTCATAAATCAAAAGGCGACTTGCATAAATACTCTACAAACTCTTGAATTCGGCTTAGTAGACTTGAAGGATGAAAATATTCTACTGAAAGGCAAGAGAACTAAACGTGGCGCAGTAAACTTTGTGGGCAACATCGCTAATTCACTTTTCGGTGTCTTAGATTCGAATTATGCAGAACAAATGTCGAACACCATCAAGTCCATCAAAGAAGACGAGGGAAAGCTTAAACAGTTCCTAAGGAATCAAACATCAATTATTGATGCTACTCTGAACGTATACAAACAAGATGAGAACAGAATCAAAGAAAAGTTCGACAATCTGGATGCTCAATTAACGGAAATTGTATCAAGGCTACACATAGATGAAAAGGACCATCATCAAACAAAACTGTTTCAAATCTTCATATCACTATCAGTCCAACTTTCAATATCAATATCAGCCAGACTACATCGAATTCAAACAACAATAGTTGCAGTATTATCCGACTCGCACCACGGAAAAATCAGCCCACTGCTATTAGAGCCATCACAACTTCAATCAGAATTAGTGCAAGTGAAAAATCACCTTTCAACATCTCAGCAATTGCCAGTAAATGAAGACAACCTTCTACAAATCTACAAAATAATGAATGTGAAGGGCGGAATAACAGACGATCATGTTATCTTTCACATAACCATTCCTTTATGTGATCCAGAGAATTTTAAACTCTTCAAACCACATCCAATTCAAATCGAATGAACAACACGATGTTTGCGATCCAACCATGCAGTGATCTCATCGCTATTAATGCCCATAGGGATCAATATTTCGTATTAACCGAAAACCAGTGGATATCATGCATAACAATAAAATAAGATGAGTTCATATGTCCAAACATACAAACCAAATTTAACGCAGACGCGGACTGATGTTTGTGTGAAATTGCACTTCTCAACAATGACAGTCGCCCCAACTGTCACATTGTACCGACCATGGACAACACTTCATTCACACAGTTGGAACACAATAACCACTGGCTGTACATAATGCAGAACCCCACTCGAATAAACGCCGTGTGTGGACAAGAACTTTCTCACATCACATTGAAAGGTTGTGGCCTCCTCAAAATAAGTCCAGATTGTGTGCTCAAGCATAAGTCATTTGTTATCCAAGGTCATCAAACATACACATCCTCGTTTCAATCATCATATACAGCCATTGCAAACATAAGCAACATCATGTATTCAGTTGAAACGCAATCATTTTTTGAAAAATTCCACATCAAAAACTATTCTGATCAACTTCAAAATATATCTGACATCCAGCACAAGCTACATCAACAACTATTAACGGATTTGCCATTACAAATCAAGCACATCAAATACCATCATGCACCGATTGCCTATGCTGCCCTGAGTCTAGCAATTGGAACCATCATACTAATCATATACAAACGCGCACAACGTCGAAAGATGGAAATAAACCGGCAACCTCCATGTCCAGCAGTTCGCCACCAGGTGACACCGGCAGATTTTGTAGTGACTGTAACTTGATGACGTAGATTGACCTAGAATCCAGAGAAGTGGATTATAATTTTTACATTTATAAACACATACTCACTTATTATTTACACTCATTATTCAATTTTGTTTAGAATAATCCTCATGCGTCGCTCTTTCAGCGACCAATAATATCAAACGAAGTAAACTGAATGACTCAGAAATAAAAAAAAAATAAACAAGCCTGTGTTAGATAGCACGGGCGCATAGGTCAAACGTAGAATACGTTAGTCATTTTGCAATTAAAACATATGAATTAAATATAATTTTTGATAAATGATCTTCATTTGAAGTACAGCTACAGCAATACATTTTATGATATGGCAGCACAATAGATTAGCTGCTTTCCAACTACTTCCCAATGTATTCACAGAAATGTGTTTAGGAAAAACGCCATTGATATAGTGAGCGTATACATCGCCAATCCTTTGTATTAATGTACATACACACACATTTACACGCTGCTCGCAGAAGTAAACAAACGACAGCAAAGATCTGTAAACTTTCAAGCACACACAAGTGTCCACGCTCCCCTCCCTTCATTTTATGTTCCCCTCCAAACGAACTAATAACCGACCGATCCAACAAAACGAAATGTACACACACACACATTTACACGCTGCTCGATAAATAAACAAAGCACAGCAAAGCCAAAATCATTTGATTTCACAACAACAAAAACAACAGCGGCATTTACAAACCAACAACAACAGCGGCATGTACAAAAAAAGTCTAAAATATCATGCTCTAAAATATTTATTTCCTTAACTACATAAAACTTTTATATATAGACATATAATTTTTTTAATGTAATTCGAAACAAAACATATTACCAAAACTGAGTAACATATAAAAATTGCTAAAATATGTTTTAATATTTAAGTATAAGTGGATGAAAGTTGACAAACATTTTCTCAAAACTTTGTGCTCCAGATCAACACCCCTACCTTACCGTATAACGTATTCTACGTTAAAATGCCATAGAATTTGAAAATGCTAATTTGGCATTTTGAACAATGATAAAATAATATGTAAGAGAAAAAGAATACATTCATATTTTGAAGGCGAAACAATATCATTTATAAACAAACTGTCGCAACTGATATCTGTCGTTTTAGCACATTTTGTTTCTTTTTTTGTGAGCGCAGCTCACGCCGGGGTGTATGTTCAAACCTTCACAAAGAATTTCTTTCATATGTACATGTGTGTGTACATATTCTAGCATAAAATACAAAACGACAGGTTTCAGTTACTACAGTCAAATACTATTTATATAATTTATTATGTAGGTATATGTACAAGTCTTTCATACAGAGTTTAGAATTGCTGTGCAAGTTCTTTTGACCATGCGAGCAAATGATAGTTGCAATGAACTACAACAAAAGTAAATAAAGATAAACACAAATTAATGTAAATTGTAAATCAGCAATAATTTGGCAAAAGTAAACAAACTAAACAGAAATTAATCAGCAATAATTTAGTATTTAAGAGTCAATCAAATCAATAAAAATTCGAGAAACATTGAAACCATTGTTGTGTTCATTTCTTCACTTCACCGGCTAACCAAGTTTCAAGTGCTTGCGTTAACTTTTACATTATCTTGGTGTATCGCCTTGATAATAAACAATAAAAACCTCAAACAATTTAATAGGCAAAACAGCCTTCCAATTAAGTCCTTATCCTGGTGCATTCGCTTGGACAAGGCATTCAACAACAGTTAGTTAATCGGCAAAACAGCCTTTCATTAACAGCTGTATTTGTATCACAAACATAAATATATGTGGGTCGCAAACACATATCTTATAACATAATAATCATTGTGTCTCAAACATGTAATATTGAAAAGCAAACACAATGTGTTTGGACGCAAGTATATTATATTTGCGACAATCTCCAAACACACTTAATATTAGCAACAAAAATAGACAGATCGCGTGTACAAACAGGAATTCGACGCCTACCACGACTTTGTACATTATAAGGCCACCCTCGCTAGCCCAATAAGGCGAAAACTGTACCAAGGTGTGTCAGAGCTTGGTATTCCTGCTAAGCTGACACGTCTTTGTTCTCGTACCCATTGGATACGAGATGACGGCTCTGGCCGGGCGACACTTTATCATGTGATCTCTTCAACATATTAATTCAGATCATCGTGAGAAAAGCTGCAGTCAACCCGAATAAAATGATCAGCAGCAAAAGCCGCCTGCTGCTCGTGAAGGCTGATAATGTAGACATTATTTGACGAAATGTACGAGAAGGGTGTACGTTGACAACCGCTATAATTTCGTGGTAGTGGATGAATTTATTTACGTCGGAGGGTGAACAGAAGCAATAACGTCAGCCTGGAATTTAAACGGAGAATTATGCTTACAAACAGGTGTTACTTCGGGCTAAGCACACACTTCAAAGATAAGAAACTCTCTCGATAAAAGAAGATCCAATTATTTTATATCAGACTCTCATACAAACTGTCTTTATTTATAGCGCTAAATCCTGGGTCATATCGCATGCTACTGGAAAATCACTGGAAGGCATCGCGAGAGAAATGCTCCGAAAAATAAATGGTCCTATAATAGAAAACGGCAAGTATCGACGACGAGCTATATAATCTTTATCCCGATATCGACTTAGTTATGCATATCAAAAAAGAAAGTTTACGCTAGCTAGGCCATGTCAGTAGAAAGGATCAGAATGAACCAGTGCGAACGGTATTCGTAAACGTACTGCAAGAGCTTGGTGTTACCAACTGGATAATAAATGCTGTAGAGCGATCCGGTTGGAGGAACATGTTACACTCATTTTGTAAGGCCCTTACTCCTCTGGGTTGTTTGTGACCACCGAAGTATCTAATTACAATTTCATTACATTTATTTCACAAAATGCAGCTCGCCACAAAAAAACGCCGGACGAAAGCCACGAACATTTTAACGCGACTGGTTGCCAGCCGAGATGGAGCGCCTCTGTGTGAGATCCCAAGCAAAGTGGGTAAATATATACCACTACCAGAACATACGTTCGAAAATATAGAGAAAGAAAGAAATAAATGGAAATACTTTGAAGCAATGAAATTCCAACAACTCTTTGGTACTGCCGCTTAACTTTGCCATTAACTGACATAAAATTTTCTTGGAGGCCCTGTTGGGCAGTCGTGGCTCTTACACTTGTGCCGGAAAGTGCACAGCGTTAAAGTTGCTGATCTACTACATCTACTCTCCAGCTTACAAGTACCAATTGACCATTCACATCCTGATCACTTACATCTGGTTGTGCATTAGCATGTCCCGTTAAACAGCGTTTTTGCGATTTCGTTGTAGTAATAGCACTCAAACGACGCGTATTACGCCCTTAACAATAATAGTTCAGCATAAAAATTGTTGGAGTTGATCTTCAGTTCCCTACCAGCGATTTAAATTTGCGGTTCTAGTACATTCTGCCAAAAAAAAAGTTTCGACGATTTTTTTCAAATGTGGCTCAAAAGTTTCGTATTTTAGTAATTTTTAAGAAAAAAATTATTTAAAATTTTTGGTAGAGTAATTTTGGTCCACTGGAAGATGTTTTAGTACATGTTTTAGTTTTCATCAAGCAAATTTTCTTACAAATCAAATAAATTTTTTTTTTTTATTTAATCTTACAATCTTACAATAAATGTTTTGGAAATACAGGTCATATATGAAATGATTTTGAGTGTTTTAATGCAAAAATTTAAAGAAAATATTGACGAAAATTTTGAAATTTTTGAAAATTTGAAAATTTTTTCTATCGGGACACGCTATTGTGCATATACGTTGCGCGAACCACTTCACATAAGATATGGGCAGGAATCACGTGATTCACGCGTGAACGTGAGCAGGATCAAATTTTGCTCACGTGAACGTGCGTGAACGTTAGTAGCTAACAAATCTTCCTCCGTGAGTCCAATATTTGCGTGAGTGAGTGTGTGTGAGCAGTATTTTCGCGCGAGTCACGCATATTTCCGAATGGTTGATACCATTTAATTCCGATTTTCTTACAACTTTGTTTAACAAAGTATTTTTGGAAGGCTTCTAATTTCATTTCCCTCTAAGAAAGCGTTGTTAATCATCTTCAGTATTTCAAGGAACTCTTCTACAAGCGAATGCGTTTTTAATGATTTACAATGGGGCCGATTGCAAAAAAGTGGTAATAATATCAGAACTTCTAAACTATAGGTTCGATTGTTTTAGAGTGTACAAAGTATTTGTAGGGGTGGAGTCAGGCTTTTAGAATACAGTAGTTAGAGGCACCTTGTTTCAATGTACGTTTTGCTACAGGGTGTCAGGGTGACAAAATTGGCATGGCTTGTATCTTGTTAATTGGAAGCCCGATTTAAATGATCTTTGTTTTGAGATCCTAATTAGCCGCATAAACCAAAAACATGCAGAGTCGTGTATCGTTCTTCTACCGTTGCATAGATATTTAAAACCAAAACTTTAAAATGTAAACTTTCGCACTGACTTTCTTTAGTTTTTTGGTAATAAATTGGAAATTTTTAGTCAAAATGTAGTTCTAGAAACACAGCCATATTGGCAAGACTTCAACCAAATTTAAGTTGAAAACATTTTAAAATTATTTAAACCCGGTTGATGACGACAACTTCTCAAATTTAAAATTCTTTCAAACTGAAAAAAATAGAAACTTGTTTGGAATAGTACCATCATTCTTTCAATAGTTTCTCAAATTTTTTGTAAGCAAGATATAAAATGTTGTAATTTTTTTAAGCAAGGGCTTTGACAAAAAAGGTGCTAATTGTAATTTAAAATTTTTTGGGCCTTTACCGTTCAGCCAGCCTTGGCAGAAAATGAATGATGTTTGAACAAAATTTTCAATGTATGAGTTTGGGAAAAGTTTCGCTACACACAAAAAAATAATAGTGTCTTTATTACCTTTGTTGGCATAGGTGTTTAAATTTTGTATGAAATACAAAAAAATACGATATAACACCCATGCCAGTTGTTGTTTTGTACACTCTAATTTTGCCTATTTGAATAGTAAACAATACATTTACAGTAGCTAAACATTCGAAAATGATAATATTTCAGTTTTCAATTAAAGTTGTCATAAAATTATGATTGTAAGAATAGTGAAGAAAAATGTATAATTGTTTCAAAGGAAACTCGTATTAACTCTTATCAACTCTCCGCCAAAGTTCAGCCGCTTCATTTTTTATGTGATATTTGTAATAACGCTACGGTGTCTATTGGGATATAAATAATTCCGCTTGAGTAGCAATGCTGCTAGAAGTTGTTTCATAAACCATGTAATGGAGTCATTTGTAAAGGTTCGATGTTTTGGACTTGAATTGGGAATACCCAGTCTGCTGCCAAGTCGACTGCAGGAAGGTCACAGCAGACGACATGGATGGTTTCGTTGATTTACTTAGATAACTTTCTGACCTTTAAACCGATGGGTTTGCTGTTATCCGCTATTTCTCCGAACCATGTAGTCAACAATGCTTAATCAATGCCAATTGACGATATACCTTGGAAACCAAAGATAAAACTGTGGGTAAGTTGGCCATAAACTGGAACTGTATGTCAATATTATGTTAAACTATTCTTTATTCAATTATCATCCAGTTGCTGTATGCATTGCTCCAAGGATTCTCAGAATGGAAATAAGTATTTGATACTGAGGCCTTTCCGCAGCTGAATCGTCGGTCAAAGCTGAGTTTAATGTTGGTTAGATATCATGTGCCAAAATGTACCCACTATTGGGAATGGATCGCCGTTATTACTTATAACTTCCATGGATCCTGGGATACCAGTGACAGATATTATACATTGATTATATGCAATATTACCATTATATTTTTTGTGTGTGTACATGTTTAAAATTTCTTTTAAGAGTTAAAGTTATTTTTTCAAGTGTAAAAATAAATACATTCACCATTTAAAAAAAATATCTTTATATTTAGGGGAAAATATGTAAAGGGTAAGCTCTGAAAAATGTCAATATTGCTAATTACTCACTGATGTTTCAACTGCAATGTATGGGTAAGTTTATCTCTTAGAAATAGGTGAATTGTCTATCTATGCTAGCTAAATCAACAATAATAATAGGTAATTTTTCGAACATGAAAACACTAACGAAAATTTGTAAAATTATACATAAAACAAAGCAAACTCTATACCATACCAAAGGCTGATATTATACATTGTTTGTTGGCAATATTACCTCTATATTTTTTTGTGTGTAGTTGATTTTTATACGTTTTTAAACCAAATTCTAGTCTGAAATGATGTCAACTACAAGACAAACAAATTTTTGATAGTGCACAGTGCACACAAACCTCAATTTAAAAAAAACTCGAGTTTTCATAACAGATTCTTTGGGAGCAAAAATTCCACACTTATATTAAACATACATATATTGGGCTGTAATATGTGAAAATGTAACACGATTGTGGTGTTGCGTTCTTATATATCGGATTTTTCAATAAGAGCGCTACAAAAGTTTTTTTAAATAAAACAAAACCGGTTTTAGATACCAATGAAATTCTTTATTCATGTGAAAGTACGTTCGATGCCATTATGTATGGAACTCGATTTCTTTTCATGGCCATCACGGGCACGCTTGCAGAAGTCCAGATGCTGAACCCAATTTTCGACGGTTTTCAAGCATAAATCGGCCGATACTTCTGCAATTTCACGTTCGATATTCGTACGAAGTTCATCAATCGTCGCTGGCTTGTTGGCATAGACCATAGATTTGACGTAGCCCCACAGGAAATAATCTAACGGCGTCAAATCGCACGACCGAGGCGGCCAATCGACTGGGCCATTTCGTGAGATAACACGTTCACCAAACTTGGCTTCCAATAAATTGATTGTGGCATTCGCTGTGTGGCTTGTGGCGCCGTCCTGTTGGAACCGCATGTCCTCCAAGTCCATATTATCCAATTGGGGCCAGAAATATTCGGTTATCATTGAACGGTAGCGATTCGCATTCACAGTTATGTGCCGGTCTTGATCATCACGGAAGAAGTACGGCCCAATGACGCCGCCGGTCCATAAACCGCACCAAACCGTAATTTTTTCGGGATGCAATGATGACTTATGGATTACGTGTGGATTGCTGTCTGACCAATAACGCATATTTTGCTTATTGACGAAGCCATTCAGCCAGAAATGAGCCTCAACGCTGAAGATGATTGATGTCACTGAAGTTGAGGCCACTGACTCCAAATTTCGGTAGTAAATTTTAATAATTTCGACTCGATGTTGGCTCGTATATCTTTCCATGGTGAAATGGCAAACCTTACTGAAGAGAAATGTCAAAAGAGCGGGAAAAAATATGGCGTCGTTTGATGTCCCTATCGATTTACTTTTGTAGCGTCTCTGTTGAAAACCCCTTTACTTCAAATCAAATTTGTGTAACATTAAAAAAAAATATTTTATTTTCTTTTCGTAATTTGCCTGGGATATGTGCCTGGAGTCGGAGTTTGAGTCTTAAAAATGTGCACGACTCCAAGTTTAACATTTCCAACTATTCAAATTTGTTCGCGCAGAAACTATTTATTTTATTTACTTCGGTTCTAAAATAAACACAAGTATATTTAGGTTTAACATTTCATCTTTCCAAAATTTTGACTCAAAGTAACCAAGGCAAAGTCATGGAAAAATTTGCATGTTAAACTTTTGATTCGAACTACCCTTCTAAAGGTCAGGGTCCGCGTATTATTTCTTTGTGCTGCTTAGTAGAATCTCAAACACAAAAAATTTAGTTACAAGTTTCGAAGTTACATGCCATTAGCGTTTGAACATCACCAACACTCTCAGACTCTGTGACAACATGTGCGTTGAAACAGGGTGTATTTAGATACAATATTCTGAAACCCTGACTCGTCTCCTATAAATACCTGGTATATTCGTAAATAGTCGGACCAATAATTTAGAATTTCTGATTTTATTACCACTTTTTTTGCAATTGCTCCCATTGTCTATCTGGAAGGATTCTAATGGAAATAAGAGGCAAACTTCTTTGAGTTGAAGGTGATAAAATGTTGATCCTGTATAAAAAGACATAGTTTATTTGATAAATTTCTTAAACCGCGACACTCAAATTAAATTAGGGCTTTACATTTATGTGTATGTAGTAGTGCCTAATTCCTGATTATGATCATAGAGTAAATCATATGTACAAGGTGGCGCAAAAGTAATCCTCCTATCAGAAAATGCTATACATTTTGCGATTGGCCCCTAATGTCAGTTCTGTTTTGACATTTGTGTAGTAAACACATGCGAAATACATGTTAATAAACAATGTTACGCTACACTGCTCCAGAACGCGGAATATTGCTGACTATTTATTTGACCAATAATCGGTCGGTGACTTTGGCACAACGTGAATTTCGTCGCAGATTTCCTGGCCGTCCAACACCTACTGGTGAAACACTGCGACGTTTAGCCGCTCGCCTCGAAGAGACTGGCACAACACGAGATGCTGCCAGGCGTGGCAGACCCCGGAGTAACCGTTCTGCAGAGAATATTGCTGCTGTAGCCGAGGATGTCATGGAAGCGCCGTCGACATCGACCAGACGACGTGCCACGCAAATGGGTATCAGTCGACGGTCTTTACAGCGAATTTTGGTACAAGATTTGAAGATGTTTCCGTACAAAGTCCAGACGGTGCATCAGCTGTTAGCTGCTGACCGCCAATCGCGTCTAACTTACGCTCAAGCCATCCTTAATCACCACCAAGAGGAAGATGATTTTTCATCAAAAATAATCATGAGTGATGAGGCCCATTTCCATCTTAGCGGGTACGTAAATAAGCAAAATTTACGCTTCTGGGGCACTGAAAATCCGCGTGTAACCCACGAGGAGCCATTACACCCGCTCAAAGTCACTGTATGGTGTGCTGTTTTCGCTGGAGGAGTCAAAATGCCATAAAAAGGGCTCAAATGTGACTTGATGTAAAAAAAATTAAAGGACCAAATAAAAATAATCCACAAGAAGAATCAAAGTTTTTAATTTTTTTTTAAATTACAGCCAAAAAACATCGGAAGTTTACTTTTGCGCCACCTTGTATATACTAGAGAGAATATTTGGCTCATCTGAAGTTTCCTTTCACACTCTTCTTGATGCGGTCAGTGTGATAGAGAGATGTTTGACGTAAAGTTAAACTTTTTTGTTGACTGTTATTGTTAGCATACATTTGTGTTGTATGTAACACAATAATTTTAATACACCCCAGTCGGAAATTTGGTAAGGTACTTCCAATGGTAAGGCAACTTTTGAATACTTCATTTTGTTGTTTACTAAAAGAAACTAGAAAAGGTATGCAAAGCAAATCCTAAAAAGAAATCCGAAGCTCGTGCTAAGCGTCGGCCAATTTTGAATAGTTCATTTCTACGCTTACTAAAATAAACTAGAAACGACATGCAAAGCCGAAAAACACTTATGCTTGCTTACTTTTGTTGTTGGACGAGAAAAGAAAAAATTGCATTCTCTGTTATTTTATTTCTGCTACTGGCGTGAAACGGCAAGTTATAAGTAATTATTATCTACATTTCATAAATTTTATTTGATAAAACAAAAATTATAAATACGTTTTTATACCTTACGCATACATTACACTGTAAGCGAGAAAAGAAGTATTATTGCTTACGTTTTCATGTATCGAGAAGGGGAAAATGCATGCTTTTGGAAAGCTAAACTGACAAATTCTTCCAAAAATAAACCATATTCGGAATGCACGTTCTCAATATTGCAATGGATTCCACTTTCATTGCCAAAAAGAATTTATTGTGGAATCCAAACACGAAGTTGCTCGAGTGATATTATGCAATACCTTCACTTTATTTTTAGAAACAAAAGTGGGGTCATGTATCATGTCTTCTTCTTCTTTCAAAATAATGCTTACGACAGGCGGCAATTCTTTTAAGAAAGTAATGGGAATTCGTACGGGAAGATAGAATCACTCTCGAACGGAAAGTAAGCATACTGTTATGCATTATAGCATGCTTCTTTTTCCTACTGGGATTATGTCTACTATAAATATTAGTCTATGATTATGATCCTAATTAACGTGATTAACAACCTACTGCTTACGAACATTGTGTAGGATATATTTTTAATATTGGTTTGAATATAAAACAAGTGGTTCTTGTAAAAAACCTGCTTTATTTTTGTGAGTAATTTGTGCGCGTTTATCGTGATTCATGTGTGATTAACGCGTGAATGTGGGTAGGATAAAAATTTTGCTCACGGGAGCGTGCGTGAACGTGAGTAGCGAACAAATATTCGTGCGTGACTGACTGTGTTCCTTTCGTGATAGTGCGTGAGTCAAAACTTACTCACGTGCCCATCTCTACGTCACATCATAAAGTTGTGCAATGCGCATGCATTAGCTTTACGCTGATCTTTGAGGCATGGACTAGCAACTTCGAAGACATTTTCTACAATTCTTCGATCACGAGACATTCAGTAGTTATAAACTTTTGATGTCATTTTTAGGGCGATGATGTGATGTCATATAAAGCGCGGGATACTAATCTCGCAACCTGGTAATGGTTTCTCTGAGGGCATATCTAAAGTGTTACATTTCAATGCATGAGTCAGAGTACTATTGTTGAAAATACTACCATCAGAGCATCTTCCATTTGCACTCACATTAACAAAAGTAAATTTATAATCTACGTCGGCTAAGTACAATGCTATGAGTTATTTTGTAGTTAAAATATGCACTTCCAAAATTTTTTGAGTTTTTGTTGCGATGTGTTTTCCCTAATACAATTCGGTAGATTCCACCTTTCCTCAAATTCCGTAGATATTTTAAGCCAGCCGTTTGCTGCATATGGCACTTGAAAAAATAATTATATTATTTGCTTCGTTTTTTTCAGAGCCATGATGCGGATATCAGTTGCAGGTCTAATATTGATTTATCAACGACGATGTGCAAAGCAGATCAAGCTGAGCCCAATATGGCCACTAGACCTGCCCAAAAATTTAAACTTTTTTTATGAACAGATTCTGTTTTAGAACCATTTGATAACTAAAATAAGAACCGTGATAAAAGATATCGTCGGTTAACAGGATAAACTCACTAAGTGCGTTTAGAGCACAATGGAGATAATGGGGTTTTAATCAATTATTTTGTACCAAATTTCTATTTTAGTAGTTAACGACTTAAAATCGTAGATTATAATAAAACTATATTTATTTTTTATAGTTGAGCTTGTATCTTCGTGTTAAATGCAAAGGTCTTCGTAAAAGTGCGAAATGAAGGACTTAATGAATTTTACCTGCCGGGATCACAAACATAGAGGCACATAATGAAAAATAAATTCTACTTTTAGTAAGATTAATCATTTATTTATTTAAAGAAAAAAAAAACACTTTCGTCGTCCTGTATATCGCTTTCATCACTAGATGGCTCTGATAAGCGTTCCGGATGCACAAAATCGATAGTGGGCAAACTATTGAACCACGGGTTAACTTCTTCTGGAATTAGACCAGCATCGCAAAGTTTTACACGGTCAGTTTTTTTTGCTTGTGAAATAGGTAAAAGATTACAGTATGCTGATTTTAGTTCAACTATTGTCCTTCGGCGACCTCTTCCGGATACATTTATTTTTTTGTAGTCAGATGTATGATCGTATCTCTAATATAAAATTTCTGGGAATTCTTTTTCGAATTTTAAACACTTTATTTTAGGCCATGACACTTTTTCACCACACTCGTCTTTGTTCCGGTTTTTGATAGTGGTAGTTGCTAGTTCCTGTAGGTTATAGAAATCCGCGAACTTTAAGAGATGAACTTGATATTCACCCTTCTTTTTATCTTTTTTGGAAGATCTAGCAGATTGAAAAATCCGTATCCAGTCAGACATTGTGTAAGCGCTTTTATTTATTTTTGCCGACTCTATTGCGGAATGCAATGAGTCACATTCCATGTGCGAATGACCTGACTCTAAAAATTTAAGCTCCAATCTTTTGATATGGCTTAAATGTTTTACAGCATACATTAACACGGCTGCTACTTGCTGGTTTCTGTTCTGACCACCACAAGTGTCACAGAAGAGTGAAACATCTGTCACGATCAAGGGCAATGTTTTTAGGAAACGAAACAAAATTGAGCCTATCTCATTGCTCCCTCGCTTACCATTCAATTCATTCCAAGTGTAACAATGAGCATTTTCTCCGCTTCCTACGTAGATAGTCAAATTATACACGCATATCTTTCTGGAATAATAAAACAATGAGTCACTCGAATACGGCAACTGGAGGACACTTTGCACATCGAAAGTACAAGTAATGGACGCAGGATCATTTTTGCATCTCAGTTTATCATTTTCCTTGGCTTCATTACACTGTTTTTTTCTCATAAAATGCATTGAATGCTCTGCTTCCAGCTCGTTTTTATTTATGGCTTGATCATATTTAGCGTACCTTGCACAGAGGTCTTTTTTTGGTTTAAAAAACGAATAGTTATAATTATCGCAGAATATCCTTCTATAAGTTTTTTCGCTGACAATTTCAGTAATATTGCGTTCTTTGCAGAAATCATTACGATACAGATTATACAAATAGACAGATCACTATTTAGGTACAGTTTCTTTGAGGACTTTCGAACATAGTGCGATTCCATAACTGGGAAGCTTTCTATATGTGTTTTTACTAAAGCGACCACTAATTCGCTAGTTTTGTAACCAGGCGCCTTTCGGCCTCTTTTATCGTTATCAGTAAATGATCCAAAATGGGAACCGCTGATGGGTGTATTAATAGGCCCATTCGAAATACACAACGTCTTTTCAAAAAAATTTGAACATACTCTATGACGTGTTCCAGAGCTATTTTCTAAGAAATATTTTTTAGAAACATGGCGTGCTTTATCACTGCTGGGATCTACTTTTCTTCGTTTCGGTGGCTCTGCTTGGACAAATTTCAATATAAAATCTTTCTTTCTAGCAAAGTCACAAAATCCCCAATACAATTTTCAAATTTTTTGTCTGTCCTCTTCTGTAATATTGCTTGTACACTTAAACTTACATTTGGAACAATCAGCAAGTTTTGGAGCTCTTGCAGGATGGCTTTTGTTTTGGTAGTATAAGGCATACATTTTTCTCGACGATATTTCACTACATTGACTTTCCAGGTTTCTGGGTGATTTGTTCTGCGTCTTGTTAGAACTTTATTTGTCAATTTCATCCGAATAATCGGAATTGTCAGAATCCTCTCGTACAGGCTGGAAAGTTGGGTCATCATTGGAATCTCCACTAAAGTCTGTATCAACACTATTGCAATCATAGTTCACAAGTCGATATGTGTCGTTTTGCATCTGCCCAAAGTCAAAGACAGCTTATGATTATGATTGAAATTTTGACAAGCAAAAACTATAAATATAGTTGTGAGTTGTAACTTACATTAACTTCAATTCCTTTGGCCTCTTCATTCACATCGTTCTGAACACTATCAGCTGCATGTATGCCTTGTAAAACTCCAGTATAAATCTTAATGTATAAAGGATGCAAAATCAGTTTTGAATGTAGAATTAAGCCCGATGTTAATATTATCGTTTCAAAATAGTAGGTAATAGATAATAAAAAAAATATTACTTACATGGTTTTGGTTTACATCATTTAAACTTGTGACACCAGATTGTGGTACCTCAAATACACTAACAGATTTATCATCAAATTTATGATTCTATAAGAAGGATTCCATAAATTAATATCTTGAATCTAAACATAAAGAAAGTACTTACAAGATTATCGAGAGTTTCTTTATGCCTTTGTTTATTCAATGCCAATTCGGCCAAGTATTTACCTCTTGTCTTACCAAAGTCACACAGACGACTGAATGAAAGAGCACAAGAATTTTGTGAGAGGCGGTCTTCCACAATTGTGGTATGAAATGGAATCCCTGTTTTAAGAATACGTTCTACTGAAATAGGGACTTCCCCGTATTGAGTGTAGCAACGCGATGGTAAAAGATGGTTTGAGGATAATTTTCTCAGTTACTATCATGTTGGTGGAACAGCAGTTATCTTATGTGTTTTTGTTTATTTCTTTTATGTATGAAAAATACAATTTCAAATAAAACAAAAATTCTGCAAAGTTCATTAAGTACGTATATAGCATAGAGTGTTCGCAAGAAATATTCATTAAGTACGTTCATGATTTTTTCCTGCCGTAAAAATCTGAAAGACCGCAGTTAATTTTGAAACTGGTATTTTGGAAGCACTTACGGACTTACTGAGTTTTCCTGCGATACATAATTGAAAATTATAGTACTTAGCATTAAAAAGTAATTTTAGTTAAAATGTGTACTTAGTGAGTTTTTCCTGTCAACCGACAATATTTACAATCTCTTGCCAATAAGTTGTTCAACGTGTTTCAAATCAGGATTTGAGCAATTGGCGAAAATTCTAAAAATTCAAATAAAACAATTTTTTTATTAAAAAATGTAAAAAAAAAAATTTAAAACACAGTCTTTGAGATATACTTCCAAGTAATTAAAACAAATTTGAAGAAGTGAAAATTATTGAACCTCTTAGTTTTTGGTGCCTCGGAAATTCATAATTTCATAAAATTGTCCTAAGTTGTTTTTCTTTTTCGTCATATCTTTTCGAAAAAAATGGTTAAAACGAGAGAATATTCAAAGAAAATGTATTTAGTTGGTGATGAAGTTCAAAGTGTGGACAATATTAAGTTTCCAAGTAACCGCACTGTTTCAGCGAAAATTTTATATTTGAGTTTAAAAAATGTGTTCGTGAAAGTTTGGGTGGAGTTATAAAAAAATATTGAAGCGATATGGAAGGTCTTAGGTAAAGCTTTTGGAGTCAGACGAAATTCCATTCAAAAACTGGAAAACCCGGTTGAGCAAATTTTTGGGAAAAGATTTTCAATATCATTTTTCGCAGTTCTTATTTTAGTTATCAAAATACTCTAAAACAGTATCTGCTCTTAAAAAAATGAATTTATTTTTGGACAGGTCTAATGGTTAGTGATAAATATATCGGCATAGTAATGTCAGTATTGGACAAATAGTCTGATTCAGCCGAAACTTTTGGGAGAGTCGAAGAGCTAAAAAATACTTTTCTTACTTTAGAAGCATTCAAGGTTGAAAGAAATGCAGACCTGTTATTCGATGTATAATTCGACAACATTCCTTAGGCATACAGATAAGTATATATGCAAATAATTTAAAATAAAGTACAATTAATCCAATACATTAAAATAATCGTATTTTAACGCAAGGTAAATTGGATCGCAAACTTCTGATATTATTCCCAAAATAATATTAATAGGTATTCTAAACAAAACGCAAATGCTAAAATCTCCCACAAAAAATCTCCTGATTTTTGAAGCGAGCGATCCGATCTAAATTCTTTATGTTGTTTCTTATTATATATCAGAGCTGTAAACGAATCATTCATTTTTGATTTCAATTCATTATGAATTAGCAAAATTTTGAATTAATTCTTTTCACAAAAAAAAAGAATTGAATGGAATTTGAATCAATTCAAATGAATTAGGCAAGAATGATTTGGAATTCAATTCCTATTCAATTGAATTTGCAAAATGAATTGCAATTCATTTCCAATTCAAATTTGAATTGGCAAAATGAATTGCAATTCATTTCCAATTCATTTGAATTGAATTGATTTTGAATTAATTCAAATGAATTAGAAAAATGAATTGCAATTCATATAAATGAAGTCAAAAGTGATTTGCAATCAATCAAAGTAAACATGGTGTTTGGAGTTTCGTTTTACAAGTATTAGTTATTTTGGTTTCGACATACGCAGAACGACAAAACGCATTCAATATTAAAAGTTTTATTTTACAGCATAGAATTGTCTTTTTGAACTAAAGAAGAAATTATTAAAATCAACTAATATTGGTATTATTTTAGTTATAAAACGAATGCTAAGTAGATTCCATTAGAATGCATCGTTCACTTTAAACAATAATATATTTTCAAAGTTATCACCTGATAAAGATCCACGTTTTGGTATTTTAAATACTTTTCTTATTGAATTTCTTATTGCAACAATAGTGAATTTTTTGCAAAAATTTTGCGAAATAATTCATTTGAATTAATTCAAAATCAATTCAATTCAAATGAATTGGAAATGAATTGCAATTCATTTTTCTAATTCATTTGAATTAATTCAAAATCAATTCAATTCAAATGAATTGGAAATGAGTTGCAATTCAGTTTTCTAATTGGTTTCAATTAATTCAAAATCAATTCAATTTAAATGAATTGGAAATGAATTGCAATTCATTTTGCCAATTCAAATTTGACTTGGAAATGAATTGCAATTCATTTTGCAAATTTATTTGAATTGGAATTGAATTCCCATTCATTCTTGCCTAATTCATTTGAATTGATTCAAATTCCATTCAATTCTTTTTTTGGTGAAAAGAATTAATTGAAAATTTTGCTAATTCAGTGCATGAATGATTCGCGAATTAATTCAAAAATGAATGATTCGTTTACAGGTCTGTTATATATATGTATGTACTCTCATAGGAGTTGTTGGCTTTGCTATCTTCGGAGATACACGACTTAATAAAATTTCAAAACTTAATAAAATTTCAAAATCTTGTGGGTGTATTCGAATAAAATTGCGGTAGGTTTGTATATTCTCCGTTAGTAGACGACGCACAGTGCTTTGTCCCATAGACAAAAATCGAAAAAAAAATTTGTCGTCAATTGTGACGGAATATATTTTTTTCGATAGATAACAAAACAACTAAAATAAATATATATTGTTACGAATTTCCTTATTCGTCCTTTTTGCGTTGTTTTATTCCCAATAATAAAACAAGGTTCGTTTTTAATTACGATAATTACAACGGTATCACTTTCTTTTATTTATTTATACAGTACAACAGTTTACTTTATTTATAACACGTTAACAAGTCTTGTATTTTACTATCAATTCGCGTTGCTTACTTTACGGGGTTTAATCACAAACTGACTCTCCATTCCAAAGACCTCCGCTATTTATACCAACTCACCATACACAAATGAAGGTACATATATCTAGCGAATTCAAGAACCTTCTAGAAACTAGATGTTGTTGTTGTTGTTTATCTTTGTAGAACATTCTCCTACACAGGAGAATTATCTTTACTGAGGTGAATTCATGCTACTGGTTTAGCGAGCTGGTACGTTGTTACAATGCATACTTTCAGGCGCAGCACTAACCGCCTGTTGTTTACATACTGTTAGTAGAGTCATTAACAGTAAGCAAAAGCTTTTACTTATTCGTAACACTGCCCCCCACTTAAGCCTGTTCGTCCCGAGCAGGCTCAACCCTCCGTTTTCCATACAGAGCTAGTCTTTCCAAATGCACGACTTTCATTTTAGCTCTTGGACTTTGGCTTTTCTGGATTCGATAAACCACGTCATTTATTCGTTTGACAACCTTGTAAGGGCCTTCCCAGTGAGTCTGAAGTTTTGGAGATAAACCCTTCTTGCGCTGTGGGTTGAACAGTAAAACTAGCTGGCCTTCATGAAATCCTTCTGAATTTGCCGCTCGGTCGTATCTGGCTTTCATTTTGTTACTGACCATTTTTAATTTGTTGCGCACAAATTCATGGAGATCATTAAGGTCCCCCGTATCATGGTAATTGACATCACTGTTCGCAGGGTCAGACGCTGGTATGGTACCGAACTCCAAATCTCCAGGCAGCTTCAGCTCATTTCCGAAAATTACTTTAGCGGGTGTTCGCGAAGTGGAGTCATGGGTGGCCGTCCTATATGCCAAAAGGAACTTCGGTATGTGCTCATCCCAATCTCTTTGATCTGCGCTGACTACTTTTCTCAGGTATTCTTCAAGAGTTCGGTTGAATCTTTCAACCATTCCGTCAGACTGAGGATGCAATGGTGTTGTTCTTGTTTTCCGAATACCGTATGACTCACACATTTCTTTGAAGATGGTCGATTCAAAATTCCTACCCTGGTCCGAATGGAGCTGCGAGGGGACACCAAAACGGCATATCCAGTTATCCACAAACACTTTAATTATAGTCTTCGCTTCCTGATTTGGAACAGGGTATACTTCGGGCCATTTACTGAAGTAATCCATAACCACTAAGACGTACTGGTTTCCAGAGCTACTGACGGGAAATGGACCAGCCACATCCATAGCTATACGCTCAAAGGGTGCACCTGAGTTGTATTGCTGCATGTGGCCATGACTTCTTCGCGTTGGTCCCTTAGCTGTCATGCATTGGGTGCAATTTGCTATCCAATCGGCTACCGCTTGTTGACAGCCAATCCAGTAGAACCGTTGCTTTAGCTTTTCAATGGTCTTGGTTATTCCTAGATGTCCTCCGCTCGGGCCATTATGGAATTCTGTCATTATCTCTTTTTCCTTGGAGGAAGGTACCACTATTAACTTTTTGACTATTTTACCATCCTCACTTTCCCATAACCGGTATAGGCAACCATCCAATAATTTTAGGCTGTTCCACTGGGCCCAGTATGCTTTCATCAGGGGGCTCTCTGAGGCGATGTCATTGCGTGTTGGTCTTTCACCATTTTCTTTTGCAGAAATGATTTTTGCCAGTATAGGGTCGCTTCTTTGTGCTGTTGACCAGTCTTCGTTGGATTCTAGTCGAAGCAGACGTACGTCAATGATGTTTTCTTTCACCTCTGCTTTTGAGCAGTGTTTGCATTCCAGCTTGCATGGACGACGTGACAGGGCATCAGCATTACCGTGTTTTCCTCCTTTTCTATGCTCAATGCTGAAGTCATAGCTCTGCAGTCTTTCAATCCAACGAGCAAGTTGGCCTTCGGGGTTCTTAAATTGCAGTAGCCCCCTTAGCGCCGCATGATCGGTTCTTAACTGGAAAGGCTGGCCGTACAGATACTTGTGGTAGTGTTTGACACACTCTATGACGGCCAGTAGCTCTCGTCTCGTAACACAGTAATTTTTCTCTGGCTTTGAGAGTATTCTGCTGTAGTACCCAATAACTTTTTCTTGGCCATTGATTTCCTGCGAGAGCACGCCACCTATTCCGTAACCACTCGCGTCAGTATCCAACACGAATTTCTCTCCAGCAACAGGATATGCAAGCAAAGGAGCCGTGCATAAATATTGCTTCAGTTGGTTGAATGACTCTTCTTGTTTTTCGCTCCAACAGTACGGCCGACTTTTCATTGTCAGCTCGTGAAGACTTGCAGCCACTGTGGCGAAACCCGGCACAAACCGTCTGTAGTACGTACAGAGTCCTAGAAAACTGCGTAATTCATGGAGATTCTGCGGTCGTGGCCAATCCTTCACTGTCAGGATTTTGTCTTCATCGGTGGAAATGCCATCTGCTGTCACTCGATGTCCCAAGTATTTTACTTCTTTCTGGAACAGAGAACACTTCTTCGGGCTGAGTTTCAACCCAGCCGCGGTTATACGTTGAAGGACTTCTTTAAGATTCTTCAGGTGTTCATCGAATGTTTTCCCCATGACAATGATGTCGTCTAGGTACACCAAGCATGTTCGCCAATGAAGTCCTTTCAACACGCACTCCATTAATCGCTCGAAGGTGGCTGGAGCGTTACATAGTCCAAATGGCATTACTTTAAACTGCCACAGACCATCCCCTACGCTGAATGCAGTTTTCTCCTTATCTTTCTCGCTGAGTTCTACTTGCCAATAACCACTTTGCAAGTCCAGCGTGGAGAACCATTTTGTTCCTGACAACGTATCCAATGTGTCATCAATTCTTGGTAGTGGATAACTGTCCTTTTTGGTGACGTCGTTGAGCTTTCTATAATCCACACAAAATCGGGTACTTCCATCTTTCTTCTTAACTAGTACCACCGGCGAGCTCCATGGACTTGAAGAAGGTTCGATTACACCATCCTTCTGCATTTCAGCTACCAGTTTCTTTACCTCATCTCTTTTTGCAAGTGGAAGACTTCTGGGCGCCTGTTTTATTGGTCTCGCTTCCCCTGTATTGATGTCATGCTTTACCATTGATGTTCTACCTTGGCATTCTTTTTTCAGGGCGAAGGCAGACGCATGCTTCCACAGTATTTTCTTTGCTTTGTTCCTATCAGAAGGCTTTAGTTCTCGCACCCACTCACTGAGATGCGACTCCTACATACTATGGTTTCTGATTTTGGTGGCAATTTTACATCTTTGTAAGCGATCAGCCTTTTAATCTGTGTTGTATTGTCGTATCCCACTTCTGACACCAATGTTACGAATTTCCTTATTCGTCCTTTTTGCGTTGTTTTATTCCCAATAATAAAACAAGGTTCGTTTTTAATTACGATAATTACAACGGTATCACTTCCTTTTATTTATTTATACAGTACAACAGTTTACTTTATTTATAACACGTTAACAAGTCTTGTATTTTACTATCAATTCGCGTTGCTTACTTTACGGGGTTTAATCACAAACTGACTCTCCATTCCAAAGACCTCCGCTATTTATACCAACTCACCATACACAAATGAAGGTACATATATCTAGCGAATTCAAGAACCTTCTAGAAACTAGATGTTGTTGTTGTTGTTTATCTTTGTAGAACATTCTCCTACACAGGAGAATTATCTTTACTGAGGTGAATTCATGCTACTGGTTTAGCGAGCTGGTACGTTGTTACAATGCATACTTTCAGGCGCAGCACTAACCGCCTGTTGTTTACATACTGTTAGTAGAGTCATTAACAGTAAGCAAAAGCTTTTACTTATTCGTAACAATATGTATTTCTACGTTTTGACTTGTTACGACTCCACCAGGTGGCGCTAACCTGGCGTTTACACGGGACAGTTTTGCTCCGACATTAGAAATACATTTTTACTACCCCACATATACTTCTCTCACTTGCCCCGCCACTGTCTCTGATTTTTCAATGACAGTAACTTCGGCAAGAGATTTGACGTAAGCGGCCAGATCATGGCTAAACTAGTAAAGGTTGGCGCAATAAAACAACTGATTTTGCTTTCTTATGACTCCATCTGTTAAATTCAGTGTATTTTGTTGTTGTACTTTTTAGTTAGAGGCATGAAACAAAAACTAAATGCCTGTTGTTGGTTCACACAATTACAACAAATCCTGCGTCAACCTCTACTAGTTCAGCCATCGGCCATATCGGTGACGTTTCGTAGTAATTTGTGAAAAAAGCAAAACATCGCAAACGATTTTACAAATTGGGAAATATATTTGCATTTAAAAATTTTTGACAATACAAATATATAAACATGAATACATGTCTAATTTTGCAGAGTACATCAGTTCCATTGTAATTTGGAGAAGTAAGACAAAATACAATGGCAAAAGAACGAAGAAACAAAAAATCAGAGCAAGAAATTTAACGAAACGACACTGTCGGCGGTTGCTTAAATCTGTAGTGTCTTTATAACTGGCTGGACGCGTACGTCACACAAACAATTGTTCTCTTTGTGACAACTAATACATATTCTCAACTATCTTGTCTCAAAGTGTCCCGTGTAAACGCACCGTAAATTCTATGAATTTCAAGCTAAAATGAATGGACATAGGGAAGATAATGATAGTTTTTGGAAAATAACTCTTAAAAATACATTTTTTTAGATAAAGATCTCAATTTTTGGATTTTACGTCGTCAATACATACAAAAGTAAATAAAAATAAAATTTGTATCAAATATTTAAAAAACAATATGTTTTTCATTCCACAGAAAAATGTGTTTTTTTAGTAAAAATTTTAAAATTACCTTAGTTTAATGGAGTATTAAAAAAAATTGTATAAAAATAGATATTTTTTTTTTGTTTTTTTCATGAGTCTTAAGGGTTGTTTAATAGATTCTGAAAGAGTTAGAACCAATTTTTTGCCACAACTTTGAAAAAAATCCTTGTTTAAAAATGACAAAATTCATAATTTTTTCTTAAATTTAACTAATATTCAGATGTTTGATACAAAACTGAAAATACAAATTATATAAAATTACTATAGAATTTGAAATCCGAGTAACGGAGTAGTGACTTAATAATGAAAAATTAAATTAGTGTTCCAAAGTTTCTTGTGGATCACCAATCAATGTAAATGCATTTAAAGATCTTCCTACAATCACGAGAAACATGTATTTAATACAATACGGGTGGTATTACAGTGCTGTCTGGGTAGAGTGAACTAATTTTTGCAGGGCGATTTCATAATACCCAGGTTGTTCACTAAATCAAGGTTACATTTTTTTATATAAAAATTCATTTTAAATCCATTTATAGGTTATACATTTTATTTATTTGTATGTAATATTGAAGTTTAAATTTCAGCCTGGAAAAAATTGGTAGTATTTGTTTGTTTTTTTGGGTTCCGTACCGATATTTGGACTGCTTGATCGCGAAGGCAATGTAGTGCTTGTATATTGAAAACAAGCCAGTTGCATCTGCATTGTATATTTGACCACTACACAGCTGTAATTCGCGAATAACGTCATTTAATTTTTGTTTAAAAGCCTCAACAGCTGGTCGATCTGAAGACAATTACTCGCCGCACACTTTCAACAGTCGAATTCCGTAGCGTGACTTAAATCCTGCCAACCAGCCAGAGCTGGCATTGAAACCGCCTTCCTTCTCTTGAATGTCCCCATGTAATGCCTTTGCCTTTTCCTTGATCATATCGCCACAGATAGGAAAATTGTTCTGACTGTTCACTCTACAGAGTAGTCAATGTAATCATTCTGGTATTCACTCCAACGGGGTGTTCATTGCATCGGGGGTTCACTCTACCCAGACAGCACTGTATATGCCTAGCACTGTCCATAAGATATTAGTTCATGGTTGTGATGTTATCGAGTTCTTCAATTTGCCAATAGGTATTATAAACAACCTAATCATAATTATACTTTTATATAATATAATAAATATTCTTTTCTTAGGTTGTCTGTCTGAAGAAGCGTTGGAAGCCAACCACAAAAATGTGAGAAGAACTTGATTATCTCATACGAGAAAAACGAGTCGGGAAAATACAAATAAAGATTTAATGGCCTATTTGTTGTTGAATTCAGATCCCGTGCTATCTTCCAAGAGGAGCATAAAGAATAACCACACATTTTCTTTAGCCGGAATTGAAAAATATATTTTGATAGAAAACGTAGATCCGGAAAATCATATAATTGAAGACGATGAATTCGTTAAACAAAGTTATTCGTTAAACAAAGATTAGTATTGGGAAGCATCTAACAGTGATTACCATTTCTTACAATAAAAAACAAAAAAACAAAGAAATTTGCTATAGCACTATTTTAAGAAAAGTTTTGTTTTAATTCGGTTTTTCAAATAAAAAAGTATAAATATTCGAGATTTTAACAATTTGTATGGGAGGTACCAGAATTCGTTATACAATTTCTTTCAAATTAGGGATACAATTTTCTGCATTGAAAATCTTTTACATACCAAATTCACGCAATTTTCATGAAATTTGTGGCAATAGTTCAATTTTTACAACCAAAAATAATTTCAGTTTGTATGGGCGGTGGGCGATGGACGTGGTCAATTTTGTCGATACTTTGAAATTTTCTTAATTCTATTATATTAGGGACTCGTGCCAAATTTTATTACCCTAGGACGACTTCTTCTATTTTTGTTCCATCGATGTACTGGGACAAAGCACTGTGCGACGTGACGTCACTACCTTGCAAATATACTATCTTCTTTCCGCTGATCGATCATTCGATCGTATGTGAACGCGATGCCAGTTCCATGGTGTCAAATATTGGACGTGCTGCTAGCGTGTTTGCAGCAACCTTTAGAAGACAGGCGAACCAACACGAATAGTCAACGGCGTATGTGCGCAGTGTAGAACAAAATCCAGGTGTATCAGACTCATTGAGAGCTTCAGACTGGTCGACGTCTGAGTAGGCAGTTTTGAATACATCCTGTCAGGAGCTCACATGCAAAGCAACGGTGGGCTAGACTTGCCTTCCGCCACCTTTTGAATGATAATGAAAATGCCGTATGAGGGAGAAATACATAAAACACCCTTTTGTTGACAACCCACGCAAACATTATACGGACCACGATTTACGGACATGTATAAAAGGCTGGCATTACTGCTCTGCAGCAGACGTGATTATAAGGAAAAAAACTGTGACATACTGACAGGTGCCAAGCATTCATTTAGGTGCGGATTTGCAGTGAGTATTTCAACCACTCAAGTTTCTAGGTTCCTCACATACGCTAAATATTTTAGCATTTCGCTAGTTTGTGTAGATGTCAGCTACTGGCGCAGAATACATCCCCATCCCGTTATTCTATTGCGAGGTGGAAATATATTTCTCACTAGGAAAACAGTTGCAGGTGCCGCGCTTGGTTACGAAATACCGCTTAATAACAAACCATGGTCCGATGAAGAGTATCCTCAGTAGAGTGTCCACAAAACCGCACTTTTTGAGAAACTGGTTTTCGGTTTGTTCGAAAAATCAAGTTTTCAAAATTGTTTGGTTATGTCATTTAGAACTTGTTGAAGCATAAGATCATACGAGTATTTCACAATAGAAATCATGTTTCTTAATTCCAAAATTTCGCTAAAATTCGAAAATCATGTCATTTATTATAAATTTTTTAGGGATATTAATAATCCGTTTATCCGACGTCAAATAACTGGTTTCCGGTTTGTTCGAAAATTACTTTTTTCAAAAACCCGACACACGGTTAATAGCAAAAAACCCGGTTATCCAGTTTTCGGTTTTGGACACCCTAGTTGCAACGCAAGACGCGATGGAGCGTTGTAAGAAGAGGAGAGAGGAAGCCTGTTTATAAACAAAATGGATGTGGAGAAAGCGCGATTCACAAATTCAAACAGACAGAAGGAGGCCCACTAATTATACTAGTGAATAGTCGAAAGCGCTTTGATACCCCATGGACATGGCTTTCCTTTATCATACTGCTTTCCGGTAAACTTCCCCTTGAAAGGGTTAATATTTTCATCAGTGCAGATATTTTCCTCTAAAGGAAGTATATGATGCAGTATATAGACGGATTTTAGTGATGATATAATTTCTGAAGTCAGACTATATTTTTAATTAGTGTAGCAACTGAATGTTGTGTCAAAGAAAAAGGTGAAATAAATTGAAACAAGAAAACGGTTAGAGGGTTAAACGTCTCATTAAACTATATTCTACAACAACTAAGAATACAACTAAAGTTAAAGAATGCTGATCGAGACTAGGGATGCCAAACGGTAAATCCCGAATCCCAGGATTTTAAAAAACTAAACAACATAAAACTAAGATCAACGACAAAAGTTCAGTGTGGTGTTATTTTTTGGAAGAGTCGAAAGGTGCACCTCAAGCAAAATGCAAATTGTGCAAAAAGGGTTTAAAAAACAATGGCGGCTCTGCAAAAGGTATAATAACACATCTTAACTTAAGTGAATTTTGGCATATGTATGTCTATTATACGGCTTATTCTCCAAAAATTACAAAATTTATTGCGTCGGGTTAGTTGTTATTTTAAGAAAAGAAAGTAAAATAACAAAATCGGGCCAAATGCATAGTTTCGGATTTATGGACCCGACATTTCGGATACTTTTTCGTTAGTGGATTGCCATTGATATCACTTTTTTGTATAAATCAAGTCAAAACAAACTCAAAAAATAATGTAACATTTTTCGATAAGTCGCTTAGTTATCGAGTTATCGGAAGTTTACGTTTCTCAAACAGAAATTTTAAATTTTTTTAAAATAATTTTTGCTTGAAAAAAAATTTTTTTGGTTTTGTTTGAGAAAAGTAAAAAAAATCAATAATTATTCTAAATGTCGACATCCGATAGTTCGATAACAAAGCGACTTATCAAAAAGTGCTACATTATTTTATGAGTTTGTTTTGAATTGTTTTATACACAAACCTGATATCAATGGCTTTACACGGTACGTTAACACCATAACCCTCTCACATATTCGAAATTTAAGGACCACAGGCTCCGAAACTAGGCATTTGCCCCGATTTTGTTATTTTACTTTTTGTTGTGTAAACATCTATACGCTGGGAGTAAAAATCTTTTTCACAATACAATCACAAATTTCGAGTAAGATGTGCGATGTGCGATGTAATCGTTAACCAATCGTAAAGCGTTATCAAATCGGTGTGAGCTTTGTATGAGTGTATTAGTGTACTCATACGCTGCATACAATATACTCAACACCATCTAGTGTGGAATAGTAGCTACTAATTTTCACTAATTGTCGTACATTATGTTATCGTAGGCAAATGAAAACAAATAAATAAAATGAATACAAAAACATTTAATTTTAATAACTTTTAAAAAGATTTTTTGCACTTTTAATAAAAAATTTACTAAAACAAAGCAAAATAAGGAAAACTATAAACTAAACTTGTCAAATATAAGGAAAACTAAAAACTAAAAGTTTTCTTAATCTTTGAGATTGTCATTCATACTTAACAGCTGCATATAAGCACCATCTAGTGTGCAATATTAGCTACTAATTTTCGTAAACCATTGCTGTAAAATAACATTACATTTCAGTAAACAGCTGATTAATAACTTGTCAACCGCAACAAATACAAAATAATAAAATATTTTACAAAACACCAAAAAAATTATAACTCAAAACATAAAACAACACAAAGTGTATCAAAGCTAAATGGAGATAATGATAATTCTAACAAAATTTCTATTAGATTCCAATATAAATTAAGATTATAACATATCTTCATTACGTACTGTTGCCTTACACTGAAACTGGTGCACGACAATTGGGTAACAATCTCCATCTCATGCCAATTATTATGGGTGGAGATTTTAATACAAATTTTGCAAACCCACAGTCGCAAGTTTTATCAAAATTTTTATTTGACGTTTTCCACTTGCATATGAGCAATTCTCCACAAACCCCCACAACTAACAATTCCACTACTATAGATGCAGTTTTCCATAGATTTTTAAATACAATCGAGTCAAAAATTTATATATGTATCTTATTTTAGTTACCATAAGCCAATATTAACTATTTGTACTTAAGGCATTTACCATAGATGGGCACTTTGCAGTACTACTAAAATTTCAGTAAAAATAATTCTTTAACTAGTAAATTTTTAATGATTACTAAAAATTTTTTCAGCAATTTTTATAAAGTGCCTACATGATTATGATGAGGTGCATTGAATTTTCACTAATCAGTAATGCCCGATTACTGATTATTATGAATACGGCCCTATGATTTGACTGGTAATGCAAATTAAATTTCATTATCAGTAAAAATTTACTGAATCTAAAAGCATAAGTACTTCCAACTTCATTACTAGATGTTTACACATCTCCCCTGTGATCGGACTCACATTAATTTTTTTTTGCTTAGAATAACGTATTCTAACCTCCTTGTTGTTGTTTTTTGGAGTGTAGGCCGTAAAATAGACCTGTTCCCAAAAAAAAATTAAAAATAGAATCTCGAAAAATCCCGGGATCCCGAAAATCCCGGGATTTCGAAAATCCCGAATCCCGGGATTTTTTAAAATAAGTCCCGTTTAGCATCCCTAGTACTAACATTATAAAAGCTTTACCAAAAGCCGTGCCAGACCGTTACGGAAATCGTTGGATGTGTCAAAATTTCCATTTGGTAAAAGCGTATTGAAAAGCGTAAACATAAAAAAAAGATTTGCAGACAAAATTTTGACAGATTTGTCTGATTTCTCTCATGTCTTAATTTTGCTAAAAGAAAAAATAATGCGATCAGGGTTGCATTTTGAATAAAGCGAATAAAAACAAAGAAAATGGCAATAGAAGCATTTATTTCTTCACTATTTACAAACGTTTAGGGTAGTATTCTAAAAGTCCCGAAAGTGAAAGTAAACACAAAAGGTAACGCGAACGCCAAAGTCAAAAAATTGTAGTTAATATATCACTTCCCGCTTGCGATTGTTTACGGAAGCTGTCAGTGACATATGCGGTTTATAGAGTTGCCCAACTAAAATAAACAATTATAGATTAGAAATGGTTATCTTGAGTGAAATGCTCAGAATGAAAAAGATTAAAAAAGTTGGCTCTATTTCAGTAGATCAACATACTTTAAGATTGCTATTATTTATAATACTGCAAATACCAACACTATTCACACTAAATATGTAAAAAACCTTTGTTGTTTTGGGGTTCAATGTCCAATAAATTTCCCCATCTAACTATATTAAATTAGTTGTCTTTTCAAAAACACGTGCCATTTGGCGGTATGTATTGATTGTAATGTATTGGTTCGTTTGTTTATTATTGTCAACATCAACTGATGTTTATGGGTGGTATTCTATAAGTCGGGATTCAGTCACTTCGCGTTACTTTTGTCGTTTTGGTAGTTTATAAAACGTTACAGCTGTTCGGTGACTACCTGCGTTGAGTTACGTTATTTAATGGGTAGTTTATAAAACGCAACGCAACGTTTTTGATCGCTTCAGCTGTCAAATTGAACACGCCACCGTTCTTCGCGTTAGTTGAAGAAATTACAAATTTAAAGAAAAATGTCGATCGAGGATAGGCAGATGGAAGTATTTTGCATTTCATTGCTTATAAGTAGTTGCCAATTTTGGATGAAATGCATTCGACGGATAGAGCTGGATTTTTTTAAATAATTCAAAATTTTACTATTTACGCACTCAAATTATTATTTACAATAATTAAATTAGAAATGGAACATTCAAATAAATAATGCGTTGCAAAACTATTATAATTATATTTAAAAATTATAGGCATCAGTTGAAGTTGACAATAATAAACAAAAGAACCAATACATTACAATCAATACATACCGCCAAATGGCACGTGTTTTTGAAAAGACAACTAATTTAATATAGATGGGGAAATTTATTGGACATTGAACCCCAAAATAGTATAGGGTTTTTACACATTTCTGTGGTCACAATCGATAACCGGCTAAGTCGACTTAAGACAGATTTGAGTTATGAATGCTATCATATTCTACTAACAAAACATTATATTTACGTGAAATCCCCATTTCTCTAACAATATTGTTTAAAAACATATTAGTAAAAACATCTTGACCTAAGTCGTAATGAAGCCCCATTACATTTATAATATGCGCCTAAATATACTTAGGAACATATTTCCATAAAATTTTAATTCATATAAGTAGAGTATAACGACTTAAGCTGTTTTTGTATATTTTTTTATAAAATTAATTGTCATAAACAAGAGACTTTGCATAAGAGCCAATGTAAAGATATATGATTATTGCTAATTGAGAATGTTTAAACATAAACACATTATCTATCTCTACATAAAGTATTAATGCGTTTTTGTTGGTATGCTTTAAAGAGAGCGATATCAACATAGGCGACAATTGCAAATTACATATGCTCTCAGTTGTTGTACAAACTACAGTTAGGCTTTTATAATTAAAGTACTATTTCAAATTCATTTCAGTTAAGCTATTTCGTCTGATAATGCAGACGTTATAAGTGTGTTCAGAAGAAAAGACGTTGAAAAATAATTTAGAGAAAAATAAAAACATATAAAATCGAAAACAAACAGAACGTAGAAAATGTAATTGGTAAGAGAATTGTGTACAAAATAAAAGAACGCATTGCTTAGTTACTTTAATGTTTTAATTTTTTAAATAAAAAGACAATGATGAAGGCAATCGCATGTTTTTTTTGCAAGATGGCGATTCTTTGCAAGACAACGATGAAAGTCACATGTCTTTTTTAGAAAGCGGTCATGCCGAAATACCGACAAATTTTTTCAATACTCAAGGATGAGGATGAAGAAGACAAGTCAACTAATGACGAAGTTCTACATTTTGACAGTGATAACTCAGTGCAAGATCCCGATTATGAACCATCAATTTGCGATGAGGCTGGGAATAGTAATGATATAGAAGACGGTGTAGTATTCAACGAAGCTCCGACCACATCTCAAAGAGCTTATTCGCGAAAACTCTCATGCAAAAGACGAAACCACGGAAAACAATACGTAAATGTAGTCGCTAATGTTGTGCCGAAGAGAAAATTAAGACCTGTGGTACATGACTGTCGTATGAAGTGCAAATCAAAGGTACCGCGGACATTTCAAGAAAGCATATTTCGAAAGTATTGGTCTTTGGGCACGTACAATCAGCGAATTTTATATATTGGGTCTTTGATCGACATCAACAACAAAAAAATTCAAAACTTACAAAAGCACCCTGAAAAGCCACGTGAAAGAAAATTGCACGCTACATATCATGTGTAATATGAAGGCCAAAGAGTGCAGGTATGCCAAAAATGTTTCCTGCAGTGCTTTGATGAGAGTGCAAGTTTTCAAAACTGTTTTGAAGAAGAAAGTAGATTATCCTCATAATGATTTTTGCGACCAGCGTGGATTAAGTGGAGGAAAAAATAAACTGATGGATGATATAATTCAACTTGTAAAGGACCACATAAACAGCTTCCCAAATTACGAAAGTCACTATACTAGGAGAGACACAAGTTGCAAATTCTTTCATGCCGATTTATCCCTATCTCAAATGTATAAGTTATATTGCGATAAATTTAAATCCAAAGCAATAAGCATCTCATCATACGCTAGTGTTTTCAAAGGTAAGCATCAATTTTATCGTCTCTTGAAATTATTTCATCTTCACCTAGAATGTTTTACAGGCATGAACATAAAATTCAAGAAGCCTAGCCTGGACACTTGTTCTCAATGCGATCAACTCAGGGCCAAAATTGGTATTGCCAAACAGGAAGGCGATAGTAACCTATTACGTGATTTAGAAAATGATCTCACAACTCATCAAAATAAAGCCGATTTTGCATATGAATCGAACAGGAATGATAAAGTTTCAGCTGCCAATGATTCCACAATCAAAGTCTATACTTTTGATTTGCAACAGTGTTTGCCTACCCCTTTCTTGAGAAACTCAATTAGTTTTTACAAAAGACAACTGTGGACATATAATTTAACCATTCACGACTGCATAACTGGTAGCCAGTGTTGCCAAGTATTTTCTGTAAAATACCGCTAAATGTATCCAAAAATCCGCTAAAAATTTTATTTAGCGGGAAAAATTTTAAAAAATCCGCTAAATTATAACGTCCTTATTCATAAAAAGTTGTCATGGGTTTGTTAAAGATTTAAGAAGGTAAGGCCCAAAACTTGTATTCATAATCGAAAAATTCCTCTGTTAAGAGTTCTCTAACGTCGCCATTTTTTGTTGAACGTTTAACCCTTCTTTAAGACTACTTTATCCGCCTTAATACACAAAAGAAATATTTTTTGTACATATCACGCATGCTGTACTTAAATATTTATGCGATATAAACAATTGGAATTATTTTGTGTATATTTGCAGCTTTTATAGTGTCACATTATCCTACTAAGCAACCAAATAGTTTCGTTCCAATTTTTGAACATTTTTAACCAAAATGAACTTTTGTTTACATAGTGATGTATATAAAATCAATCCATTCAAACTACAACCTATTATCCGGGTTTATATTCGACTACCCAAAACTGAAATCCAATTCAGTATGATTTTTTGACACTTCTTCCAAATTTATGAATATAGCAAATATTAATTGATGTTTAAAATTTTGCAAAAATTCATTGTCGCATTTAAATAAAAAAATTTTAATTCGGCCTATCGGTTATTGTTCATCTTGTTTTTACATCACAAGCACTGTGAGAATATATAAAACAGGGTTGTCAGTCAATTATCTGCTCCCTGGTTAAAATACTCATTATGAATACGGTTCTAATAAAACCTTCGCCAAATCTTAAAGCTTTCAATAACTGATGAATGCTTTAGAGCTACATTAATATATTTTTATGAATACGTTTATGTTTTTTTATGAAATGTTTTTTTATGAAAACGCATTTTATTTACGCAACATATACGAATTTTATTTATTTGTCCTTAAAAGAAATATACATACAATTTGTTTTTAAATTTATGATAAAACTAGCTTTTAGAAAGGAACTAGTTTTCAGTTGCTTGCATTTTAGTATGGATAGAGTAAACTATTTAGTTAAAAATGTACGACCAGTCTTCTTCTGTTTCACTGGTGTTCCGACATTGTTGGAACTTCATACTCGTAACAACATTTGTTATTACATTTGAGACCATATCTGAAATTTGAAAAACGAGAAAAATGTTGTTGAAAATATTCGTATGTATATTAATTTAAAAACTTACCTGACATTAAGCACAGCATTTACAGTACTTGTTATTAATCTGTTTCGTAACTTAGTTTTAACAATATTTAGTTGACTGAAAACTCGTTCGACAAATTCGTAATGACAACATTTTAATAACTAAATTTTTAATGTTTTTAATAAAAATACATGAAGTTAGCTAAAATAAGTCTAAATATACTATAAAATACGTTTGAAGCCACTTATAATAATAAAGCATTTTATTTTGTGTATAACCATGTATTTAAGTTGGATACAAGTCGAGAAGGGAAACCAAAAATCGGGACGGTTGGCAATGGTTGTGGTTGGGCCTACAACAGTGACAATATAGATGGCGCATTTACACTTCTTTCAGGGATCGTCCAAGTTTATTGTTCTAATGTAATCGTTTATAAAAAGTAATTATAAATATTACATATATAAACTATTTAATTCAAACCAACGGCAAATATTTGTTGCAATAAAACGATAAAAAAGCAGTGTGCACTCAAACAAACTACACAATTAAATGAATACAATTTTCACCCATAATACATTTAATAAATTACCCAATACGCATTGGGTAGATCTGCAAATTGTTGCCATTTTTGCCGCTGATATTATACCACGAAATTGATCATACGGCATTCGCACTGACATCGATTTTCTTGATTTTGTTGATTTCAAGCAGACTCAAGAAAATCGGATATTTTTTCTCGGCTGTCTGAGAATCAAGAAAAAAACCGAATTTGTTGACTGTTTTACTCCACATTACGCATGAAAAGTACGTTTGTTTCAAACCAATTCAATCAAGGAGTGGTGGTACTACTAAAAGTCGACACATTTTGTTTGCATTTATTTCTTGTTTCTCAAATTCAAATATAATTTGTTTTTGTACAAGGTGTTTCAAAAGAAGTCATCCGATTTTGTTTGGCTCTCATTTTTTTTTCTAAATGAAAACTTCGATTCTGTTTGTTGATTATGTTTATTTGCACTTTTAGAATTTTATTGGTTAAGTTGAGAAGATGATATCGGTTAAATGAGAGCCGTCACAATTGATTACCATACGGGCTCGCTTTATGACGTTTTTCATCACTTCGGCGAGAACTACGGGCGACAGATTCTCGCACTCGTGTCGAATGTTGACCTTGAGGGCTTCCAGGGTCTCGGGCTTGTTCACGTAAACACGGGACTTCAAAAAACCCCACAAAAAGTCTGGAACGGTTAAATCGGGCGATCTTGCGGGCCAGTGCAAATCGCCAAAACGAGAGATGAGGCGACACGGGAACGCCGCCTTCAGAATATCGGTTGTAGCTGCGGCAGTGTGTGCCGTTGCTCCGTCATATATCATCTTCTCAACTTAACCAATAAATTTCTGAAGGTACAAATAAACATAATCAAAAAACAGAATCGAGTTGTTTCATTTACTCCGGGGTTACACTGTCTACTTTTGGTTGAAAGGCTTTTACACGTACTGCTTGTCAGAATTCGTTAAAACTGCCAGCTGTGACGTAGGCTGCACGCAACAGAGTGATCAACTTTATTTATATATACATAGATTTTAGTTAAAAATTCACTTTAATTTTTGTTTTAAAAAACACACACGCTTTATTTACTTTTCCACCAAACAAAGCAAACGAATTTGACACAGATGTTACAAATTAGTTGTTTAGTTAAACAACTGATTGAAACGCTGGTTGAAAGAGAAAATCGCAAGCAACAGCCTGTCAACTTTAAAGTGTGTGAATGTATTAGTGAAAAATTATGAGTTGAAAGCAACTAGTTGAAAGTGTAACCCCCGGGTTAGAAAAAAATTAGAACCAAACAACATCGGTTGACTTCTTTTGAAACAACTTGTACCTATTTGTTTACTTTTATGCTTGGTGTACATTAGACCGGTCGTTAAAAATAAATTTTGAAGTGCCGGGCAGATTCTGTTTCCTTTTGGTCTAAAACCATTAAATTTAAAATTTGGGGCTGATCGGATAATATTTAGTGGCCGCGCCCATCAACCAAAAATTTAAATACATGAAGTATATGGAAAAAATTTATATTTACCCAATATTCTTCAAATTAAGTGCACAAAAGAGAATATTTTCTACAAAATCTAATTGATTACGATTATCAATGAAATTATCTTTCTAATAAGTCATCAATTTCCAAAATTGGTTAATAAGAAAGTTGAAGCAAGTAACATAATTATTTATTTTAAACACTTATGAAAAGGCTATATATATCGTTTTGAAATATTTCTCTTGCTGTTGCAAAGCAAAACAAAAAAGTACCGTTGCGAATAGCTCAGTACACAAAATATATGTATTTTGAGTCTTTATTCTTTATTTTCATTCAGTCTTGATGCGTGTCAGATATTGTTTAAGGAAAATGTGCAAATAATTATAAAAAAGAAACGGTAAAAGAATTAAAAGAATTTAATATTGTGTAAATTTGTGTATCGTGTGAATTTCAAAGAAGTAAGTTAGTTTACATGTTTTTCGTGTGAAAATATAAAAAAAATATTAATACATAATTTGTTAGCACGACACTAATTGGAAATTTCATAATGGCGGATTTGCCAACAACATCTTCTTCAATTACTACTCGAAGTTCAGTGGATTCCAATATTAATCTTATTGGCCGAATATTACACCAAATATTGGGAGCTAAATTACCCTCAAATCGTCAAGTTTTGCAAGTATTCTTTTATAATATGCGAATCGCAAAATTTTCATCCAAAGAGAGTGCAAAGTTATCTGTAAATATGGCATCGGTGTTTTGGCAACAAGCTAGAATACCAATACGTGAAGAACACAAATGTTGTGAAAAACTAATTAAAATTTATGATGAGTGGAACCGTGTTAGGAAAACTTCTTCGAAAGGAAAACCACACAGTAAACAAGGAGAATTTGTTGGAAAATTGGATGATCTCTTCGACATTGCCCATGCAAATGCTTTGCAAATGATTCCTGTCGAAGAAGACAGACAGTTTTTATTAAAACAAAGAGAGAAGGGACGTCCGGGTTGCATGCAGGGCTGCCAGATTTGACGATTTATCGTCATTTTGACGATTTTTTGGTCAAAAATTGATAAATGACGATTTGACGGTTTTTACCCAAAAAATGACGATTTTTTGTTATTTTACTAACATGGCAATCTTTATGCTATTTTGTTATGGCAACATCGAAAATGTACAAAGCGAAAGAAAAAGTAAAAAGAAGATGAATATTTGACAATAATACACACATGTGTGTGTGTGAGGTATTCTTTGTAGTACTATAAAGAGTACTTATACCAAGTGACATCAAGAGACGTTGTTGCAGATAAAGGCAACAACAATAGGCCTTTTGGTTTTCTTTCGCCCAGATAGATGAAAAAAAAACAAATCTGCTGTTCTGCTGGGGTCACTTGCTATGAGTACACTCTGTAGTAATCCATTAGAAAATACAATTTTTTGAATGTATACGTCAGATAAAAAAGTTAACGGTTGTTCATTTTTTGGCACAGACAAATGGAAGAAAACTGCTGAATCAGAGAGTCGGTTTATTGAATTTAACTTCGTGCACAAAGTCATAAATATTTATAGTATTTGCTAATTTTTAAAAGAATATGATAAAATTTTTAAACAGAGAAAGTGGTAAGTGAAAGAAATACCAGATCGCTGAAGAAATATTAAATTTTTTATAAAATAATTTCAGCAAGAAACTCGGACGCTGGTGAAGATGATGCTGGTACATCAAATAGTTCGACATTGGTAAAATTTAATAAATTCATTTATGGAAGAAATTCCTTAAAATCGTAAAATGTATTTCAGGTTGGCAGAAAAAGGCGCAAGTTGAAGGATGATTGGATGGAACATCCAGAAATTAAAAACTGGGCACAAAATAAAACCAACCATATTTTCTGTAGACTGTGTAGTTGTCAGCTTAAAGTTTCATCCGGCGTAGCTGATCTGTTGGCTCATTCGCAGACAAAAAAACATCAAGCTGCGGCAAGTTGTATTATTGTAAAACAAAAAAAAATAGATGAAGTTTTTGCTTCCAATCAAAACTTTGGTTCCAAGAAAGCAGAAATACGAATGTGCCTCTTCATTGTTGAACACAACCTTTCATTTTTGGTTGCTGACCACATGACAAAAGTTTGTCAACACTCATTTACGGATTCCGACTTAGCTAAAAATATGACACTGGGACGGACCAAAGCTACTTCCATAATAAAAAATGTAACTGGTAAGAAACAAAATGCGATTGTTTGTGATCTTTTAAAGAACAACACATTTTCTTTGTGCGTGGATGAGTCCACGGATCTTGCCAATATGAAATCGTTATGTTTGGTAGTTCGAATTTTTATTGATTATCAAATACACGATCTGTTCTTTGGATTAATAAATGTTGATCAGTGTGATGCTATAAGTTTGTATAATTTAATTGTTGATCAATTTAATAGAAATAGTATAGATTACAAACGAAACATGCTCGGATTTGCCGCCGATGGAGCATCTGTAATGACAGGCAAAAATCATTCAGTAGCCAAACTTTTGAAGAATGATATTCCCGATTTGTTTGTTATTAAATGTATATGCCATTCTTTGGCTTTCAGCAGTTGAAACATTGGCTAGGAACATTTTTAACTACATTTCTAATAGTCCTAAAAGATCCAACGAATTTGAAGAAATACAAAAACTGTTGGATATTAGACCAAAAAAAATGTTACACCCAAGTCAAACAAGATGGTTGTCTTTAGAATCCGTTGTTACACGGATATTGGAACTTTATGAGCCCTTAAAAATTTACTTTTCATTCGCGGTCAATGTCGATAAAATTGATACTGCTCAAAATATATTTGCAAACTTAAATGATGAAAATGAAATTTACTTGTCATTTTTAAAATATATACTAGCAATTATTAATAATATAAACAAAATGTTTCAAAGTGAAACAACGGAAATACACAACCTTTATTCTCAAATGGAAAGACTTTTCAAAACAGTCATTAGTAATTTTCTAAAACCTGAATTTGTAAAGACTGATCAAATATATTTAGTTGATTTTAACAATAGAGACAATGTCTTAGACAATAATCAAATATATTTAGGCGTATATGCAAAGGAATTGTTCACAAAAACAAAACTGAATTCAAGTGAAAGAAGCAAAATATATATTAACTGTGTGAATTTTTATATTGAGCTTTGTACACAAATATTAAAAAGATTTGATTTTGAAAGCAATTTTAAGAGTTTGTGTATGATAAGTCCTACTTATATTAAAAACATTAACAATAATTCATTTTTTGACATACTGAAAGAATTTCCACATTTTGTGAACAAGGAGGAAAAGCAAACATTGGATTCAGAATTTCGTGAACTAAGTGTTTTGAATTTTGAAAAAATGTTTGAAAATAATGAAACGGATTTATTTCGATTTTGGAATGAAATATTTGCTTTGAAACGTGGTGATGGTTCATATGTTTTTCCTATTCTAACAAAATTTATACAGAAGATAATGGTATTACCTCATTCGTCAGCAAATGTTGAACGTGTTTTCAGCCAAGTAAATCTAAATAAAACGAAAAATCGAAATTCTCTTGAAAAGGATTCAATGGAGGGTATACTTTATACCAAAGATTATTTAAAACTCAACAAAACAAAGTGTTATGACACATTAATTCAACCCGATTTGTTAAAAATTATAAACTCAAATATTTATTTACAAAATGAATGACTTAATGCAAGATGCTAAATAACTACTACATTGTTTAATTTACTGATTTAAAGTAAAAACTAGGTTAATAACTTGAATATGTATCTATTTTATGTTTCTTTTAAATATATCCAAATGTGCGTATTTTAATTTTGAAGATTTTTTGACTATTTTTTAGAATAGATTTGACGATTTTTATTTTATTTATCGTCATTTTGACGATTTTTCATTAAAATAATATGGCAGCCCTGGTTGCATGGCTGGTGTCGATCTTAAAATGTACGCTCAAGAAAAACGTTCAATTGAGCGAACAGATAAAGAGGAAGCGCGAAAGAGGAGACACTCAGAAATGTTAAAGCAAAGTATTGGTAGATACATACATGATTTTGTGTTTTTTTTAATTTAATAATACTTTTTTGATTCGGCATAAGTGATAGCAGGGGAAGATAATGATGATATGGATGATGATGATGATGAGGTATTAGATCCCACAATGGACTTTGCTACCGATGACCAAGTCAATAGTGGTAAAGAAGAACGTAAAAAAAGAGGCCGAACCCAATGGATCACGCCACGTCTTTCCGCTGCATTAGATGATGCTAAAGTATCGAGTGGAAAAGCCGTACATATTTTGATAGCTACAGCAGAAGCTTTGAAAGTGGATGTTAGTGAATCTCTTAATTATTGCTGTTTTCTTCCCTTGCCTTTTATATATTATGTTAATTAAGTAAATATAAATTTTTTCCATATACTTCATGTATTTAAATTTTTGGTTGATGGGCGCGGCCACTAAATATTATCCGATCAGCCCCAAATTTTAAATTTAATGGTTTTAGACCAAAAGGAAATACAATCTGCCCGGCACTTCAAAATCAGACACTTTTTTGGAAAATAACGACCGCTCTAGTGTACATTTGTGCTGAAGTTGATTGTGAAAAAAATACTAGAGAAAACAAAATTCCTATTTGTGTTGGCTTGGGGTGTATGCTGTCGTAGTTACACCACTTCGTCAATGCGCCTTGACTTTCAATCAAATATAATTTTCTACGAAATCCAGAAAAAAAATTCCAGTGCTAAGCTCTCAGACAACACAATTGGGTAAAATAACAATAATTATTATCTGAGTACATCACAGGGAATGCTACAATGTAAATGCTAAAATATACATCTGTTAAACAATGTTGCACATAAAATATTGAAAATTTGTTTACCTCCAAACGCAGAAAAAAACCGCTAAAACTTCCGCTTCCCGCTAAAATTCCCCGCGATGGGCATTAAAAATCCGCTAGATTTAGCGGAAAATCCGCCAAATTGGAAACACTGCTGGTACCCCACATTGCATGAAGCATTATCTGCTCGTGGTGGCAATCAAATGGCATCGTGCTTGTTCAAACATACAACTAAACAAGTTAATCGTACAATTTTTTACAGCGATTCCTGTGTGGGACAAAATAAGAACTCATTCGTATGCGCAATGTTCATATTGGCTCTTCAAATCCATCCAGATTTAGAATCAATCGATCGTAAATTTTTAGAACCTGGACACAAGCATATGGAATGCGATGTAGGTCATTCTGTGATAGAAAGGAAAAAGAAAAGGACTGATACTAAAATACACCATCCACATGACTGGTACAATTTTGTTAAATGTGTAGGCTCCAAACATAAATTAAATGTCGTTGAAATGAATGCAGAAGATTTCTATAATTTTTCTCTTCTATTTAAACCAAAGTTAATGTGGAGAAACACAGATAAAGATGGGGAAAGATTCGTTTGGAAAACTATTATTTGGGTAAGATATACAAAGACTAATTTTGGAAAAAATGAATACAAAACCACATTAGATATAGATGCTCCTTTCCAAATATTAAATTTGTAAAAACGCGGTATAAACTCAATGAAGAAAGACGACTTATCTATGCTAAACGAAGATGTAAAAATCAGCACAAAAAAGAAAAATTATCTCCTTGATTTACTTCCATTTATAAATACATATTTTCATCCTTTTTATAAAAGTTTATATACACAGGACTCTTTGAAATACATCCTGACTTAGTCGAAGATGAGCCAGAAACTGAATGATTTAAATTAATATATTTTATTCACCTTCTCACATTTTTGGTTATAAGTACAATTACTATGAACTTAAGTTTTCTGAAAATAAAATTTAGCAACAAATAATGAATTTTTTAAATATTTTGTGTTTTTTTTTGTACGAACTATTAGTAATTCAAAAAGACCTAAGTGTATAACATTACATTTCAATATACAGTAATCGCCTAGTTCAATATATGTCAGGCATCAAATGTAACATTACTTTACAATAAAAGCTTAAGTCGACATACTCTTTTATCTTAGCATTGCGCGTGTAATAATCTTTGATTTTGCAATTAAATTTTTCTAATGCACCTTCTTAATTTTTTTAGAAACTCTTTTGTATGTAAAAAGTGATTTTTCTCAAAAGCATGATTGTCGACTTAGGCTTTTATTGCTTGTGACCAGAGATTTTATATGAATATTGTTTGTATTTGCAGTATTATAAATAATAGCAATATTAAAGTCTGTTGATCTACTGAAATAGAGCTAAATTTTTTAATCTTTTTTATTCTGAGCATTTCACTCAAGATAACTTTTTCTGATCTATAATTGTTTGTTTTAGTTTGGCAACTCTATACACCGCATATGTCAGTGACAGCATTCGTAAACAAACGAAAGCGCGAAGTGATACATAAACTACCATTTTTTGACTTTGGCGTTTGCGTTGGGTTTTGCGTTTACGTTCACTTTCAGGACTTATAGAATACTACCCTTAGTTTCTATTCACTATTTGCTGTGTTCTGTATTCTATTTTACAACAGTTGTATTTTGTTTGTCACTTTGCAGACACATGTTTCTGCATTCTCTAAAAATGGAAGCAGAATGATAGAACGATTTCTGTGAAATGGAAGAGAGTTTCATTCCATTTCTCTTTCATTTTCACTATTAGTCTAAGACGTCCTTAATACAACAAATGCCTTACTGCAGTGGGCTATGCTTGCAAATCATTCGCGACGAAAATAAGTGTTTTATATTAATGCGAAGAGAAACAAAATGTGCATTGTTTGCTTTGTAAGGATAGTAAGGATACTTCTTGCTCACGATAAGTTCTTTTCTCTCAAAACCAAAACAATAAGAAATACTTGCTATGGCAATGAATGCAGTAAGTCATTTGAACGTTTTGAGCTCTGCCTTTTCATTAACAAGAAGCTTTCACTTCAAGATTACAAAGTAGAAATATTTACAGCAATTTACACAAAAGGGAAAGATTACAAAATAGAAAATTAAATTTGAATAATATAACACGGAGGTCGTATGTAAGTATTAAATCTGCTTATAAAATATTACTAATAAAATACTTTTTTCATAACTTTAAAGTGATACTTTTAATTTTCGATTTAGGAATATGCTGCAGAAACTCTTGAAGCACCCTTTCAGAGTTCAGCTAAGTATGTAATATTAAAATCAAAAATAAGAAACGGTGAACTCAAAATAACAAACAGAAGAGGAACAATCAAAATGTGAAATATGCATTTCGAAAAATTGTGAATAGTGCTGGCACAGAAACTCCAAACCTAGTCGTTTGCTGTAAATGTTTAAATATTTACAAGTATAATTAATATCAGAAGCACCTTCAATTTGATTAGACACAAATTTTATATAAGATCTGTTACCGAAATCAATAATATTGATGTTGAAGCGGAAACAAAAATACAGGGAATCGTAGTTTTTGAGAGTGAATTTTCGCCAACACGGTGGAACACATTTTTGTGTATTTATTTACAACAATTTTTAAAAATTTGGAAGACAGAACTCAAGTTCCTCACGAAAAAATAAGCTTAACAGAATTAACCAAATTCATATAAATTTATAAAATGAAATGATTGAAGTTTTGGAACCTTTCGAAGAAACATTCAAAAATCTAGAAGGAGAAACATACCCACTATTCACTTGATATTTTTACACATATACAGACTTAAAAATAAATGCTCAGTTTTAAAGGAAGATTCCGATATCATTAAAAAACTTAAAGGAATTTTCCTATTTCCCTCAACAAACAAATTAATATATTTCAATGCATCTGAACAAAAGCAATCGAAAACAGAAATCTATTCAGTTAATGCAAACCTATATTGCTGAAGACTCTAGCAATAAAGCCCCAAAGGAGGTCAGTAGGGTATCAACCGTTCATACTGAGTTTTGGAAGGTTAGCTCAGCAAACTGTAATTGCTACTCCCGTAAATCAAGTTAGCAAAACAAAAAACAAATTCAAACATATGCAAATTTAAACAATTGTTTTTCGACGACTTTGAAGTGATTTAATAGTGCGAAAGTCGCAAAGTTGAATTACCGTTGTTCTATAAAGTAAGCTGTGGAGTATTAGCAGTTCCAGCAACAAGCGCAGCCTCTGATGGCAATGTTCCATAGCAGGCCGTATGCTTTGATACAACGTGCTGCAATTGGGTTTAACGAATGAAATAATGAGTCTTCATTCTAATTTAGTTGGTTGAAAAGGCTGCAAGACAGCACGCTGTCTAGCACACTTAGGCTAAAGAAGCCCATTGAGATACCTGCAGTTTCCTCTGTTGCAACTATTGACTAGTCGACTAGCCAACTTGCCCTTGCAATGAATTTGTCTATAAGACCTACACGAATATCCTGTAGGGCTACGGGGCTAACTAAATGTGTTCCGAATATCCTACTTCTCAGTCCTGCCAGAGCAGGGCAATCCAAGAGAATGTGTTTCGTCGTTTCCTCGTCCTCTTCCATGCAGCATCTACAGAGAGTGGAGTTTCTATGTCCCAATCTTAGGGCGTGTTTTCCGACAAGACAATGTCCCGTAAGTGTTCCTATCATTGTGGATAACCTACCTCTCGGCAAGTTAAATAGTTGCCTAGTTCTCTTCCTGTCCACCTGTGGCCAGAGGACCCTGGCTTGTTTGCAAGTTGAAGTAAGTCTCCACTTGTCCTTGAACATATTATCGGCCCACTGCTTGATCAGCAAACGGCAGGTAGAGATTGGCATACTAATACCTTCTTTTGCCGGAAGAACCTGTGCCGTAGTACCCTGTCTAGCTAACGCATCCGCTACGCAATTGCTTGGAACGTCGCTGTGTCCCGGTACCCAGATGAGCCTGATGTCGAAATACTCTGCCATCACCCTAAGTGATGAGTGTCATTCTTTCACCATCGTGGACGTAGCAAATATGGCTTCCACGGATTTTATCCCAGCCTGGCTGTCTGTGTAGGTACATATCGATGGCTTAATATAAAAAGGGCCTAACTCGATTTTTTTTGACAGGAGAAGGAAAAAACTTAATAAAATCCGTAAAATTTAAGATACAACAAAAAGTTTTAATGCAATTTCCAAAAATGTGTTGCTTCTCGTATTTTATTAAGATTTTTCCTTCTCCTGTCAAGTAGCAGAAAATCGAGTTAGGCCCTTTTTATATTAAGCCATCGATATTCTCCGAAGGGTTGTGACCCTACTTTTCAGTAGTTCAGCAACCTCCACTATGGCGGTAATTTCCGTCTGAAATACACTACAGTGATCAGGTAGCTTGAAGGAGATATTTACATTTAGGTCGTCCAACAATCTTTGAATTTTCATCAAGGAATTCAGAATATATATTTATTTGGAGGGACCTCCACCAAACTACGATGCCATAAAAAAGTATTGGTCTGACTATTGCCGCATAAATCCACATGGTGATCTTAGGAGACAGTCCTCAAACATCAAATGAATCGGCGAGAACACACGCCCAGCAGAAGCGAATATCTTCACGGAAAGCCAAATGGCAATATCATCGGAAACTGTCAGATCGAGAACGGTCCTTGACTGCAAGAAGGTAATTAACTACTATTCCAATGCACGGCAGACATCATCTGGGTACCGGGGCATAGCAAAATTGTCAGGATTAAACGTGGCAACGAAAGCCAGGAAGCTTGTGAGTCTGGAGAGTGCGAAACATTTCCGGATGACGAATGCTGAGTTGGTGCAATGGGCGGAATCAGCCCACAGAGCCATGTGGTAACAGAAAACAGTAGGCAGGATGACAAAGATCGTATGAGGAAGGCCTGGTTTACTGAATTTGGGAACGCCTTAAATGGGCAAAATGATGGGAGTCTTAAGGGACTACGAGCCCACCTGTACCGTATTGGACTAGTGGGGAATAGTGAGTGCAGGGTGTGCATGTAAGACGACAAGACGATGGAAAAATTTCTGTTCCAATGTCCGGCGTTCACAGAAGTTAGATCCAGGTATCCTCGGACAGTATAATACCGAACAAGGTCAATGTATTGGGAAGGAACTGGAATATCTTGTCGGCGAGAGTTGAAGAAAATTAAATACAGTGAAAGATCGGGTACCGGACCTGGCGAAATATATGTGAAATCCTTGTGATATTTCGACGACTTTTATTTTCTTAACAATCAGGAGACACAGAAGGAAGGAGTTTCTTCAGTAGAATTGGAAACAGAAGGAGCGACCTATGAGGTAAGTGTAAATTGGAATCAATATAAAACAGCAAACATTTTCTTCTATTAATTTAGTGAAAGTCAATTCTGACTTTCTGAAGTTTGTATCTGTAAATCATTTAGAGCCTTCCAGCTGTGTTAAAATATACACAACAATCATTGTCAGTATTTTTGCAGCAACAGCTGTTTTAATTGTAGTCGAGAGTATTCTAAAACGTGGCGAAATTATGTCAAAAAAATATTCTTCATATACAGTTAAATTATCTCCCCCGTATGTCTTCATAATGTTTGCATTTGAAGGTAAGGCTGCATCTCCCACAAAAACATAAGGCAGTTCCTTGTCAAAAGTTTAAATTTTTCGGAGGTATGGTACTTCTATATTCAATTTCTCTCCTACAAGCAAAAAGCGTAATTTCGTCTTAGAAAACACACCTCCGTCTGAAACCCTACCATTTTCACCAGCTTCGTCGTAGCAAAATTCATAATTTTCCAATGCCATTAAAACGATGTGATGCCCTGCCAGCTTTTGAATTTTAATATTCCATCCAATGCTCCTAGGCAATTTGGGAAATTCCACATATCATCGAAAGTATCAACTATATTTTTCCATTCATATTCAGTACGAGGAAGCTGTAACGCAAACTTAGATAACATCTTTTTGTAATAGGTATAAACAAAATTTCAATTATTACCTTTTTTACAGGAACGGAAACCTCCCCAAAAAAAGGTAAGAAAACTACCAGATAATAAACAGAAATTACTAGCAAGGGCTGTTGAAAGTCATAAAAAAGTGATAAGCCTGCCGATGAAGCAACTGGTGTAAGCGCTTGCTGGGAAGCTTTATATAGAAATTTAGGTTCAAGGCAGAAATTATTCGCTCGTAAGATAATTCCAGAAGAGCTGTACCAGGGAGCCTTAGGGAACCTTAACAAACACACACATAAGGAAATTGAAGCGCAGTGCATTATCCCACCTCGCTTACCGCCGTACGTCCTCCATCCACTACCGTACGTCCTCCATCCACTTCTACAAGTATTCCCTTTCCTCTTCAACTCCGTTGCCCGGCTCAGTTCAATTTTCATTAAGTCCATTTAGTTTTATACAAACAACCAGAGCACATCATTCAATATTCGGTAGTACCAGAGACTTCAACAACAATAATATAACGGGTCCGCCATCTAACGTTTTTTTTCTCAACTAGTGCTTATTTCGTGAATGGTAACACTTAGCTCATGTCTGATTTGACAGATAATTAGTTTTATCCTTCCGCTGAACGAATATGGTTGTGTATACGCTTGAACAACGCTGGGAAATATGGGATAAATGGGCCTGCGATCGACTTACAGAAGATGCCGATTTTGCCAAAAATATCATCTTTTCAGATGAAGCTCATTTTGATCTTGGCGGGGATGTAAACAAGCAAAATTGTCGCATTTGGGGCACAGAAAACCCGCACGCATACATTGAAAAGCCGATGCACCCAAAACGAGTCACTCTTTGGTGCGGATTTTGGTCCAAAGGCATAATTGGGGCATTTTTCTTCGAAAATGAGCAAGGAGTGGCCGTTACTGTCAATGGCGATCATTATCGGGCCATGTTGAACGAATTTTTGTTCACAAAAATTGAAGAGGAGGATATTGGCAACATTTGGTTTCAACAGGACGGCGCTACCTGCCATACAGCCGAAGCTACGCTCGATGTTTTGCGCCCTGTTTTTGAATATCGCATTATCAGCCAAAATTAATGGTTTCAACGAACAGGGCCTCCACGCGATTAGACCAAAGCGTGACCGTTATAACTTCGAGGTAGTGGACGAATTTGTATACCTCGGATCTGCCGTGAACAAAAACAACAACGTCAGCCTTGAGATCAAGCGGAGAATTGTGCTTGCGAATAGATGTTATTTTGGGCTAAGCAAGCACTTTAGAGTTAAAGCCCTCTCTCGAGTAACAAAAGTCCAGCTGTACCAGACTCTCATTCAACCTGTCTTGCTTTATGGCGCAGAATCCTGGGTATTATCGCAAGCAGACGAAACATCTGTAGGAGCCTTCGAGAGAAAAATACTCCGAAAAATGTATGGCCCTATAGTGCACAACGGCGAGTATCGGCGACGCATGAATCATGAGCTGTATGAGCTTTATCCTGACATTGACATAGTTAAGCGGATCAAGATAACGCGATTGCGCTGGCTAGGCCATGTCAGTAGAATGGATGAAGATGAACCAGCGCGAAGGGTTTTCGAAACCGAACTCGAAGGAAGACGAAAAATAGGAAGACCACGACTCCGCTGGAGGGATCAAGTTGACGAATCCCTGCGTACACTTGGTATTGCCAACTGGAGAGATAAAGCAAAAGATCGAACTGGTTGGCGAAATATGTTATCTTCGTTTTATAAGTTCCCTGATCCCCCGGGGTTGTCCGAGACCGGATAAGTAAGTAAGTAAGTATTATCAGCCGCAGAGCTGATGTCGTTTGGCCACCTTGGAGCTGCGATTTGACACCGTTGGACTATTACTTGTGGGGTTCCCTCAAAGATAAGTGTTACGCCGACATATCAGAGACAATTGACGCTTTAAAGAACAATATTCGTGAAGCCATTGGTGAAATACAGCTGCACACAATCGATAATGTGCTTAAAAATTGGACCGCTCGTGTAGGCTACTGCATGGCCAGCCGAGGCAGCCATTTGAATGAAATTATTTTCCATTATTAACCGGAAGGATTGTGCTTTCAAATAAAAAAAGAAATTTGAGAAAATATTCAGTAGTTTTTTTTATAGCATTTTCAAAAAAAAGTTAGTTGGCGGACCCGTTACAAGAATTCTTCAACCAATTCGACTGGGAATAAATTATTCTTATGCCCAGTTTCACAGCTGAAAATTCTCATTTTAAATAGGCTTTAAATGCCCGGCGTTTGTCATTTAAATGTCATATAATATGTACATTTTCTGTTAGCTTTTAATTTGAGCTTTTCAATGACGAGTGTGAAACTCGCTTATATTACTTATATAAAAATTAAAAATATGTATATATTAGGGCGGGTCGAATTGTAGGGGGCCGTATTTTTCGAAATAGGTTTTTTTTTCTTTAAATATTCAATAATCGAGTTATATATTGGACTAAAAAGGCAACAGAAAATTTTATTTCCTCTAGTTAAATGTGTATTTTGGGTCGACGAGTCAATTTTTGACATTTTTTTGAGTACCGCCAGAGGGCACTTTCGACCATTTTTTTTGGCATTTTATCGCCTGTTTTGGGGAAAATTTACGAAATTGTTCTGAAACTTGACGAATATTTGAGTTTCTCATAATGCAGTCCCAAATTTTAAATATATCATAATGTTCAGCGCTATGATTTAGATAGGGTACTTACTCACGACCTATGTATATCGAGATCATTCAATTCAAGACAAAGAATGAAAAAACATATTTTTTTCTTATTTTACTTTAGTTTTATAGAAATGCATGTATAAAACTGCAAAACCTCTAGTGATAGTAATAATGAATAGTTAAGCTAATAATTTAGAGTTTTCCTCTCTAAATGATATCGATGATGATATAAGTAAGTTGTACATCGTTTGTAGTGGGGTTCTAGAATTTATATTAATTTCGCCACTAGAACAATTGGTTAGGGAGGGTACTGAGGCGTCGATCTCCAATAACACCTTGGAGACAGTTAAGTATATCCAATCTTCCTCACACCGTCAATATCACTTTGTATGTAATTTCATGGCAGTAAACGAGTAGTTAATTTCTGCTAGACTTTTGTATGTGTTTGGGGCATTATTTTGTTTTAGTTGTCTAGTAAACCTGATCTATATGGTATTATTTTATTCAAATAAATAGGGAGTCCATATATTATTATTGAAATGTTAAGACAAACAACCCAGAGGAAAGGACACGAACCCCCCAGCCGACTGTCTTGCTAGTTTTTTTTAAAGGCTCCCGCCGTCCTCTTTCAACAGGTTGTTTTCTAAGGCATTGCTTAGGTTTATAAATTCATCCAATGCCCACGAAATCGATACTTCCGGTGAAAGTATTTGAACACACAATTCGGTGTTCATAACAGTTCCTACAATACATAAAATAATTATTTTATATTGGAAAATGTAAATGTGTCTTGGAAGCAGCTATATACTCATATGGATTGATTTCAGAACAGTTCTACTATACCGGAATTGAAGAGCAAGTACCTACATACGTCTACAATAATAGAAACATTTGAAGAGAGCTGAGGTCAAACATACGTACCAGAAGAAGATACAGATGAGCATAGCTAACATTCAATAGATCCACAAGATGCATCTCAAACGAGACGAGGACCATGTACTGCCAGATACTATGCTTTGAACTTTGCTATGAAGTGTGACAGATTTGGTGTGTCTGATAGAGTAGCATCAGCATTGGGAACATCTGTTATGGAATTCATTGGTGTTAAAGATAGTCATGGCGATCTTGTCATTATGGATAAGAGTAAAGTTCGTAGAGAAAAACCTAAATGTAGACAAAAAATGCTTCTCAATCGATATGATCCTTCCAATTTAATTGCATTTTCGTTCGACGGCAGAAAAAATGATTCTTTAACGATGGAAAACATCAATAACAAATTTCATTCAAGGATGGTGAGATAACGTCATCTAGTTGTTGTAAAGGAACCACATTCCCAATTATTAGGCTACATAAAAGTGGAAAATGAAGACTCTGAACACAAATCATCAAATTGAACGAATTTTTTTTATCAATAAATCAATATCTCTGGATTCTTTGATTGTCATAAATGGATTATACGAATATAATTGACATGAATGATAATTCAATCATATTCGAACCACCATTTACTGTAAGCATTCCTACAACAATATCTAGAAGACAATGATCCGCCGCTGCCTGATCCAAGAATTCATTTACACATTCATACAAGGCTCAGAAAGACATGTTCAATTGCTCGCTAGCATGTCCAAACGAGTTGTGGAACAGAATCGAGACGGAGTTATGGCGGTGACATTAATTAGAAAGCCGTGAAAAATTCCCTAGACTTGAAGGCAAGAAAGAATTACAAAAATAACTCCGTCTCATTTATTTTCTTAAAGTCGTGTTTCTGTTCCTTTTATTACTAAATTCAATTGGATTTTTTTTAATTTACATACATAAGTTGAATTTTTAAAGAAAAATAAGGAAAAAATGTGTTTTCATTCTTTGTCTTAAATTGAATGAAATCCGGGAGCTCGAAATTCATTTTAGAACTATGGTTTCTTCGGCAAGAATCACGATATGTCTTTGTCGCAAAAAAAATTTGAGCCATCCCATACATATATATGGAGCTAAAAAAGTTATAATTCAGTCGTGTGGTTTTTTTATGAGTTGTATCTTCAATTTCAGATGAATGAGGGTTTAGAACAACTTAATTGCTGTGGAAGCAACTTCTATGTTGTAAGACTTATTTGTAGTTTATCCATACCATCGACAAATAATTCTGGCGTATGACGATTATGAATTCTAACCAAAATATACACTTGATCATTGATTTGTCGATGCCTGAATTGATTTCCAAATAATCTATTATCGATTAGATCCCTATTATCGAGGGTATAATAAACAATGTTTCGGTGGTTCAACAGGGGTTTAAAAAAGTTTGTAGACCACAACAGTCCTATTGGTGCACTCCGTTTATAAATGGGTGCAATCATTATAATAATGACATACCCACACAGAAAAAAGTGAATGCTCAAATCAATTACGATATTTGTCAATTCAATCAGTTTTATACTTGGATTTCCGCCAATGACGATTTTTGTAAATTCAATTACTCGAATTGTAAGATCGTAATTGAAAAGTTTTCAATTAAAGCAAATATTTATTTGAGCACAGATTTAATCAAAATTTCTTAATATTGTTGATTAAATTAGTACTTGAGTTAAGCATGACTTTAATCAATTTTATATGGAAAATTTCAATTACGCGTGTAATCAAGTTGAGTGAGTGCTTAATCAAAATTACATAATGTTTCAATTACGCGTGTAATCAAGTTGAGTGAGCGTTTAATCGAAATTATATAATGTTTTGATTACTAGCGTACTCAACTTGAGTATTCTGGTAATCAAAAGTCGGTGTTCGCTTTCAATCGAAATCGGTAATTTTTAATGATTAACATTAATACCCAAAATAACAAAAACCAACATCTCATATTTTTTGAATATATATTGAATATTTTTTGTTTTTTCGTTTGAACATTTATTTGTAAATTCTCAAAGATGTGTTTTGATTTCGCAATAATTTTGTAGCACATGTGTTGTTGCTGTCATTGTGTTGACGAGTGCCGATTGCAATAACAAAACACCGTTTGTAACGGATTTTTGGTGATGCGCATCTTCCCCTTGTTCTGCCTGACAACAACAAAAATTCGCCTTAAAAATCGAACAAAAAACGTCAAATAACATATAAAGAATGTTGTAATTTCAAGTACACAAGTACTTGATTCCAGTGAAATTTTAATTGATCTTCTTCGCTTTATAAAATGTAAAATTGTTGAACCAAGTATTCAAATGATTGAGTCAAATAATGAAATAATTGAATTTTATCTCTGTTTTCAAGCAAATCAGTAATTGAAATTAATTCGGGAATATTTTTTTCTGTGCAGAAGACTGTATGAGTTCTGGTCCAAAGTATACCATTACCAGGATGGTGCTGGTACCTTTCATTTTAAAGAATTATCGATGGCCGTTCTTAATATGTTAGCTGTCCCCACATGCAATGCATTTGTCGAACGCATAGAATAATACATACGTAGATAAACTTATTCTCTCATCTGACGTTTCATTTCACACTCTTCATCGTAGGTTTGTGGAAATGAGAGCAATTAAATTTAAAATTAACTTACACCAGGTGGAGTTACAAAATATGTTCACTTAACTTTTTCCTCTCGTTTTGGTGTAGAACTGATAAATTTAAATATATTTTGCACTTTTTTGTTGACCTTTATCGTTGGTACACATTTGTATTGTATTTAACACAACTAGTTTGTCACAACAACACGAAATTCGGTTGTTGTTCCTTTGTTGATCGCTGTATACTATTGCCAGCATCTGGTATTATTGAACCCATATTTTCCACCATCCAATGTTTACTTTCCATCGTACCTATGACGTTTAATTTATTGAGCGAATAAAAGCTTCTATAGTATGTCACTATGGTCAAACTAGTCAATCATCAATTTTATGAAAACCAAATTATGGAATAAAATACCATATGAACTTCTAAAATCGTCATTAGGTCTGATAACATATATCAATGTTTCAAGAGTTTTATTCCGACTGAAGAAATATATCACAAAAATTACAACTAAGGAAACGAAACGGATTAGCTTGAAGTTTGTGCTATTATATTTTATGGATATACTTAAAGAAAAACGAATTTTAATATGAACTTACTTTGAAGCATTTTTAATAGAGAAACTTTGATTTGGAATTTTTGAAACCCATTTCGTGTTTGTATTTACAGTGCTATTCTCGACCGAGTGATAAGCGTATTTGTCGTGACAGTAAATACATTTGTGATAAGAACTTAAATTTGCTATTCGGGATGTCAAATGAAAGCTCTTTTTATTTTAGTTGACAATGATAGTTATAACGTTCTCAATAGCACATGACAATAAAAATAAAATATACATGACAATAAAAATAACACAGTGCAACACGAAAAAAAATAACCATATACGGACACCACTACGTGATAAAAGACTAAAAAAAAAAGACCCGTTTCTCCCAATTTTTCCCAAAGTCATGCACTTTTTTTTTTATGGGCCGCCAAAGATTTGGGGCCTCGGTATCATTTTCGTAAAAATGTGATCATTTTCTCAGGCTCATATCTTGCAAACCGTTCAGAATTTCGATTTACTCTCTGAGGCAAAGTTGTAGCTCTTGTCATAAAGAAATATTGCGAACATATAAAATCAAAAAAACTTCAGCTTCCAGATCAAAATCGCAAAAAACTTAAAAAAATTCGATTTTTTTTTACCTTTTTCCCCGTGTTCAGGTCCATAGGTAGCAAACCGTTCAAAATTCAAGGAAACAAAAAAATGAAATACGCAAAAAATGAAATACGCCTGGCCAGAACCATGTGTTTGTCCAAGGGTTAACACCGTTTAGGTAGCGCTTAGGTATCACGCGATCATGCACCGACAGCAGCAGCACAGGCAATGCAGTAAGCTCAGCACACGCAACAAGGGACGCAGCACACAATATAAAAGCGACACGACGCTCACATCGAGGCATTACACAGCGCGACGTCAACGAGAGCTCAGCGGTGAAAGTTATAAAGTGAAAGTGAAAGTAAAAAAAGTGAAAGTGCTACAGTATAATTCGCACACAACATTGGCAACTGACAATTTCAATATGCAGTGTGAAAATATTGATTTATTTTGCTACGTTTGCGGTCATCAAACCAGAAAAAAAACATCTACAAGATTTCAGAAGGAAAAGAATCTTTTAACTAGTGAATTCAATAGAGCATATACATTGTTTTTCGACGAAGTGGTCTTAACCGGTGAAAATTACACACCTAATACAATGTGTCGCCAATGTTATAACAATCTCATGGCATGGTTGAGTGGAGGCAGAGGTACTATGAAGTATTGTAAGCCAGTAAACTGGATTAATCGCCCAGGTGATCATGATGCAACCAGTTGCTATGCATGCGTAAATTACACTAGCCAACAGTCGTTTTGTTATTTGGTTCTAGCAAAGTTTTTCTCATTGATTTTGACCTACTGAACACGAAAATGAGTTTTAAAAATCTTTCTGTCGATTGGTTTTCGAGATACAAATTTTTGAACTTTTTTTTTTAAATTTTTGGAGGTACACTTACAATTTTGAGCATATCTTTCGTCTTCTTTGACGTATTTGATCCTACTACTACTCAAATTAAAGCAACTTGAGCCGTCTACAACTCATTCTCAGAAAATTTTCAAATCGGGTGAGTAGTTTTGATGTTGGCGGCTTAAAAAGGTTAAAAAACTGCGTTTTTTTAGTAAAAATGTGGCAGAAAAATTCATATAAAAATTCATATAAAATATAAAACGCGATGCTAACAGCGATTTTGGTTTTTTTACGTATAGCTGGCATTTTTCCAAAGAAAATAAGCACTTACTTAACAAAATCTGACGACAAATGGCGGACTTATAATTTTTTTGGTAAAACACCGAAATTCCGCTATTTCACGATATTTTGATTTTCATTATTTGCACAGCTTACCTACCCAACGCAAACGAATAAATACATTTGAACTTAATTTAAAATAAACAAATTAGTCTTAGTATATTATTTTTTAATTTATTTAGAGCACTACATACTCAATGTATGGCAAAATTAGAAATGGATGTGCCAGGTTAGCTAAACTGACGAAATTAACCAAATCAACGCCCATAAAAAATGAGTAGAAACAAAGATATAACTGTACATTTTATGCCATGTGGAAAAACAGCTGACCTCTTCTTTGTTTTTTGTATTCGCTGCAATTGGTCTCACGTATTAGGGTCCAAATGTGGTCACCCATCATAGCCGTGTCATAGATGCCCTGATAGCGTCGTTCCATAGCCTTCAATTCCTGATGAAAGCGCTCGCCGTGTTCGTCGCTCACGTCTCCTAAATTCTCAGGGAAAAAATCCAAATGAGAATGCAGAAAGTGTATTTTAAGTGACATGTGCACTCCTACCCAAAAATGAAAAAAAAACGAGAATTAAAACGCTATTTAAATTAACATTTGTTTCAAAAAAAACCTACCCATTGCTTCATAGTTCTTTACCAGATCCTCAACTATGTCTTTATAATTATGGCTTTTGTTGTTTCCTAAAAAGTTTTCCACAACAAGCCTGAAGGAATTCCATGCTGCGGCTTCGATGGGTGATAACAGCTTCGGGAATGTTTCATCTTTCAACATTTTTTTTATATCGGGTCCTGCGAAGACTCCTTCTTTAATTTTTGCCGGCGAAAGGTAAGGGAAAATTGACCGTAAATAGGCAAAAGCTTCACCTTCTTTGTCCAATTTTTTGGCAAAATTTTTTATCAAACCCAATTTTATGTGCAGCTTCGGAAGTATTATATTTTCACGGTTCTCTATTAGTGGTTTGCGCTGAACATTCGCTCTCCAACTACAGGTTTCGTTCGTTCCGGCCATTTTTTTTTGAATATAATGCTGATCATCAGCGCGGCTATTCCAAAGGCATAGAAACCAGCAATGTCGCGTATAGCCTCCTTGGAGTCCACACAGAATGGCCACACTTTTGAGGTCGGCGCATATTTTCCAATTATATTTGCTATACTCTATGCATTTCAGCAAAATGTTCATAGTTTCATAGTTCTCCTTTGAATGAACCGCATGAGCAATAGGAAGAGATTGCTTTTCATTCCCATTATGTAAGAGAACTGCCTTCAAGCTCTCTTTGTTGCTGTCAATAAACAACCTCCATTCATTGGGGTTGTGAATTTGGTGAAGCTCTTGGAACAAGCCGGAAATGTCGCTGCAAAAACATATTCGGTCTTTCTTTGTATAAAATTTTGCATACTGCTGGTGACGCTTCCTGTACGCTGTTACTTTCACTTCTGAATCCGAAAATCCACACTGTACCATCCGAGACGCAAAAAGTTTCTCCTTAGTGAGACCAAAATCGCGTATCCAATCGTTTAGTTCGGCCTGTGACAGTAATTTTCGCTTTCTGCACGCCCCAAATTCGCTTGCACTTGACTCGGACTCTTGATCTGACGATTCTGCTTTTTGAAGAGATGCACCAGGGCACACTGGATATGGTACATCATTCGAATGTGGTACTGGAAGTGCAAACGATCCCACTTGATCGTAGTTCCATTTTAAAAATCTCCCTACCCCACTGTTTGTGGTGAGGCAAAAATAACAGTCTGTGGAATGGCATAGCGGCTTTTTCCACATCATTGGTGTATCGAATTTCATATGGCGCCTAAAATTAAAATAAATTACTATATTTGCTTTGCTTAATGTGTTTAAATAAAAATTCTTACCTTCCGCCAGCTGCCCAGTTGGTTAGGATTATATAGCAAAGATCACATAGCGACTTAGGTGTCCATGATTCTGTGATATTTGGTGAAATACCAAAATACTAATTCAAATAGTGCAATTGCACTGCTGGAGTATACGTGTGTGCGTGATTATTCTTTATAAACTCGCAACAAACATTGCAGAAATTGTCTGGATTGTTCAAACACTCGAACACACGTAGTCTTTTACTCATTGTCTTACTTGTTGGGTAGGTATTATATGCACTTAAATTCAATTTGTTTCACTTTTTACTCGTACTACTCGCGTTCGTAGACACTTGTTGAATGACAAAAAACGATAAATGAACACCTATAAATACTATACCTGGCTATATACCTGATTCAGCAAGTGTGCGTTTCAAATTGTGGAAAAGTTTCCAAATAATGACCACTCACAAATGTGGGGGGAATTTCTGTAAAAAATCCGATACAGGTAGCCATCGGGAAAACACACATCAATAAAAAAGTGTAACTCCCTTTAATTGACTGTGAACGGAGTAGCAGTCATAAAGGAACACGAAGAGCGTCCACGCACATTCAGAAGCGTATATTACTCTGCAACCACAATCATAAAAATTAAATAACTATTTGTGTATTACCTATTTTTTTTAATTCTGAGAATCATAAAAATTACGTAAACGTTTTTTCCAAACAATTTTGTACATGTAAAGTGGGTTTGCCAAAATTCGTATCGTAAAATGCACCTGTGTTTCTATGTTCTGCATTATACCATTATTATCCATTTTCTTAAAAACATCGACGAAACGCCCCTACGGTATTGTAAATAGGTTTTTTACAATTATGAAATATTTGTGTTATTAATATTAATTTAAAAATTTTATCAAAACTGCTAAGTGCTGTGACATTTGAAAAAAATTTCCAAAAAAAAAAATTGCTGATTTCACTAAATTTTTGAAATTTCACGTCCCTTGCCAGAACAGAAGACATTAACCCAGGGTGGTGAAATTTTGAACAGAAGTAACTTATGTATAGGAGCAACTGTTCCGTTCTATTCCAAAAGGATTATAAAAAACTTGCTTTTTCGATCCCTCCTAGTAGGTTAGCTGTGCAAATAATGAAAATCAAAATATCGTGAAATAGCGGAATTTCGGTGTTTTCCCAAAAAAATTATAAGTCCGCCATTTGTTGTCAGATTTTGTTAAGTAAGTGCTTATTTTCTTTGGAAAAATGCCAGCTATACGCAAAAAAACCAAAATAACCAAAATCGCTGTTAGCATCGCGTTTTATATTTTATATGAATTTTTATATGAATTTTTCTGCCACATTTTTACTACAAAAACTCAGTTTTTTAACCTTTTTAAGCCGCCAACATCAAAACTACTCACCCGATTTGAAAATTTTGTGAGAATGAGTTGTAGACGGCTCAATTTGCTTTAATTTGAGTAGTAGTAGGATCAAATACGTCAAAGAAGACGAAAGATATGCTCAAAATTGTAAGTGTACCTCCAAAAATTTAAAAAAAAAAGTTCAACAATTTTTATCTCGAAAACCAATCGACAGAAAAATTTTTAAAACTCATTTTCGTGTTTAGTAGGTCAAAGTCAATGAGAAAAAGTATGCTAGCAACAAATAACAGAGAAAATTTTGTTATTTGTGACCTAGTGTTACACATGTCGTCTAAATCGACATTCTGAGAAGAACAAAATTTATAAAGCAACTGCAACAGCCACACTACCAGTGCTTGCACCTGAAAATTTTGTATCACCAAGGCCGCCAACTCCAGATCGTACTACAGAATTTACAGCAATGAGTACAGCAAGTGGTGTTACTTATGAAGATCCATTTGATACCGATTATGAGCCCCAACAGGGAAGAGATGGACCACAACTAATAACACAAATGGAAATGGATTTCATTGTGGCCATATTGGGATTATCGCAGCGACTGGCAATATTTTTGACAGCTTTTTTAAAGCAAAGAAAACTCACACATGCTAATGTTAACTCTACGGCGTACCGCAAACGACAAGCTGAATTTCAGATGCTCTACACTCTAAATGATGACAATTCGTTCGCTTACTGCAACGATATAAAAGCTTTGGTGGTAAAAATGGGAATGAACTACATCGCTAGTGAGTGGAGATTATTTATTGATGGTTCTGTTTCAAGCTTGAAAGCAGTGTTGTTGCATGTGTCGAACCGAAAACCTTCCATTCCGCTAGCAATGGGTATCAACATGAAAGAAAGCTATGAAACATTGAAAGATATAATGGAAAAAATCAAATATTACGAAAATAAATGGAAGATTTGCTGTGATTTGAAGGTCATCAACATTTTGCAAGGGATCATCGATAAGGGCGGCTTCCCAAAATTCTCTTGTTTTCATTGTAATTGGGATTCACGCTCACCTCTGAAGCAATTCCAATGTAACTCGTGGAGGCCAAGAGGAAGTGTGGATGAACAAATACAACAACATAGACTGAAGAATGCACCTTTAATTGACAATACTCAAGACATCTTGCTGCCACCGCTCCACATAAAATTGGAATTGTTAAAAAATTCATCGAAGTGGCCGTTGTAAATTGTCCAAACGCATTCGACTATTTGAAAAGCGTTTTCCCAAAGCGCAGCGATAACAAAATTAAAAAAGGTATTGTAGTAAATTTAAAACGAATTTTTGTTCACCTAATTGTACTATTCACACTATGTTAATGTTTTCTTTTCTGTCTTTATTTTTTGTTTTCATTTAACAGGCGTACTTAATGGCCCTGACATTAGAAAGCTATTCAAGAGCAACTTTGATTCATCGCTTGATGAAAATCATTCAATGGCATGGATTTACCTTCAGCGTGTATGCACCAGAGTCTTGGGAGAGGATCGAGACGCGGAACCGGAAGCAAGAGAATGGGTGAAACAAATGCTGAAATATTTTGAGATAATCGGCGCATCGATGACATTAAAGCTGAATTTTCTTCATTTTCATTTTAACGATTTTATCAAACAACTCCCTACCGAATCCGATGAGCAAGGAGAACGGTTTCACCAAACCACAATGCCCATGGAAAAACGGTACAAAGGCAAAAACCTCGACGCATTGCTTGCAGAGGTATGTTGGTGGAGTCACAAGAGTCACAAGAGGTATGGAGTCACAAGAGGTATGTTGGTGGAGTCACAAGAATTAATGAAGTATTTGAAGAAGAAAGAGCTGATGATGGAGGGCAGTCTGGAAGCAACGTGCCTGTGGACACCATAATTGCTGAATCAGAGTCAGATTCGGACGATTCGGACGACGATTTGGATCCACAACTTAAGAGAGCGCGATTTGCAAGTCCAGGGCCATCAACATTATAAACATAATACGAATACTTTTTTTTTAATATTTTTGTAATAGATAGCATAGTATCTCAATGTTGAAGTAAATAAAAAACAAATGAAATTAAAAAACGGTGTTAAGAATAATTCCCAGGAAGTTTATATGTTCTAGAAATTTGTTTATTGGGATCTTAGGTAAATTTTTGTAGTTGATTGTTTCCTTGAATTTTGAACGGTTTGCTACCTATGGACCTGAACACGGGAAAAAGGGTAAAAAAAATCGAATTTTTTTAAGTTTTTTGCGATTTTGATCTGGAAGGTAAAGTTTTTTTGATTTTATATGTTCGCAATTTTCTTTATGACAAGAGCTACAACTTTGCCTCAGAGAGTAAATCGAAATTCTGAACAGTTTGCAAGATATGAGCCTGAGAAAATGATCACATTTTTACGAAAATGATACCGAGGCCCCAAACCTTTGGCGGCCCATAAAAAAAAAGTGCATGACTTTGGGAAAAATTGGGAAACACGGGTCTTTTATTTTTTAGTCTTTTATCACGTAGTGGTGTCCGTATATGGTTATTTTGCCATGACTTAAAAAATTACACACAGTGTAAGCAAACAGCAGAAATTAGAAAATTGCTATATCTGGCCAATGGAGTGTGCAAAAGAAAAATTACCCTATTTATAACGGCTTCCAAGGGTTTTAGAAAAGTTGGTTCAATGAATAAGCTAAAACGATTTGGCGATTTTGGAAAGAAATTTACAATGTGAATTGAACCAAATTTTCTAAAACCCTTGGCAGCAGGGAAAATTGGTTAATTTGTAGTTTGCACCCTCCGTTTAAAGAATATTTGCATGTAGCAATTTTCCTAATTTGAAATAAGTAGGGATGGGATTTCCGTGCACTCCAGGTTTTTTCTCAAAAGCCTAAAAGTAATTACACTAATTATTTTTATGAATCACACAATTTTCAGAGAAACCACATTGACTTGGTGAATATTTTTGAATTTTTTATGATAAATGGTTTATTTTCTCTAAATGTATATTTTTGTGCTTATTTAGAAAGACTATATCTATGTATAACAAAATTAGGAAAAATTGTCAGTCTTCGGGAGAGGCTCAAACTGACGTCAAGATATTAGTCGAAGATACTAGAACATGAAAAATTTAATAATTCATGAATGAATGACCAATGGAACCCACTTGGTACAAAAGAGGATTGCCAGGACGATGTGCTGGTTTTGTGTATGTACTTTTTTGTAGAAGGCCTCACCATAAGCCCCAAAAATTATATAACAAATTTTGATAACGCCGGCTTCGTTTCTTATTCGCAAGACCCCCTATATCGTGGTAAATTAGTGTTATTTGAGTCCAAAAACGACGCACCACAAAACACAAGACATCATTAAATTTGCGAAATGAATGCCTTTCATTTCAGTAACCACACTTGCCGCGCCTAAATGGACACGTATTTTAGACGCTGTAAGCCTCATATGTCCAACTGATATAAAAACAATTTTTCGTTTTCCTTATTTTTCTCCAAATTCGTTTTTCTACCAAGTTGTAAGCTCCGTCGTAGGCTGGCAATTAATCGTTACTGAAAACGTGTTGCTGAATTTTCGATGTGATGATTTTCGTGTTGCCTTGAGTAATAACAAATGTTAAAAAACACATTTTTTTAAATGAATTTGTTTTAATTTTTAGGCAAATTTTGATATATATTGTTTTATATATGGCGCATATTGTTCAACAATAACTGCATGTAAACCCCATCCCTAGTAAGAAGTGTTTGTTATGCAAAGGTATTGCCAGATTAAAAAATTATGAATTTCAATTGTTTTCAACAAACACAAAAGCTCTTCATAATGTAGTTTTTAGTTTTGGTAAAAATGATATTATTTTTAAAACAAAAAAGCTTTACAGCCTGTTTTGGTAACTGTCTTCAAACAGCAGACGTGCAATTGCTAGACAAGCAATCAGGTTTTCAATTGAGTTCATTGTTGGTTTTCGCTTGGGCATAAAAGCTCTTTTTCTTGGTTGCGTTCCTGTCAAAGAACAATATTACCTTAATGTTTTTATTGGCATTTCTTAAAGCTTTTTCATACAAATATATGCTAATCGGGGGTAACCCTAGCCATCAGCCATAAAATCAAAAACGGCTGATTGTAGGTATTAAAAAAAAATAAACAAACGAAAATAAACACAATTGTTTGCTTTTTTTTTACCAATTTAAAATGATTTCCTCCGTTGCTCTCGGTTTTCCTATTAAAACTACGGAAAATGATGAAAGAGAAAGTCGCCTAAGCCGTAGGATTTTGCGTGATTGAAATGAAAACACATCAATATAACCCACACGAACAATTTTTTTCGATTGTCTATTTTGACATTTAACATTGTACGTTGTTGACTTATGTGAACCTACATTTTGACGACAACTAAAAGCTTTTGTGTTTACACTCAAAAAAACGTTTAGAAAACCAAAAATGAAATTCGTTTGGCTCTAGACGTGCGACGAGAGAAAAAACAAGTTATAAAAATAGGCCGTTAATCTTGTCACAGCAATTCCAGAATAGGCAATTGAAATGCCAGTGACAAGAATTCAATGACAATAAACTCACGAATGACGGTTGTCACGAATTCGAGAATAGCACTGTTAGTCATATAAATGCTAATGTTAATAATGGTCAGTTTTCTAAAAAAATACTACCGAAATAGTATATTTCTTATTTACATCTTTATCTTCTTTATACATATATATAATTCTACTGCACGTGTGTTTGTGACTGAACTCCTCCTAAAATTCTGGACCGATTTGAATAAATTTTGTTGTATGCGTTTGGGTGGCGCCCTCGGTGGTTTAGATTTACTATTCGGTCCAATTGGACAAAGGGGCGTGGTACCTCCCTTACAAACCACAAATTATCCAAAAAATCCATTATTGCTGCTCCTGCTAATGGTATTTGAACAAAATTTGCAAGACAACGTCTGCCGGGTCAGCTAGTTTAATATAAATTCTTACAAAGTACCTTTACGATATGAACTTAGTTTTATTTGTAAATAACAAAAATTAGTTTTTTATAATTTAACAGATTGATCAAATAATTTGATTCCAATTTTTTATCTTACAAGTACCTCAAAAAAATATATACAATAAGTATTTTATATTAAATTTTTAATGATTTTAATTTGATATAATAAACAAAAGTGTTTTTCAAAAATAAGTTGCAAGTAGTAAAGTAGCAAGCAGTTATTGTGGCGATATCTAACGAGGGATATGCGATAAAGTTGAAAGAAAATCTGACAACACTGCTAGTCAGCTTTACAGTGCTATTCTCGAATTCGTGACAACCGTCATTCATGAGTTTATTGTCATTGAATTCTTGTCACTGGCATTTCAATTGCCTATTCTGGAATTGCTGTGACAAGTTTAAAGCTTTTTTGTTTTAAAAATAATATAATTTTTACCAAAATTAAAAATTACATTATGAAGAGCTTTTGTGTTTGTCGGAAACATTTGAAATTCATAATTTTTCAATCTGGCAATACCTTTGCCTAACAAACACTTATTACTAGGGATGGGGTTTTCCTGCATTTATTGTTGAACAATATGCGCCTAAGGGCGAGTTTCACACTCGTCATTTAAAAGCCCAATTCAAAAGCTCACAGACAATTTTCATATTAAATGACATTTAACTGACACGCATCGGGCATTTAAAGTACATTTAAATGGAGAACTTTTAACTGTGAAACTGGCCATAAGAAATGCTCGTAAAAGATCCAAATTTGCCTACAAATTAAAATAAATGCATTTAAAAAAATCCAATGAGTGTTCGAACTCACGGGCGATGTGTTAACACCTTTTTGCTACACGGTACCTGTTCGATTTCTATGAACACATTCGTAAATGTTACATTGGAAAATAAAAACAGCGTTCAATCATATGATGACGTTACAGTTAAATAATATTAATACTTAAAATTATTTAAAGACCCAGGGCAAGCACGTGTGTTATTATTTTCTTGCTCAATACTTTTAGTTTTATTCCCACAAAATTCAAAGAATGCAAAGCAACAGACACTTGTACATACATACCTACATTGTTATATTCGTACGATATAACCGAAGATCAACATAAAATACTTTTTTAATATTACTCCAAATTTATACTCCAAATTAAAACACTTAAATCTCGGCTCGCCGATATCGGATCGCCTTAATTTTTGGCCTAAACTCTTCGTCGAAACCCGCACTAGCTTTTTAATCCAAAAATTATTGAAATCGGCTATGAATTTCCGGAGAAAATCGCGTGGGAAAATTATATGAAAATCGCCCAATAATCACTTTCAATACCGACTGCCAAGCTGCGAACAAACAAACGATGATTTACTCTTACAAACCTAACACTTGTGTATGTATTAAATTTATAGTTTACTGCCCTAGAGGCGCGCGTATAGATGTTAACACATCAAAAATGTGTTTTTTTTAACATTTGTTATTACTCAAGGCAACAACAAAATCATCACATTGAAAATTTAGCAATACGTTGCAAATAACGTTGAATTGCCAGCCTACGACGGAGCTTAAAACTTGGTAGAAAAACGAGATTAGAGAAAAATAAAGAACACGAAAAATTATTTTTGTATCAGTTCGATATATGAGGCTTACAGCATCTAAACTACGGGTAAATTTTGGCGAGGCTAAAAACAGGCAAGTGTGGTTACTGAAATCAAAGGCATTCTTTTCGCAAATTTAATGATGTCTTGTGTTTTGTGGTGCGTCGTTCGGGGACTCAAATAACACTAATTTACCATGATATAGGGGGGGTCTTGTGAATCGGAAACGAAGCCGGCGTTATCAAAAATTGTTATATTATTTTTGGGGCTTATTTTGAGGCCTTCTACAAAAAAAAGTACATACATAAAACCAGCACGTCGTCCTGGCAATCCTTTTTTGTACCATGTGGGTTCCATGGGTCCGTCATTCATGAATTTTTAAATTTCTCATATTCCAGTATCTTCGACTAATTTCTTAGCGTCAGTTTGAGTCTCTCCCGAAGATTGACAATTTTACATCACACATACTTTGTACGAAGTAGCCGACGTATTAGTGTGTCACCATCACGTCGGCTTGCAAATGAAATTTTGCGTGGCTATGCTTTATATCTCCGTTCAACAACAGCAACAGACACATGTACTACATACATACATTATTATGTTAATACATACGCTATAGACTTAATTTCGTTTGCCTCACTCCTGCCTCACCACTCTTTCATTGCTCTCTTGCTCGCTCATTTTTGTTTAACACGTAATTATTCTCTTTCGCAGTCGAGAAAATCTGGTTTTAGTAGCAGCATAAAATCTGACTTTGATAGATTTTGTCCCTATACGCCGCTATAGATGTTAACACATCAAAAGCTTTTTTACCGCATTTCAGCTGAAACGCCGGCGTTTCGCTCTCTTTCGATGATTTCAGCGAAACACACTTTAATTGACACTTATTTCCATACAAAAAAAACGCAAACATTATGCTCTTTTTACTGTAGTTTGTTTGAAACCACAGTAAAAATGAGAGAGAGCACAGTGTTGTACTCCAATAGCAGTTAAAAAAAGGAGTAAAATGAAAAAATTTCCATTGCTGGTTCAAAGCAAATGTCAGAAAAATGAGGGAAACAAATCTGTTTGTTTACATTTCTAGTTTGCTTTGTGGTGGTAAGTACTTATTGCAATGTGATTTATGTATGTATGTATCAATGTTATTATCAATATATGTATCATATGTATGTATCAATGTTATTTTATATTTCTTTATTCACAAATGTGCGTTTGTGTTGTTTACACTCAGTACAGAAAACACAAAACAGAAATGAGAAATGTCACATGAAACCACAGTAGTTTAAAAAAGCATAATGTGAACACCATGGTTTCAAAATGATTTCAAGAGAGCGAAACGCCGGCGTTTCAGCTGAAACGCGGTAAATGTGAATAAGCTATAAGCTATTATTGAAAAACCCGATAGCATTATGGTGGCGGATACTCTATAATGCATATTAAAAAAATAAAGTATCCGCCACCATTTACAGCTCCATATATATATATTCCAGTCTCAAGGATATATAATCGATTGCCTACATAAGGGGTTATTCCACCTGAGGATGTTGCCTATCTCGATACCAAAAAAAAATATTCAAAACGAAAATAGTATTCCAGTCTTTTATCACAACTATAGACGAGCCAATATAAAGGCTGTTAACTGCAACATATAACATTTAAATATGAGATATAACACAAGCATATCGAGAAAAGATCTGAGATATTTACTGCTAGAATACAGAGACAACTTTTACTTATTACAAAGGCGTGCTTTATTTTAGAGATGAAGTTCGAGAATGTTCTTATTACAAATGCGTTACAAGAAGAAGAAGAATGTGACAGTTGGTATGACAATAAAGGGTTGCCATTTGAAATCTTTCGCAATATCCAACACCTCCCCTTGAAACAGTGAGAATGATAACTTAAATGATCTTTAATTAATGCATCTAGTGTGCTTGTCTACACTCAGACCTTTTGTCCGGACATCTGCTGACATAACTTCTGTTGGCATATATTGAATATCAATTTCGCTATCTTGAAGTTTTTGTTTTATAACATGATGTCTCACGTCAATGTGTTTTGTACGTGAATGAAATCCATAATGGCCTGCGAGCTTTTGAGCACTTTGCACGAATTCACATTCTTGACCAACTTCATTCAAGAGCTTCCTCAGATATAATGTCTCTTTTGTTGCTTCAGATTAGGTTTAGTATTCTGACTCGGTACTCGAAAGGCATACCGTTCTGTTTTCGAGCGTCCCAATTTATAGCGGCACCAGACAAAATAAAGGCAAACCCGGAATATGAACGTATATCCGTCAAATTCGCTCCCCAATCCCCATCAACGACACCATAGAGCTGTATGTCATCAAGGTAATACTCTAGACCGGTATCTATAGTTCCGTTGATATACCTTAATATGCGTTTAGCGGCTTGCCAGTGCTCCTCATTGTAGTTTGTGTCGAACTGGCTTACAAAATTTACGGAAAACGCTATATCCGGACGGGTATTTACGGCTAAATAACGGGTTTTCAACAGAGACGCTACAAAGTAAATCGATACTGACAGCAAACGACGCCATATATTTTCCCGCTCTTTTGACATTTCTCTTCAGTAAGGTTTTCCATTTCATCGCGGAAAGATATACGAGCCAACAACGAGTCGAAATTTTTAAAATTTACTACCGAAATTTGAAGTCAGTGGCCTCAACTTTAAGAGGCCAACTATAAGAGGCGTCAACAATCAGCGATGAGGCTCATTTCTGGCTGAATGGCTTCGTCAATAAGCAAAATATGCGTTATTGGTCAGACAGCAATCCACACGTAATCCATGAGTCATCATTGCCTCCCGAAAATATTACGGTTTGGTGCGGTTTATGGGCCGGCGGCGTCATTGGGCCGTACTTATTCCGTGATGATCAAGACCGGCAAATTACTGTGAATGCGAATCGCTACCGTTCAATGATAACCGAATATTTTTGGCCCCAATTGGATAAGTGGTGACAGTTGGTGGTGCAATGGTTAGTGTGCGCGGCTCTTGTACATGATATCCGGGGTTCGAACCCTGCTCTGACCACCATCAAATTTCTTTCGCCGGCGGTCACCTCGCATAGTGACGGCGACACTATCGAGTATATTGCCATGAAAAAGCTTCTTAAAATACGTTCGGAATCGGTGTAAAACTGTAGGTCCCAATCAGTGACTGAAAACTGGAAAGCGCACAGCTCAGTGATTGTGAGAAGTTCTCCCCGGTCCCTTCATGGGATGTAATGGGAAACCATTTATTTTTTATAATTGGATAATATGGACTTGGAGGACATGTGGTTCCAACAGGACGGCGCCACAAGCCACACAGCGAATGCCACAATCAATTTATTGGAAACCAAGTTTAGTGAACGTGTTATCTCACGAAATGGCCCAGTCGATTGGCCGCCTCGGTCGTGCGATTTGACGAAGTTAGAATATTTCCTGTGGGACTACGTCAAGTCTATGGTCTACGCCAACAAGGCAGCGACGATTGATGAACTTGGTACGAATATCGAACGTGAAATTGCAGCAGTATCGGCCGATTTATGCTTGAAAACCGTCGAAAATTGGGTTCAGCGTCTGGACTTCTGCAAGCCTGCCCGTGGTAGCCATGAAAAGAAATCGAGTTCCATACATAATGGCATCGAACGTACTTTCACAGGAATAGAGAATTTCATAGGGATCTAAAACCGCTTTTGTTTTATTTAAAAAAACTTTTGTAGCGCTCTTATTGAAAAACCCTTTACATCAAACCACCGAAGAGGCTCTGGTACGGATACTTTTTCATTACGGTTTCATCTGGACTTTCAGGTTTCTCAAGTTTACAATTATTTACCATTGGGGCCTGCACTCGCTGACAGTCGCTCATGTCATATCTGTGGGTTTGCCTGTTTAATTATTAAAACACTTGATGGGGTTTTATTTAAAGTTATATTTATCTAATATACGATGGTTATTATTTAAATATTTCAAGTGATGTGGTAAATAGTAGAAGTAAAAGTAAAACTTAAAATTATGATTTCACGGAATAAAAACTCTAAACTTCTAATCATCACGAGATTCACACAGCGACTGATCATAACGACTTCTTAAACTGTCATCTGAGCTTATGCTCTCTGTCCTTCGTGTGTGTGGTCGTTTCTAACAAGTGCGTTGATGTTCGATGTGACGTAATAGGATAACCTGTCAATTGCTAATTAGTCAAAAGGGTTTTGTGGAGACATGTCCGTCTATATTTGACAGGTGGTTAAAGAGCATCAATAGATATGAAAATGTAAGACGTTGCTAAGCGACCTATCCTACAATCGGCCGTCCTGACCTTGCATTCGACCTCGAATGTTATTCCCAAGATTTCATTTATTCCGTCAGGGTGGTTACTCTTTTAGGACCTTCAGTATCTCCAATTTGCTCTACCTCGTATCGACCATGTCCAAGCCTCTTCACTATCTTGTACGGTCCAAGAAATTTTGGTCTTAATTTCATGCCAAACTGAGTACGCTTAATGGCAACTAACTCGTTTATCGTGTACACTGTCTCAGGAACTCTCTTGCGGTTAAAATCTTTACGGTTTTTGCGTTGTATTCCTAGAATATTCGATCTTGCTTCAACTCCTAATTGATCTCTTTCCTCAAAAAATTCTACAACTTTGATATCCATTCCTGTCAGAAGTTTAAATGGAGATATTTTGGTACTCCTCGGTGGTGTGATGTCAATTATACGTTGCACTCTATCCACATATTTTTAACAATTACACGGGTTCTCCGCACAAAGTTTGGTTAACATTTCAACAATTGTTAGATGCATTCGCTCCACTTGTCCATTTCCACGAGGAACGCCAGTTGCTATTAACATGTACTGTGTGTTACGATCTTCAGAGTACTCCTTAAAGTATCCAGATGTAACCGCAGTACCCCTATCTGTTATCATTCTACTTGGATTTCCAAATATCATTGCCTTCTTGGTCAATCGATCCACTACTTCATTTGTACCTGTACTCTTGGTTGGGTATAGCCATACAAATTTAGAAAATCCGTCCACTACAACCAAAATATGGTTATATTTCTTGTGGGTTGCATCCATTGGTCCAACGTGATCAATATGTAATGTAGATAAAGGTGTGTAAGCTTTATCTATTGGACTGAGAAATCCTTCTTTTCGTCCCTTTTTCGCTTCAGACGCAATACATTCAACACAGCTTTTAACTATTTTATCAATTTTGTAGCTATCTGCGGAATAAAATATGATTTTTGCAACAAATCTTGTGTTTTTCGAGTTGCGAAATGTCCTTGCCGGTGAGCTACCCGAATTATTTCGTCTTCCATAGAATAGTCTTCAAAATAGTCTTAATATGAGTCGTTCTCCAAAACTTTCATTACAGCTTTGACCCATTCGTCTTTCAGTTGTGCTTCACGAATTCGATGACTCTATGAACTTTCCATTATCGAACAAGATAGGCAGGTGAGAGCATCGACGTGTTTCATTTTTGTGCCTGGTCTGTGCTCGATAGCATAGTCAAAATTTTGTAAAAATAGAGTCCAGCCCGCCACTCTTGTTGGAACATTGTTGCCCATTGTTAATGCATAATTATTTTTATCCTGATTCCCAACACGGAAATTCTCAATTTCTTGAGCGCTTCTATTACCGCTAGAACTTCCAATTCGTAAGCAGAGTATTTTTGTTCAGACGGAGTAGTTTTTCCGCTCATATATTCGACAGGGTGAAATCTTGAATCGCCACCTTTCTGCAACAACATAGCTCCGTAGCCATACATACTTGCATCAGTATGAATTTCTGTCAGTGCTTGAGGGTCAAATAATTGTAAGACTGGTGCTCTTATCAACAGATCTTTTAATTGCTCAAATTTGCTCATCTTTCATATTTAATTTCGCACTCTTTCTCAAAAGGTCTGAAAGAGGTTAGGCCACAACAGCATAATTGGGTATGAAACGTCGAACGTAAGATGTCACTCACAAGAATCGCTGCAAAGATTTTTTACTTGAAGGCAGCGGGAAATTCTTAACTGCTTCGACTCTCTCCATCGATGGTGATACTGTTGAATTCTCTATTATGTGTCCAAGAAAGTTAATCTTAGTCATCAAAAATTGACATTTTCTCCACTTAATGTTTAGTCCGTTTGTTGCCGCGACCTGTAACACGCTTTTCAATTTGGTTAAACGTTCTTTTTCATCCAACGATGGAATAACGATATCGTCTATATATACAATAATTGTTCCATCAGAAATTAGTTCTCGAAAAATGGATGAAATGTATCTGCAGAACACAGCTGGTGAATTTGAAATACCAAAAGGAACAAATCTAAACTGAAATTGACCGCTGTGCGTCACAAATGCTGTAAATTTCCTTGAATATGGTTCAACAGGAACGTGGAAAAATCCGTTGCGTAAGTCTAGTGTATAAAAAATTTTCGCTTTCCCAAGTCTCTGTATGACATCATCAACTAATTGCATGGGAAAATTATCCCGAATAATTTTTTCGTTGAGCTTGAGTTTGTCGCAGCAAAGGCGTTTTGTTCCGTCCTTCTTCTTCAATAATACCACCCTTGACTCCTTGATTTGTTGGTCAACTAGTTTCTGATCAGCATATGACATTCTCCGAGGTTGATGTGTAACCGGGACGTCATCATTTAAAATTATTCTCATCTGTATAAGAAACTCTTTTGGTTTAGTTGGATTATAAGAAACAATTAAATTTTCGATTTCCATTCTCATCTGCTCTTCTAGATACTCTGTTGCAAGTTCTCCTTGCTGGAAATCGCCTATTGTCGCTTAATGAACAATATCCGGAAATTCTTTCGCCAAACTCGAAATAGAATTTTCTTGCATCAAGTTCTGAATTTCTTCAGAGGACACGTCAGGGTTAGTATCACTAGCTTCATCGAAAACGCTTGCAAAAGTTTGTTGGTTTACTTCGTAAAGTTGTGCCTTTTGAAGCAATTAAAGCATCAACTTGATCAAAAATGTCATTTCCAAGGACAGCGCTATACAAAATGTCGGCTTTCTTTGCAACATGGAACTTCACGTCGACTTCAACTGTGTCGACGAGCACGAACTAAAAAGCTGCCCAACGTTGTAGTTCGCTTGCCACCAATGCCAACTAAAGTTTTAATATCGTCGTCGAGAATAACATCACCAATAAGTTAAAGGGTATCGTATAGTAAACCACAAATGTCACATTTTTAAAAGTTCTTCTGTATGATAGGCATTTTACACTCGTTGGCACCATGCCCCTCTTCACCGCATTTAAAGCGACGTTTCTCATCTTTTACATAAGCAGTGTTTTCCTTTAACATGTTTGGTTGCGATCCCTTCGAGCTAAATGGTTCTTAAGCGGCTTTAATTTTTTCACACACCTTTATTTTTCCTTTAAGGTCTTCAATTGAACTCGCTTGATACAAAATTGATTTACTCATAATTTTTATACCCTCCACTGTAAGTGATAGAGGGTATATATCAGTTTGCCATTCTGATTGCAACATATAGAAATAAGGCTTTGCGACCCCATTAAGTAAATATATTCTTGATCCTTATAACAACCGGAGTCGATATAGCCATGTCCGTCTGTCCGTCTGTTGCAAACATTCTCACGACTTCAATCGGCGATAACGCGGTTTGGTTTTTGGCCAGAAGGTTCCACGTATTCCTGAGCAGTTTGGTCAGCGAAATTGGTCCATTGGAAAAAAATTTATGATTGGAAACGTAAAAAAACTCATAAAATTTTCACATTAATTTTCACAATTATACTAAACTACTCCTTTTGCCGTGTGGTGAATTTCCATGTTGAAAATCTTTGTTGTTCTTTATAATAGGTAACTACTTTAGAATGTTTATATGTACTTTCATGTGTTCATACATTTATATGAATTTTGTCACACTTCATCTAAGGTCGCTGTGGCCTGATGGGTAAAGAGTTGCGCGTTGGAGTCTGGGGGTTGTTGGTTCAACTCTCGTCCCAGCTTGTTTTTTTTTTAACAGTTCTTCAAAAAATGCTTTTTTATTTTTAAAAAAGGATTTTTTCAAGAACTGTTAAAAAAAATTTTAAAATTTAAAAAAAAGGATAAATGAATATTGACAGAGTCGAACCAGCAACATTCCACTCTAACGTACAACGCCTTACCCCTCATGCCACGAAGCCTTGAAACTGTGTGTGACAAAATCCATACAAATTTATGAACACAAATGTATGTGTCATACATGTAATAAAGCAGAGTTGTGCCTTTTTTTTAGCATTTCATATTTACTTTTGGATAGCAGAGTGCATTGAAACTTTTAAGAGAGAGAATATTGTGTGGTGAATAGATATTAATTGTTTTTACTCAAAGTAGTAACGGTCGTTGTGTTTAACACAAAAAAACACTTGTCTACGTAGTTTTCCACCATTAGCTATCATACATAGAAACAAAAGCAGAAATTAATAATTGGGGCGTTCTTTTCGTCCAGTATACATATACGATAAGTGATCGAACGTTGTACTCTTAAATAAAAGCTACAACTACACGGTTCAAGAATCAGCAAACATCACATAAATTTACAAATAATTAATATAGAAAAATCGGTAAGTAATACTTAAATATAAAACTTAATTGTAAAATTGGTTTTTTTCATCTTTGTTTAAAGAAATGGTATTTTACATCCTTTATATTAACCTTACATGTTTGTTGGTTATGCCCTCCACTGTAAATGTAAATATGAAAATGGAGATGAAGGCAAGTAACTTATTTTTATTTTTTTAAAAAAGTAAATTTTCTTAAAAAAGGTACTTTTTAAAATTTAATATTTTGCTGGTTAACACTAAGGTGGAGGGTATCAAAGATTCGGCACAGCCGAATTTAACACTTTTACTTTATTTTTATTTTTTTTAATTTTTAGTAGCATCCCCTATTCCCTTTATGAAGTACTGGATTATTTTCCGCCCTGATTTCTAATCTCCTGTAAGGATCGTTAATTTTCTTCCTTCGATTCAATAGTGATCGGTGGACATCAGCAGAAGAGAATTTTTCGCCAAACTCGTTAGTTAAAGCAATCTTAAGGGACACCCAGTCGCGAATTGTGGATTGACTTCTCAGAAAAACTTTCGTGGCTCTCGTCATCAATTTCTTGGCATAAATAAATTTCCGTAAATTATTCCACCCTACACTCTAAGCACAATCTTATAATTCTCTTAGCCATACCGCGATTTCTGGCAGACCATCTCCCGAAAATAATGAAAGAGATGTGAAAATACAAATTAATGTGAAAATACAATTATGTTCGACTGCGACTTGATCTACAGTAGAAGAAGCTTCGTCATAGTCGGACAAGGTTTCGACGTCTTGGACAAGATTAAAATGCGATATAAGTCTTTGTTGCAACACAGGCTTGTTACCAGTCTTCGGTAATTTCAGTTCATCTAATTTCGTTTTAAGTCCGTCGACTGTCAAATTCAAAATTTCGTCTTTATTCATCTTGGTCAGTGCTTCACAATTTTGTGAATCAAACAAACAATAAATTATTTCAATCAAATAATAGTGTATTTAGAAATAACTGAAATATTTTCCAATCTTCGGTAAATTATGAAATTCAGTAAAACTCAAATTTTAGTCATTAACCAGTTTCATTTGCTTTTCTCTTACAGGAAATTGAAAATTTTCAAACACTTCTTCAACAAAATTTCCAAATCAATTTACAAAGAAATTCTTCTCTTAAAATCTTAACTCATCTTTAACAAATCTCTTACAGCAACACCAGGCTTTACATCAAAATTCACTTTCAAATTACCAATGAACAAAACATAAACGAGTTCGAGCGTAAATCATCTCGGAAAATTTTTGTAACTTCTTCCTTAAACATCTATTCATTAAAATTGCATCTATTCATTTCATCTAAAGAGATATTTCGTCTTACTCTCCTCAATTAATTTCAATCAAAAAACTTTCATCGCCTTTATTTGGGTTATCCGTTTTGCGGGTTCAAAAGTAAACGTAAATAAAAGACATATAAAATACTTTTTTTCATGATATTTCTTTTTTATTATAAAGTTTGAACGTTGACATTATGTGTAAAACACTATGTACATCATTTAAATCAGGCTTGTCTAAAGTGCGGCCCACGGGCCGCATGCGGCCCACGTCCCTTTGAGATGCGGCCCATACGCAAATTATGAAAACAATTAAAATTTGCTCATTTCTACTAAAAAAAATTAATGTTTGCAATATTTTTCATATGTATGTAATTGATACGTCGAAATTAATAACATAACGTAAAAGTGATGTAAGAAGATCAAACATCTGTGTATAAACTTTATGGTATGTGTGTATGTTCGCTCCAAAGAACTAGTATGTGTGTGTGTGTGTGTGCATGGTAACCCATGTGTGCCGAAGAATATGTTTCTTCGCAATGTGCAGAAATTTCTACATCTCATTTGCACACATCCCCACGCAAGTCTCACACTGAGTAAAGTATGTATATATCAGTGATCCGCAAATTCACCAAATCTTAGTAATTAGTCATACACATAACAAATTATGACGTCGCTGCAAAGCGTGAAGCGACGTCGTACATCATGCTGACGATGCAATAAATTCAAAATAATATCGTCTTTGACTAAAACTCATATTCATTGTTTTCTTTTTGGTTAGTTTTCCGCTTGTACCAATACATAAGAATACTAGTTAAGTTATTTCATCTGTATAAGTGTGAAACAAAATTCAAAATCATAAGTGATGAATAAGAAAAAACAACAACAAATGGCCATTGCTTCGTGTTTAATATTTTTCGTCGTGTTCGAGAGCGAAAACAAAACAAAACCGACTGACAAGTGATAGAGCGAGACTAAAAATCCTATCCTGAGCTTCGGTCAACACTGACATTCAGAGCTCCAGTATAAGCAGACGTCTCGCAATTGAAAATAAAAGAAAGTGTCGCATTGTTACCGTGGAAGTGCGCAACCGCAGATATATGTATGTATATGAAGAGACAGCTTGTACGCGATAGTGTGTAACAGAGAACGTCTGTGACCATTAGGACCGTTAAGATTTTACCATGTGTGATCAACAATTAATAACTACAAAACAGTGTTTGGACAGCCTTGTGTCTCAGTTTTAGTAGTCAGTTTCCTTGTATCTAATTCTTGTATCAAATTCTTTAGAAAGCTATGAATAATTCTACTAATTATGGACATTTGCTTAAAAAAAATAAATTTTAATTTTTTAAGCAAATATCCATATTTTTATTTTTAATATATTTAATGAAAACTGGACGGAGAAATACTTTTTTATTGAGCAGAATTATAAGGCACTTTGCTTAATTTGTAGGCACTTTGTGCCAGTTTTTAAAGACTATAATTTGAAACGACACTACAGTCAAAAGCATGCCGCAAAATACGATGTATATCACGGCATTTGCCGTAAAGATAAAGTCACAGAACTAAAAAAAGGGCTATCGTCTGAACAAACTTTTTTAAAAAAAAACACTAATCATAATAAGGACATTGTAAAAGCAAGTTATGTCGTAGCACATTTAATAGCAAAAAAATCAAAACCTTTCATTGATGGCGAATTTTTAAAAGAATGCATGGAAAGTGTAGCGAGCATAATTTGCCCTGAAAAGAAGTTGGATTTTTCTAAAATCAGTTTATCACACCAGACTATAGCCACGAGAATTGAGGAGTTGGGGGATTCAGTTGAAAAGTCTTTAAAAAACGATTGTACAAATTTTAAATTTTATTCGTTGGCCATGGACGAAAGCACTGAAGCTTCTGATACAGCACAATTGGCAATATTTATAAGAGGAATCGATAAAAATTACAATATCAAGGAAGAAATGCTTTCTTTAGTACCGTTAAAAGATACAACTAAGTCTATAGATTTACTCGATGCCTTAAAAATGACCATGGAACGGTTTTCCGTTAATTCCAATTCGTGATATTCATCGATGTGTTCATATTCATCTTCAAAATACATACAATTCATAAACTTGACATCTCGACCTATAATTATGTTCCTCTTGCGTGGTGACCACAACCTGTATACTTTTGCCTCGTTTGATGTTGACTCGAACTTTCCTTTGAAATTGTCTTTGATCAATACATAAAGTTTTGACCCAAAAACTCGAATATGTTTTACTGTAGGTGTTCGGCCGGTCCATATTTTGCAGGGTACATCTCCATTCAACGACTTTGTAGGACACCTTTTCCTAATATAGCATGCACCTTGCCATTAGAACCAGAGTTCTGTTTTTGCGTTCATACACGCCATTTTGTTGCTGCGTATGAGGGGCGCTCAAACATCTACTAATACCACACCCCTCCAAAAACATATCAAACTCACGATTACAGTACTCACGGCCATTATCGGACTGTATAAACTTTAGCTTTTTTCCGGTAAACGTTTCTGATGCGATTTTTAATTTCTTAAATGCGTCCAACACATCAGACTTTTGCTTTAGTACAAAAAAATTTTGCAATATCGTGAGTAGTCATCTGTGAAGGTTACAAAATATTTTGGACCAGAATGGGAGGTAGTTCTCATTGGGCCACAAACATCGCTGTGAACAATTTCCAAATCATCTTTAGTCCGTTCACCACTGCTTTTTGGAAATGACTTACGAGTTTGCGTTTCGCTTAAGCAAATTTCACTGGGTGATAACTTTTCACCATCAGCGATTTATATGCCTTGTACTAAGTTGTTTTTGGCCATATTTGTTAGATCTAGTTCATTTAGGTGTCCCATCGTGAGATGCCACTCATCCAACTTATAAATCATGTTTACCTTCGCGATTACAGATTAATATCCAGAAACTCCACTTTCCGCTAGATCCCGAGGTCACCTTACCTGACTACACCATAATTATTTTGTGGGGTTACATCAAGCAAGAGGTGGACAAATCGAAATTAAGGCGATCCCGACCGCAATGGTCAGGTGTCACATATGCATGGAAGTCGTTTACGGTCTGTCATCTTCAAAACCAATTAGTTATTGTAGCACAATTGGTACTAAGAAAATATATCTACATTTATAGACACATTTGACGATCATCTTTTATTCGTTTGTTACAAAATTGGTAATTAATCAGCTTCGACCTACGGGCAAAAATCGATAATCGGCCTGCATTCGGCAAAAAGAGACCGATTGTCCGAAACCGAATACTTTCCTTTAAAGCCTCTTCTGGGTAGATGTAAATATTCGTTGTACGCTGGCGCTGACTAAGTTAAATGCACTCACGAGCACATGATTGAGGTTCGTGTTACTCACGATTACGCGGGAATCACGGGTAATACGGCAATTTCTACTCATGCGCACAACTCTACTCGTAACCCATCTGGATTGTTTGAGGCCATCCAGTAATGTAAGTCATCTCATCCATTTCAAAGAATTCGTACGATCATTCTGATTTAATTTACAAGATCAGTTTTGGAGAATGAAAACCAGCAGTTTGCGAAGTGACAAACGAAATACAGAAATTGTAAAATAAAGTGGACCAAGAATATGGAGTAACACACAAATTTCAATTTCGGTGCATGGAATTTCGATGGGAAAATGTTTCTCAATGCATAATCATTTGGAATTGGTGTCAAAACTGTGGATCGAAGGGTCTTAAGATGTAGAAATGTGAAATGATATAGAATAGGTCTCTCTCTTAAATAACGAATTAAATACAAAACCTACAAATATCAGGAATCATGGGGATGCATTCTGGAAAACTTCTTTTTAAAATCTACATCTCTATTAATATTGATCTATAAGTAGAATGTTTTTGCACTTGAATAAATAAAATGTATCAGTTTTAATAAAACAGGCCGAGTAAATATACAGGGTGGTTCAGTCACGGCTGGACAAATCTCCGAAAATGCAAGTGGGCGAAATGGCAGCGGTTTGGAAATTTTCGGATTGGTGATCGGAGGGTACTAGGGTAAAATTGCTAAGTTCTGAACCAGTGGTCGGGCTTTGGGCTTGTTGGAAAGGCCTTTCAGAATGATAAAAAAATTTAAAAAAGTGAAAGTATGAAGCGAGCGCTATAGAGCCATGATTACGGACTTCTTATGGTATAAAATGGAAGATATGTATGTCACAGCTCATCAATGAACCGACCATTTACCCATTAACTTCAGTAATCGTGTAATCAGCCGTCTTGGTGAAGTCAGTTTGCCGCACAGTGGGGAATCTAGAACAACTGAAAATAATTCAGCCGTTTCTAAACGGCTGGACCGATCAAGATGAAATTTCCCGGAGTATTTGACACACATATTAGAATGTCATGGACCCGACTGGAGCCGAATATTTTTGGCCCCAATTGGATAATATGGACTTGGAGGACATGTGGTCCTAACAGAACGGCGCCACAAGCCACACAGCGAATGGTACAATCAATTTATTGGAAACCAAGTTTGGTGAACGTGTTATCTCACGAATTGGCCCAGTCGATTGGCCGCCTCGGTCGTGCGATTTGACGCCGTTAGATTACTTCCTGTGGGGCTATGCCAACAAGCCGGTGACGATAGATGAACTTCGTACGAATATCGAACGTGAAATTGCAGCAGTATCGGCCGATTTATGCTTGAAAACCGTCGAAAATTGGGTTCAGCATCTGATATTACACCGCGGTTTTTCCAATCGGTCCCACTGTGCATTGGTATACAAAGTAACTCCACATATGTACATAAAGCAAAAATGGAAACTAACAATTACTTAGACCATTTGAAAAGTTCCGCGTAGAGCTAAAGGATAAAATTCTTTTCGAATTGATTATTAGGGTTGCCAAAATAAATCAGCAGTGAAAAAAACCTCATAAAACTTACTTTTTGTACCTGGAATATAAATATGGTCGATAATTAACAACCTCCAATTTTGGACACTACAGTGCCTTCAATATCCAGATGTGGCATTTTTAAAATGGATTCTCTCTTATGTGAATCCGGATAAAATATATATGCGGATTCACATAAGAGAGAAATGTCCGATAAAGATAATTTCGAAGTAGTGACGATTTGATCTCTGTTCTCTAGGAAAAGTGGAACGGATTCCGAAAGAAATTATCAAAAACAGGAAAAGTTTTATACCAAGAAGATCACATACAAAATGATATTTAAACTTTGTTAAAGTTTTATTTAAAAAAAATATTATATTTCTTGGACCTGAAGTTCACCCCTAGTTCGGCTTTAGTTGTAGAAATTCTTGAAACCAGTACATTTTAAGTTATGAAGTATCCATTAAGTATAATTCTAGATGTTTCCGGACATTTATTCAATCTAGATGTAATAACTCCTCGGTTCCTACATATATGACACTCAATGATGCTTTATCAAATTCTTTATGTGAACCTGCGAATCAATTTAAGTTGTTTTTTAATCCAGTTTTACAAATAATTATATTAATATTGATGATTCTGTATTTAGTACTATTGTATCCAATGTGGATATTTCGGGGCTTAATATATCTGATGATGTTTTTTCCGCAATTGATAAACTTTCTTGTACATATAAAATTGATTGAGATGGCGTTTCTTAATTTTTACTTAAAAAATTTCTTTCTTCATTATTGCTGCCATTAAAAAGGTTATTCTCCAAGTCACTTTCTGCTGGATACTTTATTCAGAAATGGAAGAGCACAGCTGTACTTCCTGTTTATAAATCGGGCAATAAAAATTATGTTTAGTCATTTAGCTGTTTTCACACGTTATTGTATTAATAATTTTGAACATGGTTGCCAGGTAGATGCAGTTTACACTGAGCTGTCAAAGGCCTTTGAGAAAGTTCCTCATAACTTGTTGATATATAAGTTGTGTAAGATTGGACTTCATTCTATTATTTGAAATTGGTCCCGCTCCTATTTAATGAATAGAAGTTGTGTTGTTTGTATTGAAGGAGTATTTTCAGATGGGTATGTCCCTACATCTGGGGTTCCACAAGGGAGTGTGTTGGGACCTCTATTATTTAATTTGTTAAAAACGACATTGCTTCTTGTTTTGTCAATGTTGGGCATCTTATGTACGCAGATGATCCTCATCTGACCTCATCTTTATTATATTATTCCCAAAGTTTTCTCCTCGATGTACTTCGTTCGCAGAAACACTGCTCAGTTTAAAGATCCTTACCTAAAAGAGATTATTTTTTCGTGATTTTCACGCTCTAAGTTGGAATATGCTTCGTTTATATATGTAGATCCCAACAGCTTCTGTCTGCATAAATCGTATTGAACAGGTTCAAAAGTCTTTTACTAAATTTGCATTAAACTTTCCTGGCTCACTTTCATCTTATGAGAGTAGATGTTTGTTCACGTCCTTAAAATCTAGAGGAGATATTAGCTCTTTAATGTTTCTTCATTGTATTTTGAATAATTCTGTGGATTTTGCTGAATTGCTATCTTTTATTCAGTTTAATGCTCCTTCTCGTTCACTTCGCTACTACTGTCCTCTTTGTATTGGTATTCATACTGCTATTTATGCTTTAACTGAACCAATACAACTGGTTATGAGATTGTATATTTCATTATACACTGAACCAAAAAGGTACATAAATTCAAGGAAAAAATACATTGTTTCAACGAATTTGTGTCTTGATTTTGACCCCATGTACAGGTTCATTAAAACTAGGTACTGCAATACATTGATCGATGCACAGTTCATAAATTCAATGTGGTCATACATTCGCTTAATGGATTTTTACATTGTTTCAATGAACGTGTACGTGTACGTAATCAATCTTCAATGGATGTATACATTGGCCCAATGAACACATACATTGAATTTAATGAATTTATACCTTGACTCAATGAACAGCAATATTAAATTTAATGAACTTATATCTTGAATCAATGAACATATACATTGAATTCAATGAATTTACAACAGGACTCAATGAACTTATACATTGAATTCAATGAATTTATTCCTCGACTCAATGAACTTATACATTGAATTTAATGAATTTATACATTGACTCAATGAACTTATACATTGATTTTTTGAATTTATACATTGGATAAATGAACCCATTCATTGAATTTATAAAATTGTATTACTTTTGTAGGTCACTGAATAATAGTCGTGTTTTATATTACAATGTTTTATTAAAAATTAAAAAAATCACACATAACATAAAAATATTACAATATTAAACTTATAATTTGTTATAACAGAAAGGCATGTTAATTTTAAGAATAATTCATATAAAAACTAAGGGTTGGACGCATCCCGGTTTAGCCGCTATCTTCCTTATGTGATCCTGAACTTGTGCGCTGCTTCCAACAAATATAAAAGCCTCCTGCGAGTTTCTCAAAGTATATTTCACAACAGATCTATTGTTATTGTCCTTTGTATATGCCTTAACCGTTGGTATAAAGTACCCATGGGCGAACCACATAAGTTTGGCAGAAGCACAATTATCTTAAAGCGAGAAAAATAAAATTACGAATTCATTGAAGCTAAAATAGGGAAATAAATAACTGAATTTACCGTTATTGCTGATTGACTCATCCAAGTTTATAAGCATTGCTTTTAGAGCCTTATCCTTGACGTGGTCTTCAGTTAGGAGAAATTCTTTTATTTTGATAAAATGGTCCGGCCATTCATGAAGAATACCAGTGCGATTGCCAAAGGCAACTCCGAAGTCTTTGTCAATCTAAAAGTTTTTGTTTAAAGAGTATTAAAACTTTCATATAATTAAACATAACATTTGCATACTTACATATAGAAATCCACTTGGTTTTCTATATTCAGGCCGTTTTTTGAAAACCTCAGCCAGAGAAGAAGCATGGTTAATCTCATTAAGCCTAAAGTTACTGCATGCCTGCCAACAATTGTCAAAATCTTGCGCATTCAGATCGTCAAACTTCAAGGATCGAACACATTCCTCCGCGTTACTTTCTGGACCTATAAAATTAATATAAATAAAAACAACAATAATCTATATGTTGTTAGAATTATTTACTGACTGAGTACATTGGCATCGGGATTAGTAATGTCTTGATCTGGCACATCGCTGGTTGCTGTTCTTTTTATTGATTTGGTGCTGGGTTTCGAATTGCAATATTTTGTGTAAATTTTACCTCGTTTTGATGTGCGATAGTACTGCAACTTTTCTGTAGGATAGCGTTCTAAGATTTCCTGTTCAAGTCTGTAACTTGTGCCTAATGACATATGAATCTGGTTCTCTTCAAAGTAGTTGCTTTTTATGTTAATTAACATGATGCGGGGATTACATAAAAAATTGGAGTATTCTAACGAATAATATTCCGTCAATGTTGAAGATTTTTTATTTTCGTTTAATATATCTGACAACGTTACGTATGGCGCATTTGATTCGATTGGACTTAATGTGGAGTTGGACGGCGACGGCGAGTTCATTAATTAGTGGTCCCAAACACTTCCCATTTCCGTATGTTTTCAAATCTTGTGATTTAATTACAGCGGCCAAAAATATATTTTCCAGTTTGGAGTTGTCTGAAGAAACACATCGAAATGAATAATAAAAATTACAAACCGAGTGTGTTTTTGAATGGGATCCTAGAGCATTGTTAATTTCGAATTCGTCTGCATAAAAAAAAATATGGAATTAGTAGTTTATTTGGATACATTTTAACCTTTTTCTTCCATAAGTCCCCCTGAATAAAATTTACAAACTCTTCACTTTTGCCTAACATTTCCATGTGGCGGAGCATGTTGAGAAGGAAGTCGTCATGTTCAAATAACTTTTTGAATTGAAAATATAATGGTAGGAGAACGGCTTTGGTATTTTTTTCCTCAAATTTTATTAGTTCATTATGAAATACCGATTCCAGTTCAGTAGAAATAATATATTCCTTAAAATCACACATGTTTCCGGAAGATATTAGATATTTTGATAACAGATAATCAGAATCAAAAGATTTAAACGAATTTTTACAATTACTGATAATGCTAGAGATTTCATTTTGAATATTGATATCATTAATTTTTAGTTTGGCTAATTTGTCAAATATATTCAGAATAGGAATAATCACCGAGTAATACTTTAAGAGTGTGCACTAGTTCGTTTTTGTACTAACGAGTTCCGTGGAATACATGGGAAACATATAGGGTATAGCGTAGTAAAAGAAAATGTGTTTTGTGCACTTTTGTTTTGCGCAATGCTTCGCTTTTTTTTGAAGATTGATTTCCACGATTTGTGTCGTGTTTCATTTACTTCCACCGAATAACCGTATTGCATTTAATTTGTTATTATATTTTTTATTAATTTAATCACTTTTTACCACTTTTTTAATATAATAGTTCACAAAAATACCCGAAATTAAGAACGCGACCACGAACGAAAATATCAAAACAAAAGCGAAAAACAGTTGATTATTTGCGCAACATTTTTGCTGAATTCCAGTCAGCTATCAACATTTCTTCTTTGAAAGTATATTCTCTATCTGTTCTCCAAGTACTAAATTGAACAGCTGACTCATCGGTACCCCTTGGGAATAATAATCAATGCTGAAACTGATTCTTGAATTTGGTAGACGTCTTTTCTCGCAAAGCTATCATTAGAGTGTAATGTAAGACTACATTTAAGTGAGTTTTCTTTAAGCGTTTTCAGTTCTGCTTCCACATTAAATTCCGGGTCGATAATTTTTAAATTATTATCTGTATTCAATCCACTGATTTGAAAAATATTGTTCGGGTCGTTTGAACTAGTTTTGGTTTTAAACATATTATATTCTTGAACAACATTCTCCTCTTTTGTATTTATTACACTTATATCCGATTTTGCACATTTTTTATTTGTATCACCGTGTACCCCAATTAAATGTCTTCTGTATCGCGACAAAATTTATAAAAACTAATGTACAATCGTCGTCATAACATCGATATGTGCTAAAATTATGTTTTTTTCTTGAAATGGTGTTCTAAAATGTCTACATTATCGAACTTCTTTTTGCAATCAAAGCAATGCCTTTTGAAAAATTTGGTAAATGTTTTTAGTACGTGACTTTTTTCTTTTTTTCCCACACTTACTTTTCACAAAAAACGATATTCTTTGTTCAATAAAAATATGTATTTTAGTTATACTCTTTCACAAGTTTCGCCTCAAATATTATATACTGTGTCTGTGTAAACTACAACTTTCCTTATTGGACGTTGATTATTAACTGTCTGTTGTTCATTGTTTCTATTTTGTTCTAGTTTCTATTTTTTCCCGTTATAGAAACCATGAATGTGTACATTCAATCGAATGTACTTGTACCTTGAATCAGTGTACTTGAACCTTGGATTAATGGACTTCTACATTAAATCAATGTACTTGTATTTTGATTCAATGTACGAGTACATTCTCGTCTATAGCTAATCAATGAAGTCAGCGTGTAAGTTTTGCATGTGCAAATTTGTTTTTATTAATACTGTATTCACTTGTGCACTATTTTTCACATTCAATATAACGTTTTATGTATTTTTATGAGAGTTCTCACAAGTTTTTTCACAGATTCTTGTCGTACACTTACTCATTAGATTATCACTTTTCGTATGACTATCAAACAAACAAAACAAACTGTTCGAACTTCTATTTTGTTTGTTTGGCTTTGTTGTTACAAAATACATGTTTACACATATCAATGTTGTTGTACAATGAACCAATATATTTGTACCTTGAATCAATGTACCTGTTCCTTGATTCAATGTACGCGTTCATTGTGGTAATGTACCGGTTCATTAAATCAACGTATACGTTCCTTGTTATATTATCCAATGAACATGTTCTTTGAAATCAATATACTGACACATTAAGTTAAAGAACGCGTATATGACTTTTTTAAAGAAAAATCTTAACGAATGTTTTTAATGTACCATTCATAAGTACATTGAATTTCGATGAATATGTCCATTCAACCAATGCAATTGTACATTGAATCAATGTATTTTTGCAGAAAATCCATGAATTAAGTCAATATATTCCATTCATTGTTTTTATGTAAAATAATTTTTTCAGTGTATATATTATTAGATTTTACTATTCCTACGAATAAGTTTAAACTTCTTCTTAATAATTTAATTAACTTAATATTTATACTTTAATCTGTTAGTCTGTAAGGAACTATTGTCCATAGACTGAATAAATGAAACGAAAATATTTAAAGATATTTTTATTGAAATTTATATGAAATTAAGATACATTAAGATACTTTTTTCGGACATTTGGCATTATATTTTATCCAGTCTCTGGCAACAGTGATTGGTGGTATTAAATATCTGGATAGGAAATTTAGAAGATCGAGCTGGTTGGAGACGGGTTTTCATAGTCATTTAAGTAGGTAAGTTTCTGATATTCGCCGAGAATTTGGAGACACACTTCACTGTTTCCTGAGCCAAAGCAATCGGAACTACGACATCAATAAAAATTGCTTAGCTCCCATATGTTGGGGTCGCAAAATTAGTTGAGCGGGGGAAACGCACCAAGTGTCTCAATAAGCAATAAGTTTCGTAATAAGAACGTCTTAATCAAAATGTTTAGTAACACATAATACTCGTACGACATTTAGCCTGCGCTAAGCTAATTATTCATCCACTTGCTGTAGGTAGTTAACTGATTTTAAATGGCTCTCCATGAAAAATAGTCGAAAAATTTGTTTAGTGCGGGAAAAAACATGCAAAATACGAAATGTCGTTTAAAAGGCATCAATCTAAACCCCATTGTTTCATCAGTACGTTTATTTCCAACTGGACATTCTAATAGCCAGAAAAATTGTAATAAAAAGAGGGAATTTCATCTCACAAAGGATGAACGAAACAAGAAAAAACGATTTCATAACAAGGGAATCGAGTTACTGCAAAGGATTTACTTTGAGTGTCCGTTTTTATGCGAAGTTTCGTGTAATATCAATAAACGGAAACAAAACACAGCACATACGGAGATTTTTGCGAGTTACACAACCCCATACTAACGTACACATTAAAGTCACATTGATGTGTAGTTATCTGCAAATGTGTGTGGATCTTATTCAAAAATATGAAATCAAATGTGCAATGAAACCTAGATACATATGTGTGCATGGATGTTTACCGGAATGTGTAACCATGTGTGTATGTTCTATAAGTACACACACAGATGAAAGAATGTTTTTGGATTTGTTATTTGATGTTCCCAGTTGGCAAAATCGTCTCACAGGATCTTGTATTCAATGATTTCTTTAAGACATTGTGGAATATGACACTTCATGCAAAAAAAAATGGTTTCCCGTTACATCCCATGAAGGGATTAGGGAAAGCTCCTCAGAAACCAGTAAGCTGTGCGTGTTCTATTTTTACACTCACTGATTGGGATCTACAGTTTTACACCGGTTCCGAATGGCATTTGAGAAGCTTTTTTTATGGCTAAATGCTCGATAGTGTCGCCGTCACTAAGCGAGATGACCGCCGTCGATAGAAGTTTAAGGTGGTCAGAGTAGGGATCGGACCCACGTTCTCATGCACAAGAGCCGCACACACTACCATTGTACCACCGATGGCCACATGTGTCGCTGAAATATCATGCAACGACTTAATAATGGAAATTGTTGTGCACGACCAGACAGAAGACAAAATACTGAACTAATGTTTAGGGTTTGGGAATGCCCGGACTATTTCTCTTCCCGGGAATCCCGGGAAAAAAATCCGTTCCCGGGAATTCCCGGGATTTTTATTTATTGAAAATCAATGAGTACAGCTCAACTATTGTTAAAAAATAAAAATAAATAAATATTTTCTCATTACATTCCATGAAGGAATAGAGGGAGAGCTATCTCGCAATCAGTGCGCCGTGTGCTTTCAATTTTAATCTCATTGATTGGGACCTACTTCGATAATTTTTTATGAAACAGAATTTTTATTTAAAAAACAATTGTAGCAAAAATTCATCTTGTACATATAAGTATAATATTAATAATTAAAACTAAAAAATGTTACCAATCACACAAAAGTTTTGTTAGTTTGAGATCGTTTGGTATATAAGCACAAATTCAAGTACATACATATCATTACAGATTATTAACTATTTATTAAAAAAATGAGTTTTCAAAATAACCAATGCGTTTAAAAGATCATTTGACATCCTGCTCCTGATTTTTGTTGCAAAGTTCCCGGCAATAGAGAAAACCCTTTCACATTCTACCGAATTTGGTTTTATAGTCAGCAGTGCATTAAAAAGGCTAACCAAGTTTTTAGTCCGGCACTTAGTGGCGGCAAATAAAGCCAATTCCTTTTTGAAAAATTATCATTTTTTGGTTTTGAAATTTTGGGCACGGCTTTTGCATTGTTAATTGCATTTCTTAACTTATCTCCAAAACTTTGGTCGGTTTTGTTTGGAGATGTTTCTTCATCACTACTGGATGGTGATATTTCTAAGTTGGCAGAACCTGGCGGAAACAGACGATCGAATATTTGTTCTGCATACGTTTTTAAACATTTTTTTTGATATATCAGAATAAGTATTAACATGATCAGCAGTTTTAAATAGTTTATAAGTGATATCTTTTTATCATCTCTTCGATCGTTAACATTGTTTTTAATCGTTTCAAACATCTCTTTAGAAAGTGAAGTATTTATGGATAATAGCTGTTCATAAAGAGTATTCATTACCGCATCAGCTATTAAGAGATTTGCGTCGCGTCGGCTTAGGGCTTCCACTGCATCCTTTATGGGGTTCAATACGTCCACCAACATTTCCAGTAGGGACACATGTTCCCATAAATTTCTCATATTAAAATCAATCAACGCTTTTTTTTATCGCATTTTTTGTTTTTAGAAATGATTGGATCATTCCAACCATGCTATTCCATCTTGTACGGATATCAAGAACTAGGTGTAGTTCTTTTCCTAACTCTTCCTTTCTTTACATATTTCTGAAGACAAGTCGTTTTTTAAGGACTTCTTTTAAACATTTATATTTCTTGTAACAATATTTCTTGTACATTCCACAGCTTCTTTAAATATTCCTAAAATTTTTAGAAAAAAAAAAGATACATATGTTAGAACTTAATTCTGGACATAATTTATTTTATTTTTCAAGTTAATAGTGGCTTATTGCATGAAACGCCGTATCTCATAAAATAATTTGGAAATTGAAACAACCGGGTTTGATATGTAAATGAATTTTCATAAAATAAATCGGCATTGTCTCAACTTACCATTTACTTCATAGGTTTCAGACTCAATGTCTTCATCACTCCATTCACTATCGTTTCATGGTTCCAAAAAAAATTCTTCTATCGGACTATCAGCAACGAGTCGTTTCATTACGTTGGGCCCATCTGATATGGTAGCGACTATATGATTCTTGAAACAAATGTTAAACTCTTGAAGTCTATTTTCAATCATAGCTCTTATTTCAACAGCACTACATCTTCCTGATATAAAAGCCAGACCTAAATTGTAATACGAATCATTTCCATTTATACAGATATTTAAGTAGCGTCTTCGCGCCACACTAGTCCACTCATCTAAGATCAGTGTAAATCTCTCATGTCCTGAAATTTTTTGAGATATTTCCTTTATAATTGATATTTTTACATCAGTTTCATACTTTGGCAATTTCATATATTGGTTCGAGAAACTTTCCCGTAAAAATGAACTTCTTGTAATTGTCCGGATTGACATTCCATCAACTGCAGCTAACTTAGAAATAATTTCTGGAAATGTTTTTACTACCAGAAAATTTTTAATACTGTTTGATGTTTTTGCTGTTTGAGGGTTTGATTGATTTTTAATGTTTCTGTTGGTTTCTAACACATTGTTTGCATTATTATTGTTCCGATCAGGATGACTATTTAATCGCACGTCGTGGACGCATATCAGATGTCGGATAAGACTACTGTTGCTACCTCTCTTATACATAAGCTTTTTGAAGCAAGAGTTGCATTGTGCTGCTCCATCGACCTTCGTAAAATGCTTCCAAACTCCTGACATATTATTCTTGAACAGAAAAATTATAAATTGAATTAAAGACATACACAAGAATCGCATTCTTACCTGTAAAATTCGAACCTTCAAGTTTATTAAAAAGTACTATGTAATTCGTCGTATTTAGTGTTTGCGAAAAGTTTAAGCCGTTCAAATGCCCCTTAGAGCTGAGTTTTCCAGATGCTTTTCTTTTATAGGCTCTCGCGTTCTTTTGTGTCCGTCTTGTCTTATGTTAATTTTTCGAATGTATTCTGTCTTTGTTTACATTGTGATGGCAGGGTTTTTCACCCCTTGGCCGACAAGACAATAATTAACGTCGTTCAAAACGGCCGCTGACTTCGCTATGGCCGCAAAGTTGTATTCAGCTCCCACCGATTTTCCTCGACTGAAGAGCGACGTCAACAGTGTTCCTATTAGTGACGTCAGGTTTTGGCTAGCAAAAAAGGACAAAACAAACTTGAATGCCTTATTAAGTTGAGTGTTTTATAAAACACATTTTTTTACTTTTTATAAATAAGTTGTTTTTTTATAAAAATAAATCTATTCATTCACAAAATGAACCAAAGAAAACTAATTCTCATATTTCCCGGGAATTACAAAAAATTTCCCGGGAATTCCCGTTCCAATTTTCTCGGGAATTCCCCAAACCCTACTAATGTAATATAATATCCCTTCCATGACAAGCTGAGCGACAAGACCCTGTGTGTGTTGTCATAAAACTCTAATGACGACTAGATGGGCGACAATTTATTTGATGTTGTCGTATGTAAATCGATTTCAATGTAAATTTCTACTTTTGTTGCTAGGTAAAAGTAACGGGAAATAAGAGTAGGGGTGATTTTTTCGTAACCTATATAAGTTAACATCAACTGATACGAAAAAAGCGAATAGATATTGAGTATAATCAACTTGTCTTCATCCGATAATTCTTCCTTTGCATTTTTTAATTCGATAATTTAAAAGTCAAACACAAAACAAAACGATAAAAAATACAATGTAATATATAAGGTGGTTATACTATATTCACATTGAAGCAGCATTCTCTCACTTGGTTAGTAGCAGTGAATTATTGTACTGAAAAACAGATGTTTGGATAAACGAAATCTCCGAACACGAGATTTCGAGTGTAATGGTTGAGGACTTTAATACACTGTTGCCAGAAGCCGTCATAAAAATTATGCTAAATGCCCAAAAAAATTGTGCAAAATGCAAAAGCATTATGATACAATTAAAAAAGGTAATTTATTATAGTATATTTGCCTCTGTGTGTATTAATTAGTACACACAATATAGTGTTTTTAAGCACTATTTTTATTCACAAATTCGTATAACTTTTATAAACGAAGAAAGAAACATTTTAAAATGCATGTGCCCGGGCCCGGGTCCGGTTAAAAAAACCGAAAACCGATAAAAATATGGCAATTCCAGAAACCAAGAAAATTTGTTAACGATCGGACCCATGGAGTCCCTAGGGTCCAAAAAACGGGTGCACCTAGGTACATCTACAAACAAGCAAGTGTGGGTACTCAAATTAAAGGTATTCTCCTCGCGAATTTGGTCGTATACCGGGTATGGTGAATCTCGGTCCGGCGTCTGTGGACCGAGATAGCCTTATTTTAGGATATTATACCGGGTCTGGTGAAATTAAAAAAATAAAAACTCAAAATAAAAAATAAAGTGTAAATTTGGGGAAAAATGCAGGACCAGGGGCAGGCAAAAATAAAACCAAATTTAAAGAAAAAGTAAAGAATGTGAGAAAATGGAAAACTATCCCTCGCAGGGACCTATGTTGCTCGTACCGTGTGGTAGACCTTTTTGAAAATCGTTAAATTTATAACCCACTTAGTCGCCCAGCCCCCTGTACCTAAGTCGATTTGTGGCAAACTCAGAAAAAGCGTCCAATTTAAAAAAAAAATTAAATTTTTGCGAACAAATTTACATTATTTTTTGTTTCTTATTTGAAAATTTTATTTTCACCAGACCCGGTATAATACCACATTGGGGTATCAGCAAATTTTAAAATACACAAAGCGTCGTAAACGAAAACCTACAGCCCGCTCGATCGCCACGAGTTGTAAAAAATATACGACTCGTGAGCACGCGTGAACAAAAAAACCAAGAAACCCAGGCATTCCCGAGCAATCCCCGTGCATATGTTTATATGCATTTTTTGTAGGCACTTTTCGACTCAAACGAGGAGAGCAGTAAGGGAAAATTGCCCCATGTGATGTACGTGGATCAGTGTCCTCATTTATTCGCTATAATTTTCACGGAGAGTACATACAATTTACCCTAACGTACATAAAATGTACCAGAAACTATAAGTACATACCATACCATTTCTTTTAAAAGTGCAGAAAATGTACCACAAAGTAGTACATATCATGGCCCATAACGTACATAACCTGCACCAGAAAATACATACATTTCATGAACAATTTAAATGTGTACCAAAAAGTATATAAAGTGTATGTAAATAGTATATACAGTGCACGAAGAAGTACAAAATGGTACCAAAAAGAGCATAAAGTGTATCAAAAAAATACAAAGATCATCAAGCAGTCAGAACCGAAGGCATTCTTGCGAATTGAGTCGTGGGAGAATATTGGGGAAAGTATATGTTTGTGAATCGAGCTATTCCTCGGCTTTCTTCTTCACTTCCTTTTTGCTTTAGTTATTGTTTGTCTCCAGGATTGTATTGGAATTCTGCTTGGGGAAGAAGAAGAAATCAATAATCTTGTATGTAACTTTTTAAATATTTGGTTAAAAAGCGTAACTACCCCTTATAGTTACATCATATATAATAATAAGAATGACATACATTTTATATTTTTCATACAATAAGGTCAAACTTGGTAACACTTTTGTCAAGATTATTCTCAACTTCTAAAATTATACATGTTAATGTGCAGGTTTTCATTTTGTATGAGTTAAAAAAAAACGCCCCTGGTAACGGCAAAATATAAAGATGGGAGAAAAGAGGCTTTAAAAATTATCAGTTTATTGCAACCGTTATAGCGGTAAGATGGGTTTCAAGCTAGTTCGTGTTTATTTGTATTAATAATTAAAAAATAAATGTTTCGGTTATTTGAAGATCAACGGCAAGATGAGCACTTGTCTGAAAATGTTGTCAACGATTTCTATGGACCATCACCACAATTCGTAAACCATTTACTATGGTCGCACACCCATCATCTTCCAAAGACGCGGCCAACTGGGATGGTTCTCACAAACTGTGAGTGTGCGTGTGTGTCATCCTTAGAGACAAAGATACTTTGGCAACACAAAAATCTTATTTCGAAGAAGCACTCAAACCTTAAATGCTGCTGTTTTTCCGTCGAGAAGTTTATTTTATCTTTAACACTAATCCGCATTTAATTAAATACTCTCGCATTTTCTATTGTACCCAGTTCCGTAGACGTACATATGTGTGTCTTTTATACTTTGTTGCCACGCACGATGCGATTTGTCGGTTACTCCCCTTTACTTGTGATCTGATTTGTAACTGTCTCTTAATGTCCCCTAATGCGACTAAATGTTATTTAATGTACATATATGTACATGTGTGGGCGCAGGGATGTATGCACTATACAAATGTAAGTATATCTAAAGTACACATGAACATCCCAACATTGACATACAGATATTTGTTGTGTGGAGCTTGAACGGATGAATATGTACATACGAGTTTTATGTACTCTTTTTATTTGCCTGAATAGAAACAGTAAATAGCAATCAGAACTGAAAAGTTCACATGTCCAAACGGGAAAAACTATAACTCTTAAATTACAGTCACAAATGTGGTTCATAAAAAAGTACGTATTGCTTGAAAAAATTAGAACGAGTAAACATCAGTCAAATAGGAACTATCGGCACTCAGAAAACAGAGAACTAAACTTAATTCGAAATGTACTGAATCTGAGGAAAATTTAACTTCTATGGATCCATAGATTTTTGCAACCAAATTAAGTTAATTTTTTCCAGATTAACTTCATACAAGGAAAAATAGCTTACTGTTCGCGTGTTGGAATTAAGGACCTTTCAGTGTGTGTTGGTTCTTAGGGATCTTTGATCGATAGTAATTCGCATAAGTAAATCGCATATTTCGTTTGTACTTGTATATTGTCTATCTACGATTGATAATCTACCGTTGGTATCAATTCAGGCACAGTAGTTAAGCATCGGATGATTATGACAACCTTGTCACCTAGTTCGAAACTACAACCAGCGAAGTAATTATAAAGGCAATATATTTTATCTCGGTACTCTCATGCAATGCGATTTTGGTGTAGAATTCAAATGCATATATGAGTTACTAAGTATATTATATCAGAGAATGTCATCATTCGATATCTTTTAGCAGTTAATTGAAAATTTACGATATTTTTCTATTTCTGTTGCGAAATATATATAAAGGCAACATGGAAAATAAACCTTATTCGATCAGTGATAATAAAACAGAAGAGTTTTCTTTGTTTGTTATTTTATTGTTTTAAAATTAACGTATGTAAAAATAAAAAAAAAAACTATTAAAGAAAACTTAATGGATAAGGAGGATAATGCTGAAATAAGCTTGGGACTAGGGTTGCGTCGTGTTCAACAAATAATGAAACGCGACTTTAAACGGTCATATGGCAAAAAGTATGCAAAACTTGGTCTCGTGCCAAGACACGAATTTGCAGGATTTAAATTCGCTGAAAAATACAGCTTTTTGGATGATGAGTGCTATTTTCCGATGACCAAAGTTCAAGTAGGATGGACCTGGTTGGTTGGTTGGCTGAAAAGGCTGCAAGACATCACGCTGTCTAGCACACTTAGGCTAAAGAAGCCCATTGTGATACCTGCAGTTTCCTCCATAAAAACTATTGTCTAGTCGTCCAGCCAATTTGCCCTTTCAATAAAATTGTCTATAAAACCTACAGGAATATAATGTAGGGCTACGGTGCTAACTAGATGTGTTATATCCTACTTCTCAGTCCTGCCAGAGCAGGGCAATCCAAGAGAAGGTGTTTCGTCGTTTCCTCGTCCTCTTGCATGCAGCGTCTACAGAGAGTGGAGTTTCTATGTCCCAATCTTAGGGCGTGTTTTCCTACAAGACAATGTCCCGTAAGTGCGGATAACCTGCCTCTCGGCAAGTTAAGTAGCTACCTAGTCCTCTTCGTGTCCACCTGTGGCCAGAGGACCCTGGCTGCTTGCAAGTTGAAGTAAGTCTCCACTTGTCCTTTCAAATGTCTTAAGAACAAAGGATGATAGACTGATTGGTCTAAAGTCCTTTGGTTTGCCATGAGAGCATTTGCCCGCGTTCGGGACGAAACCCACATTGGTTTGCTTCCAAATGCTAGGAATGACTCCCAGCATAAGGCAGCCCCTGAAGATTGCTTCCAACCAACTACAAGATAGGTATAGTGCCTCCTGTAGTTGCGCGGGAATTATCCCATCGGGTCCGGCTGATTTATAGGGCTTAAAACATCTAATGACCCATATCAGATTCTCTCTGCTCACTATTGAGCGAACTTTTTCTATGCTAGGTGAGTTTCCGCGAGCACACATCTTAAGCGTGCAGTCTGGTTGGTTCCCTCAATGAATTCACAGAAGTTTCGCCAGGATTTCCGTTTGGCCTTCTTGATTTCACCTTTATATCGATTAAGGCTAATCTTATAAACGTCCCAATCCCCTTGGTCACCGCTCTTTTTGGCCTTGTTAAAAAGACGCCTAATGGACGATCTTAGATCCTGAAGCTCAGAGTTCCACCAATGATGTTTTTCTTACCCTTGGCAGCATTATAGCCACTGGTCTTACAGGACTCATTGAGCGCGTTTCTGCACGCATCAGTAAATTTGCCAACTAGTTCTTCCAGCTCTGGCACATTAGTCGGAATATTCGGATGGTTGCCTAAGATTTTCCTTAGGCGCCCACGATAGGCGTTCCAGTCCGTTTTCCTATAATTTGTAAAAACTTCCTTTTTCAGAGGTTCTATATTTATGTGGAACTGTAGATATCTATGATTAGAAAATGTGTGATCAGAAAGTACGCTCCAATCGGCTACAGTTACATAGTCGTAGCCAAGTAGTAAAGTTAGGTCTAGTACTTCTCTACTAACCGAAGTTATGAAGGTCGGTTCCTCGCCTCTATTACATATAGTCAAGGATTCGCTTATAATGAAATTAAAAAGGGACTCATCTCGATCATTGGTGCCGGTACTCGCCAATATTGTGTGGTGCGCGTTAGCATCGGCACCTATAATGACGCTATAATTCCCTCTTTTTGCCTCCTATACAATATCCCTGACGCACTTCGGAGGGGGTGATTCAGTTTGGTCGTGCGCCATGTGCGATGAAACTAGCCAGATGTCCCGCTGACCGGCGAGAGACTGATGGCTGTTGTATCGCTATCACTAAAATTCTGCAATTAAAGAGCATTGAATTTGTTTTTAATGAGTTTGCAAGATCTTGGTCTACCTGGGGTTGATAGGACGAAGGTCCTGTCCATTGCACCTGGTACCACATATACGATCCTTGACCGTCCATGGTTCTTGTACCAGGGCCACATCGGCTCCACCCTTTGCAAGATGGAGAATGATGTTGGCAGATGCTGCCTTACTGCGATGAAGATTTATCTGGAGGACTTCGTGATCACTCTCGCTAGTGATGGACAGGTCGATGTTGCTGGATGACGGCAGTAGTGCTTCTTCAGCATTTACCGCCGTTTCAGAATGCTTTCCAGCATTTACATCTGTGACTGATCTGATGGCTCGGAAAAAAGGTATGCGTCAGTGGCGAAATTTTGTCGGTGCCTCCCTTACGGTTTTGGCGGGTATGAGTTATAGAGGAACCACTCCAATATGTTTCGTTTCCACAAAAATTTAATACGGCTATTATATTCGACTGTTGGATGTCGACTTTGTTAATTCTAGAAACGAAAATTGTGTCCCTGAATTTATCTTCCAACAGGATAACGCAGCAGTACATCGGTCTAAGAAAACTCCAAAGTTTCTGAAGTCCAGAAATAACACCAACTCTCGACTGGCCTGCACTTAGTCCTGATCTTAATCCGATCTAGAACCGCTGGCCTATTTTACCTACCTAAGTTTACCACCATGTGTGTCATTTTAATAATATCAAGGATCAAAAAGTAGCAATTCAAGAAAAGTGAAAGATAACTGATACTGCGAATATTCATTCGCTGGTTAACTCAATGCGCGATAATGGAAACTTTTTAAAATATTTAAATACAACCTTTTGCCTTTATAAATATTTCGCACTAGTAATTAGTTTATTTTTGGTAATTCATCTTGGAGAGGTCATAGTCAAAGTATTTTTTCCGAAAAGTCTTCAATTTTGAAATGACTTATACAACATAAAACAAAAACTGAAAAATTCCTCTCAACATTTGGAAAAAATCAACAAATGGTGTTGCCTTTATATATATTTCTTGGGGTGTAGTCATGCCAGTGAGTGTGCTTAACTAAATTTTATATTATTGCAACAAAATCCAACCAGTTTTCATTTGGAAACTAAAAATTTTCTTAAACGTAGTACTACATACATATGTACATGTAGTCCTCAAAGGTAGGAACCTTTTCTTTCAATAATTGTGATGAGTGTTTTAAACGGGGCAATTATTTACACTAGGGTGATATTTATTTACAGTGATGGCCACGAATTTGAGCCACATGTACTGAATTTAGTTATGATCATGTTTACATCCCTGCAAGATCAAATTAGATCTTGTTTATTTTTCAGTGTACCTTGTAATGTTAAGCAAAAGTACCGTTATTTGTTTTTGCATTTTGTTGTTATTTTATTATATTATTGTAAAATCGTCAAATGCCCACGATCTTAAAAAATATTAGAAATATTTGGTAAGTAAATGTCAAACAGCACTCAGTAAGTAAAATGTCAAACAGCACTCTAGAGCCCGGAAAACTGCACAAAGGGCGGAGAGCTTAATTTATGAAGCAGTTGTTAAATATTCTTTCAAGACGATTTTGATATTAATATATTGTTCAGGACTATAAAAGACGTCTGAATGAGAAGAAATTACGTGGTTGGATTGCACAACGTAAACCATAAACCGTAAATCGAGTATAAATATTAAATTGAGTGAATTCTTATGATAACATGCCTTTAGTGAAATTTCACAAGGATTATTTTCATGGAATATTCAAATGCTCTATTTCAAAGTTTAGAGGGTCCTTTTCATCCTTTGTTCAAAAATTCTGTAAGGTTGGGAAACAAATTGCAAGTGCTGAAAGATGGAGCAGGTAGGGTGGTGGCAAATGGCTACGTATCGGGGTCAAAGGTGGAGGTGAAGGGCGAAAAATCCACAACAAGTCCCGCAGTCGCCCCTTGAGTGGTGTAATATATGACCGACCAACACTAATTTGTCTCCCCAAACATTTTAAAAAACCTAATTTGTATTCCGCTCTACCTGACCCAAGGGTGTCCTTAGAGGAGTCAAATGTGTGAATTCAAACATTTCTACCTACATCTACATCTACCCTTTGTCTTCAACTCTTAAGGTGGTCTTCATACAATTTTTTTACGAAGTCGGCGCCTACCGCCCCATGTGTCGACCACTTGTTTTTCTGGCTCCTTCCTTTAGCCTCTATTATATACTTACACTCCATATCTAACACATACAGAGGGTCACATACAAAATACACTTAAATATGACGAAAACCAAACAAACAAACTCTCCACATACCAATATTGTCGTTAAAAAATATTTTTTTAACCGTGAAAATCGTAAAAGGCAGAAAGTGTTATTGTAAACCAACATATCTGATCAATAAACCGAGATATGGATCATCAAAATCGATGGAAGCTTTTTGCTTTTATTCAAAATTATGTGAACGTGAGTCTTACGGATATGCAAAGGTAAAAATTTTGCTTGGTTTAACAAACGATGTTCAAATCAATACATATATGTATGAAATGACACATCCCAATAAGCACAAACATTTCGAAAATTCAAATGTTTGAATATTGTTTGAATTTACACTTGACATCATATACAATAAATCCCAACAAAATACCTGATTTACTAGATTTTTTGGTATACAAAGGCATACCTGCTCAACATTTGGACATTAGCGCATCTAATGATCTGAGCTCTGATCATACCCCTGTTCTTTTAAATTACTTCTCCACTATAGATATGAAACCACAGAAACAACAAATGCTGACGAAGAATACCAATGTACAAATGTTTAATAATATACTTGACCAAAACATAAATCTGAATATTAAATTGAAAACGGGATCAGATATAGATTACGCTGTAGAATATTTAACGTTTTTAATTCACGAAGCTGCATCACTATCAACTCCTACCCATACGGCACCACCAACAACACCCTTAAATCTTAGGCTTTCGTTAAAGCTAAGGCGTAACATTTCCGAAAAGCGAAGACTGCGTAGAATTTGGCAACAAAGTCGAAGTATTCGAGATAAACGAATATTTAATAAAGCGTGTAAAAAACTAAAGGAGTTACTTCAAAAATTTGCCAATGATAGTACAGGTCAGTACTTAGAAGGAATAAACAACTCAAGATACAGTGAACACAAATTATTTAAGGCGACAAAATACCTCAAAAGACCAGCTAAAAAAAACATATTGATCAGAAAGGAAAATGGAACCTTTTGCAGAACAGATAAAAGTGCAGCGGAAACATTTGCCGAGCATCTGAAAACCAACTTTCAGCCATTCTCTTTTAATACGGCCGCTCAAAAAGAGGACATTTTAAATTTTTTGGACAGTCCTCTACAAATGGATTTATCCATTAAATTTTTCACTCCCAGTGAAGTAAAAACCGAGATTAAAAAGCTCAACAAAAAGAAAGCTCCGGGATACGACGGAATCAATGGTAATATTACGAAACACTTAACCAAAAAATGTCTTGTTTTTCTCACATATATATATAATCCTATATTGAGACTCAATCATTTTCCGACGCAATGGAAATGTGCTGAGATAACGATGATACCAAAACCCAATAAACCAGAACATTTGCTTACATCAAATAGACCAATCAGCTTATTGGCGACTTTCTCCAAAATATTTGAGAAAATATTTTTGAGCAGATTATCTCCTATTCTCGTAAATCGCAAAATTATTCCAGACCATCAGTTCGGATTCAGAGAAAAGCATGGAACACCAGAACAAGTACACCGTGTAGTGAAAGTTGTAACCGATGCATTTGAAAACAAGAAATACTGCTCTGCGACCTTTCTGGATGTACAGCAAGCCTTCGACCGAGTGTGTCATCAAGGCCTGCTTTAGAAGTTAAAAATATATTTGCCTGCCCCCTACTACCAGGTGCTCAGAAGCTACCTTAGCGAAAGACACTTCTACGTGAAAATAAACGTCGAAACTTCTGAAATTAAATCCGTAAGAGCAGGGATACCGCAAGGAAGTGTACTGGGACCGGTGTTGTACACAATATTTACTTCAGATATGCCAACTGCAAGTAATGTAAGAGTTGCGACATATGCTGACGATACCGCAATTCTTGCGTTAAGTGAACCACCTTCAGAAGCATCGTCACTTGCCCAGAAACAGCTTGATGACATGGGAGAATGGCTGCAAAAGTGGAATATAAAAGTAAATGCAGAAAAATCAAGCCATATGACATTCTCATTGAGACGTGGTGACTGTCCTCCCCTTCGACTAAACGGGAATGAAATTCCTAAAACTGAAACGGTGAAATATCTGGGAATAATTCTTGATCGACGACTAAAGTGGAAAACACATATTAAAAATAAACAGCATTATTTAAAGCTAAAATTGAAAAACTTTGGTGGCTATTGGGAACCAAATCTAAATTGAATCTGACTAACAATCTCACAATTTATAAAGTCATACTAAAGCCAGTGTGGACATATGGTATCCAGCTGTGGGGTACAGCAAGTAACTCCAATATAGAAATACTTGAAAGATTCCAGTCGAAGACATTGAGAACAATTACGAACGCACCATGGTTCATCTCTAATAAGGCCATAAGGCGAGATCTAAAAATATTATCTGTTAAAGACGAAATTAGGAAAGCCAGCGATCTATACTTGCAAACACTTAGCAACCATGTTAATCCCAAAGCTATATCACTGCTAGACCCTACAGAAGAAACTAGAAGACTGAAACGATGTCACATTTTAGACCTACCTTTTCGGTCTTAATGTAAACTTAACTTTATTTTTTTGTAAATAATAAATTAATAATAATAAGTTTGTTAATAAATTGTAAATAACATAGAACAAGTATAATTTTAAAGTAAATTTATTCTATTTTGTTTTATGTTATGTTGCTTACTGAAGCATCATAACCAAATTCATTTTTGTAATTAATAACGAATTTACTTATTGTCTTACCGACAGATTGTAAATAAATATAAGAAAAAAAAATAAAAATATACAATAAACACCAAAATTCCGAAAATTCAAGTGTTTGAATATTGCTTGAATTGAAACTTGATTTTAATCTTCGATTTCAAACCAGTTTGAAGTTTTTTGAAATTATTTTATTTGAAATTGCCCTGAATAATATTTCTCAGCTATGGGGATATTTAATAGTAATTTAATATTCGAATATATCGGAAAATATAATAAATCAAAAACGGTGAATCTAAGGTCAATTCAAGGAATATGGTAAGTATTGATTTTGAATTCAATTAACTAATAAACAATATTTTGCAGCGCTTATTTATAGGACGAAGAAATGGAAGAGCTACAAACGAAACACGTCTTTATATACCATTTACACATGGACTGCAGTAACTCATTTACCGGCCCAGAATCAAATCTAGACGAGCCATGAAATAGGTAAGTATATATCTAGATATCGAGGACCTGATTATGTTAATACTAATTCTATCATTGCAGATAATCAAAGGACAAATTTGCAGCTCCATCAGATGCAGCTCGATTAGATAACTCATAAAATTTGACATCTTAAACTAATTTTTATTTACAAATTATCCATTCGCTCTTCCTAGTTTATAGCGTTATGTATGAATCATAACAATTTATATTCCAGTTAAATATATGTATTTCTAATTATGGACAATTCCAAGCAACTGTGCTCGTTCTAAGTAGGAGGTTGAAAATAAAATACACGGCTTGAATTACAGTATTTTAATACTGATTTAAAGCTGGAATTAAAATGTAATTTCTTCCTTGAATTCCACTGCACCGACTTACTTATTTTGACTTAAATTAAACTGTAATTCGAGCCTTCAATTCAACTGTAATTACACTTTAAAATTCGAATTGAATTCAATGGTTAATTTCCCTGGAGATTGATATTGTTTTACAGTGTTATTGAAGTACAATTCAACACTTGACATTGGAAAATATGGCTGGAATTCAAGTTGAATTCAACTTGATTTCCAACACAAATGTTTATTGGGATATAACTCCAGTATGAGAGTATCCACTTGAGCAGCTAAATCGATTTGCTGATAGACTTAAGAATTCTGACAGTTTTAAAATGCAGGATTATCTCCCATTGGCATCTTGGGAGAGCAATTTGAAGTTCTTCGACAATCGTTTTTCGTAGCTACTTGCCCTGGAATTCATAGGGTTTAATTGTTTAATTTTCTTTTTGTCTTATATTTTACTCCTGTGATTATTATTTGTATTATTCTTTTCTTTTATTTTATAAGTTCTTACCCAGGGTAACCCATTATCATTGCCGTGGGGAATGAGTAGCGGTCGTTTACCCATTACCCGCAGGGTATGGGGAAAATAATGGGTAGCTACCCACGACGATGGGCAATGGCTTACCCAGGGTAACTCATCCCCATTCTTAATCGATAATATGAAAAAATTAGGAAAAATGTCTATATCTCGGAAACGGAGCGTCCAATTGAAAAAATAACCATTTTTTTTTGGTTTCTAAGGGGTTTTCATAAAGTGGTCCAATTCGTATGGAAGAATTTTTTTTCGAAAAATCGCCAAAATAAAAAAATCGCTAAAATACAAAAGGTGGCTATAAGTCGAAAAAAAGTGATGCCATATTGGAGACACCCATTGGTTAAAGCCTTTACATTTTTTTTAATATTTTTTTCGATTGGACGCACCGTTTTCGATTCCCCATAACCTGCCGGTAATGGGTAAACGTTCATTACACATTCCCCACGACGATGTGTATGGGTTACTCATGGGGGGGTAAATACGAACTCTGATTTGAATTGAATGAATTATAAAATCTTTTCCCGATGTTAACAAGACAATTTACAATACTGATCCAATTGTTCGGGAAAAACGTTTGAAATTATGAATGATTTTATGACTTTTAAAATTACTATTTGATTGAAATTCCAACACTATGGATGAAATTCACATTATCAATTGTATCAGGAAACTGAAGCAGGTACATATACCACACTTGACAATGGCACCCATTCACAAATCGCTTAGAGGGAAATCTTGAATACAATTTTCCCCAGGTACGTACTTCAGTGGAAAAATACAATTTCGTCCACAGTGCATTGTTCATAAAGATAAGAGCTTACAAGTTACAAACAATATTTTAACATTTGTAAGCCAGAACTTTTCAGTGTTGGTGCCCAAATTATTATATTGTAGTATCGAAAGTGACATTAATAATTTAACTAAAATAAGAATGGTAGCAACAACGACTATCGTTGGGGGCAGTTTGAGATCGATAGTCATGCTCGAATATAATTGGAACGATTACGATGTATTTGTATGCCACTCGGCAGCGGAAAAAAGAGCTGACGAAATTTCATACTTGGTGACTAACAAACATTAATTCCAGCGAAAAGCAGATTCCGTGTGAAAATAAAAGTTCAATCGCTTAATGGCTTAATGGAAGTAAGACATTACTGCGACACGAAATTTTCAACTTGACCCAAGCAAGTATGTCATCAATCGGAAGTCCCTTCGACAAGCCCGTAAAAATATCGGCAGCAAGTTGCTGCATTTTTTAAGGAATCCCCATATTTGTCTGAAGTGCAATTTTTCAGGGTCCACTGGGATGGCGGCGGACGTGCAGGGCAAAATATTTCTTTTCATTTTCGTATTAGGACTGTAGCTTACTGATCAGACACGAAAATATAGGATTATAACATTTGAACTGTTTATTTCACTTTCGGTGTATGCTTCAGCTTAGAAGAATTGTTTCGAAAATGTATAATTAATTGACGGTAGTATTGGGGATTTAGAGTTCAACCGGATTCATAAGAGTTCATACCAAATGACTGAAGCTGGAGTTCTGAAGTTGGAGCACGCTACAGCTTCAAAGAGCACTTTAGAAAGCAACACTCAGAGCAATATGAGTTGTCTCTATGACGACGTTGTCTCTATAATAGAGTGTCCAATACCGGGGAAACCGGTTAACCGGGTTTTTTGCTACTAACCGTGTGCCGGTTTTTTAAAAAACGTAATTTTCGAACAAACCGGAAACCGGTTATTTGACGCCGGTTAATCTGATTTTACTTAATTTGTGTTAATATCCGTAGAAAAATTAATAATAAACGATATGAGTTTCGAATTTTAGTGTAATTTTGGAATTAAGAAACATGATTTTGATTTTGAAATATGATCTAAATGACATATCCAAATAATTTTTTTTTTAAATGAGTTTATGATTTGAATTAGAATTAATTAAGCTTTTCAAACATTTTTTTTTGTCAAATTTCAAAATTAAAATTATTTGATAACTAAATATTTTAAACTTAATAAGATTTTCATACATCAAAATCTTTTTCAAATTTGAATAGGATTTTCGATTTTAAATCAGTTTAATGCGAATTTGAATAAACCTTTTAGAGTTTATATTAAACACGCATTCCAAATTGGAATAGGATATATATTTTTTAAAATGTGATGATTTATTCGAACTTCTGTATTATATTTAAAATTAAAATGTTCGTTATTTTAAATATGTCGCTACCCATTGGGTAGCATCGTCAGAAAATACTTGTAAGCACAATTTTTTTAATTTAATTAGTTTTTTTTTTAATTTTATTATTAATTAATAATTGTGTTTATCTTCCCGACGATACTACCCAATGGGTAGCGAAATATTGAAGAATAAATTAATTTAAAATAGACCTAACGCTCGAACAATTTAATATTAAATAAAGGGTTAAAAACACACTAATTGTTAAGGAAATTCAAATGTTTTTCATTTAGTGTAAAGTGCAATCGATACAATTAAGTTTTGAATAAAACGTGTTTCAAATAGCCTCCACGTTTTATTTTGCAGGAACGATGGCGATGAACCCAATTTTCGAGCACTTTTTCCACTAAATCAAATCGTATGTCATGAATAGCACGTTCAATATTGACTTGGAAAGCTTGAAGAGAGTCTGGCTTATTGATAAATACCAACGACTTCAAATAACCCCACAAGAAATTGTCTAATGGTGTTAAATCACAACTTGTCACAATTTCTTGAAATAATCGAGTCTCCAAACTTTTCTCGAAATAGTTCGGTTGTTGCAAGTGCTGTGTAGCACGAAGCCTCGTTATGTTGGAACCAGATGTTGTTAAGATCAACTTCTTTAAATTTCGGCAATAACAAGATGGTTATCATCGATCTATACCGCTCTCCATTGACAGAAACAGTGTTACCAGCATCATTTCGAAAGAAGTCGGTCCGATGGTTCCACCAGACCAAAAACCACACCAAACTATCAATTTAGGTGAATGTAATGGTTGTTCATGAATAATTTGTGGATTTTCTTCGCACCAGAATCTGCAGTTTAGTTTATTTACCGCAGATGCAAGTGAGCCTCATCGGAGAAGAATTCTTAAAAAAATCGTTATCGTTTTCAAGTTGTTCCAACCGAAAATCAGCAAATTCGTGACGTTTACGGTAGTCCGATGGCTTCACTTCTTGAGTGATAACAATTTTATACGGATGCAAGCCGAAATGCTTTCTCAAAATCCGCCAGGATGTGGTTTGAGACAGTCTCAATTGTTGACAACGTCTTGGAATCGATAAATTGCGGCCTTCAGCAACACTTGCCTTAACGGCCGCAATATTTTCATTACTTCGCGCGGTTCTTTCTCAATGACACTTGAACATTATGTAGATAAAATGTGCGCTCGTAATTTGCAACAATTCGACGAATAGCGAGCACATAAATTGACAAAAGCGCACGAAAAATGTATAGTTGTTATTTATATACTTGTTATTTAAATTTAAAACATAATTAATTAAATACAGTTGTGAAATTTTGAGTTTTCAACACGAATACGTATATGAAATGGCATAACAAATGTATAATAAGTTCTATATGTGTAATATAATTTAAAGAAAAGAAAATCAATTAAACCGGATCCACCGGTTTTTGCCAAAATTAGAAACCGAAAACCGGTTTCATGAAATATTAGGGGCGTTTTTTTCGTAACCTATATAAGTTAACATTAACTGTTACGAAAAAAACGCATAGAGGTTGAGTATATTCAACTTGGCTTCATCCTATAATTTTTAATTTTTATTTGTCAATTTGTTTATTTAAAAGTCAAAACCAAAACAAAATAATAAAGAAACCAATGTAATATAAATAAATAAATATATGGTTTCCCATTACATCCCATGAAGGGACCGGGGAGAACTTCTCACAGTCAATGAGCTGTGCGCTTTCCAGTTCTACACTCACTGATTGGGACCTACAGTTTTACACCGATTCCGAACGGTATTTTGAGAAGCTTTTTCATGGCTATATACTCGATAGAGTCGCCGTCACTATGCGAGGTGACCGCCGCCGAAAGAAATTTGAAGGTGGTCAGAGCAGGGTTCGAACCCAGGATCTCATGTACTAGTGCTGCGCACACTAACCAGTGCACCACCGACGACCAACAATATAATAGATGAGGTGGATATTTTGCATTGACATTGCAGCAAAATTTTTTCATTTGGAAATTTCGAGTAAATTAACTTCTGAATACAGTATTGAAAAGCAGATGTTTGGCTATACGATATATTCAAATATGAGATTTCGATTGCAATTGTTTAGGGCTTTAATGCCATATTGGTGTAAAACACTATTTAAAAATAAAACAAACATCGTAAACGCGCAGTGCTCGGTAGTTGTCAGATGTAAAAACAAACCCAACATAAACGACTCAAGAGCACGGGCAAATAATAAAACAAAAACGACGTCCCTGAGCAAGCCGCGTTCTCTTTTACATCTCAATCGTGCTCGGGAGCATCTAGCGTATCGGAAGCGAGACGTAAACCGCTATTCTATAGAGAGGTTAGGGAAAATGTAGTGGAGTAATGAATGTGTGTCGGTGTGATATTAAGTCACAATGTACATAAAATATACCAGAAACTATATGCATCATACATAAAAGTACATACAATTTACCACAAAGTACATATCAAGTTCCATAAAGTGCATGAAATTTACAGAAACTACACAAAATGTACCATATGTACACCACAAAATTTCATCAATTGTACCATAAATGCACCAAAAATTACTTTAATTGTAGTGATTTGTGCGTAAACTACACCAAAAAACTACATAAAGGTCCTCTAATTTGTATCAAAAAGTACACAAACTGTATCAAAAAATTACATTGCAAGTAGACAGAGCCGAAAGTGTTCTTGTGAATGTTGTCGAGTTATTGTAGGGTATAGACTTCCTTCTTCACTTTACTCCCTTTTAGTTTTGCTTTAGTTGTTTGGTCTCCTGTATTGCCTTGGAATCCTTATTCGTGAAGAAGAAAAAAACCAATAATATTTTATACAACTTTTAAATATTTTGAAAAAAAAATTAACTACCCCTTATATTTACATCATAATTTTCGAAACGTCGTGGAAATATAAGAAATGAAATGACATACATTTTATATTTTCCATACAACAAAGTCGAACTTGGTAACACATTTATCTGGGTTATTCTCAACTCCTAAAACTATACATGTTAACGTGCTGGTTTTCATTTTGTATGAGTTAACGTGTATAAAAAAAAATAAATAAATGGTTTCCCGTTACATCCCATGAAGGGATTAGGGAGAGCTTCTCACAACCTGTAAGCTGTGCGCGTTCTAGTTTTACACTCACTGATTGGGACCTACAGTTTTACACCGATTCCGAACGGTATTTTGAGTAGCTTTTTCATGGCTAAATACTCGATAGTGTTGCCATCACTAAGCGAGGTGACCGTCGTCGAAAGAAATTTAAGGTGGTCAGAGTAGGGATCGAACCCACGTCCTCATGCACAAGAGCCGCGCACACTACCATTGCACCACCGACGGAACAAGTTACGAAAAAACGCCCCTATTGATTTATCGAACAAACCGAAAACCGGTTTCTTGAAAAATTGATTTTTCGAACAAACCGAAAATCGGTTTCTGAAAAATGCCGGTTTTTTGGACACTCTACTCTATGACCAGCGATGCCAACTTGGTGCTTTTCGCACTATTTATGGTGCTTTTTAGTCCCTCCAAAACGCGAAAATAGGGTCCATAGTGCCAAAAGGAAAAAAAGCGCTATGCGTACGCTTTTCATGTTTTCCGTTGGTGCTTTTAGCGCTTTTTGGCTTTTCAAATGTGGCAACGTGTATACATTCGAATATTTATTGCTATTGCAAGTTTTTACGTACATACATATCTCCAGTCTGTCTTAAGCACCCCATATACTCGTACTGCTACTGCTATGGTATAATTATTTATATGGTATAAGACGAGTTTTTGTAATTTGTATACATGTTTGTTGTTTTAACAGCACTGACGAAATGTCATCCTCTTGTGCTTTTATGTTTTCATTCTCTTTGCACCGAAAGAACAAATGAAAAAAAGTTTTAATTATTTAAAAGATCCTATTGAAAATTGTTTAGACGAATTTTGCTATCTTGGGCATAGTTTTGAAAAAGCGTGCAAGGATTCACTGATTTCAGAACACGAAAAGAAAGGAATTAAAGAAAAATGTATCATATTCACTAAACATCTTATATACGAAATCCGATGTAAACTTCCAACCAACTTTGAAACACTACAAAAAATATCATTGTTTAGTGTAAATACCATTCTCTATAACAGCAATAGAGACGAAATACTGGCATTTATTAAATCGTATATTAGAGAAGCGGATGTCATTTCTAATATGGAACTAACTATTGATAATATTAGAAACTGTGTATGGAAGAACAAATATCGAACAGATCTTTTTTGGATAGAAGTAAATGAGTTCAAAGATTCCGTAGGGCAAAATCCATTTCGAGATTTATCAGAATTCGTTATAAGACTATTAAGCTTCCCATACTCAAATGCAGACGTAGAAAGAGCTTTCAGTGCTATGAATTTATATATGTAAATCGAAAATAAGAAACAGATTATCCTTAAATTTCTATTTTACACATTAAATATGGACTTCGTCGAGAGAATATGTGCTGTGACAAATATGACCTGCCGTCAAATGTCTGCAATAAAATTTCTACGCAAGAAGTTTACAAAAAGTCAAACTATTTTTTAAAAACCGTTTTATGGCAAGATGAAGAAAATGATGCAGATATTTCATCTGCATTTGAAGCTATGGGTTTTATAGATGAACACAATTGTTTGTAAAAATCTTATTGTATGTTAGTTTTAACCTCATTTAAAATGTTCCTAATATACCATATTTTTCAAAAATATGTATGCACTTGAAAACTTGTTTATAAAAGATACGATCTCAGTTGTTTAATAAAACAGTATTTAGTTTTAAAAAATGTGTTCTATTGAAAATTTAGTCATTTTGAGTAGAAATAAAGCCAAACGCTTTTTACGCTTTTTTAAGGAAATGTTTACCCTTTTTAACGCTTTTCTGGTTTTTAATTACGCCTTTGGCTCACAAAATGTTGGCAACACTGTCTATGACAACGACGTAATAGACCATTTCATCGAGTTCGAGTTGCTGTTGAGTTTTACTCTTTGGTTGGTCATAAAACGGACAAAATAAAACCGAATGCGTATTTTCCTTCGACACAAGCCACATAAAACATGATTTAGCTATCATTAGTATCAATTAACTACTATTTAAACTAAGATTGCTGTATGGTTTTCTTCTGGCTGCTTATTGCTTTCTCGCCTATCGACCCTATTTTCTATCATTTCCCTATTAAAGGGTCCGCCATCTAACTTTTTTTTTTCAACTAGTGCTTATTTCGTGAATGGTAACACTTAGCTCATGTCTGATTTGACAGATAATTAGTTTTATCCTTCCGCTGAACGAATATGATTGTGTATACTCTTGAATACGTTTTCGCTTCGCTAAGTGGGCCTGCGATCGACTTACAGAAGATGCCGATTTTGCCATCTTTTCAGCTGAAGCTCATTTTGATCTTGGCGGGTATGTAAACAAGCAAAATTTGTCGTATTTGGGGTACAGAAAACCCGCACGCATACATTGAAAAGCCGATGCACCCAAAATGAGTCACTGTTTGGTGCGGATTTTGGTCCATAGGCATAATTGGGCCATTTTTCTTCGAAAATGAGCAAGCAGTGGCCGTTACAGTCAATGGCGATCGTTATCGGGCCATGTTGTTCACAAAAATTGAAGTGGAGGATATTGGCCACATTTGGTTTCAACAGGACCGCGCTACGTGCCACACAGCCGAAGCTACACTCGATGTTTTCCGCCCTCAAAGATAAGTGTTAAGCCGACAAGCCAAAGACAATTGACGCTTTAAAGGACAATATTCGTGAAGCAATTGTTGAAATACAGCTGCACACAATCGATAATGTGCTTAAAAATTGGACCGATCGTGTAGGCTACTGCATGGCCAGCCGAGACAGCCATTTGAATGAAATTATTTTCCATTATTAACCGGAAGGATTGTACTTTCAAATAAAAAAAGAAATTTGAGAAAATATCCAGTAGTTTTTTTTATAGCATTTTCAAAAAAAAAAAGTTATTTGGCGGACCCGTTAGATATTCGATCAGCTGTGTCCTGGATACCCCCTGCTACAATAGTCATATCACTCAAAGTAATCAGCGTTTTGACAAAAAAAATACGTAACATTTTGAGGGTGTGCACTTTTTATGATGGAAAGTTATAATTAATATAACATACGGCGCATATTCCGCTAAAGTGGTAGATCTCAGTCTAGAAGACATTTGGAAATATTCATATTGGGTTCTGAGGAAATGAATAGGGATGATATAATCGAGCCATGACATTTAATCAGATTTATAATTGTGGTCAGATACAAAAGTGCATAACTAGAATAATGCAATTAAGAAAAAGCGCTCCAACTATAACATAGACTTTAGCCGCGGACAGATATTTTGCTAATTTAAGTCGAAGCGATAAATTAGCGGCGTGGAAAACAAAACACAACTTAAAATTCGAACCAAAGCGGTGAAGCCAGCATTATGAAAAACTTAAATTACAAAGTTAAAATATATTTAATATTAAGAGACTTTTATCTGGAAAAACGGATTTTCCTTAATTTTAATTCAAATTAGGAGAAAAGCGGGGAAAATAACTAAAGTGAATATGTTTATTTTTTTTAACATGAAGAAAGTCTTGCCCCGGGTGACACCTTTAGGGAGCGGGAAATTTCCACAATAAATAATATTTGAACCGTGTCATATTTTTGTCGCCCCTACGATTCGGACCGATTGAAATCAGCATGGATTTTTTTATTACTTATACTGTGACGAAATCGGGGAATTTTTTTCTCTAAATAAATGTATAATAATGGCATATTGCTCATTGTAGCGACTGGCAACACAGTCTGTACTGCCGTGCAGAGATTTCACGTATTTTATTTTAGGTTTGTGTAGGACTAATATTCAACGATTATGACTTCTATCATATGTGTAAAGAATAGCGTTCAATATTGTACACATACAATAACACTGTTGACTATTCAAAGAAATTTTGATTGATGGATAGTCAGTTTTCCAGTTCACATGAAGTTAATCGTATCTTATACACTGCCGCCCACTTGGCTTGATTTCTCTTAAGATAATAATACCAATGCATTGGTTGCAATTTTACAAAATAGTTTGTTTAATTACAAAAATTATAGCATAAGAGTGTTTTCATTTTATTAGCGTGACTCGCGAAAATAATAAAACTTAAGTTATTTGAGTTTACACCCCCCCTTATTTATTTCGTTTTACACCTGGGGCTACATATTGCTTTGAAAATTCGTGTAATGTGGTCTGCTTATATCTAATAATAAAAAGAAGTATTATTTAATAAGAAATGCTTCCGTCCTTATTCAGAATGCATGTAGAAAATTTGGGTTTGAAAAAATTGTCAAATCTGTTTTTGAGTGACGCTGAATTGTTTGGCAATGTGTGATTTGTATACATGCCAAATCTGTACGTGTGAATAACTATCTACAAACCACGCGGAAAATATAGCGGTGTCTGTGTTTATCGCCCTCGTATCAATAAGTCCGTGACTTTTCGAACTTCCTTTTTAGTTATAGGAAATGCAACACTGCTCCCATCAAGTGCCACCTGTTAATAGACTACTGTCAGATTTTGAGCACGTTCCGTCACTTTGCGTTTAACAGCTGTTCAAAACATACAACCTCGTGCGTTTTTTAAAAATGTAAAAAGTGAATTTCGAGTGCTCATTAGACATTATCTTTTGCGAGAAAAAAACGTCAATCCAACTAAGGAAAAGCTTGAAAAATACTATGGGGACTCTGAACCATCGATTTCAATGGTAAAAATGTGGCTTACTAACTTTCGTTGTGGTCGCACAAGTACAAATGACGCTGAACGTTCTGGACGGCCAATAGAGGTAAATTTTTGACGTAGAATACGTCTTACCTTACGGTATGAGGAGTCATGTCAGGTTTTTATTGTTGTAATCTTTATTTCATTGAATTTGAGGAAACGGCTAGATGAATTTTTTTAAAATTTTTTTTGTAGGTAAATGAAGATGTTATCTTTCGTTTTATATACATTTCATATTGGTTGATATATTTCTAGTATTTTAATTTCTCAAATGAAAATTGTTTAAACACATACACTCAAACATATGTGTGGTGTTTGGTTGAGTGTTTTTGGTTGCTCAACATTGCTTAGGAACATGTATCTAGTAAAAAGTGAAACGAACAGCAAGCTAATGTTGCTTGGCAACATGTATCTAGTAAAAAGTGAAACAAACAGTAAGCTAACGTAATAAAGCTTTTTTGCGAAAGCTTCAATAAAGCTGTTGTAACATTAATTTTGAATTGTAAAGCGTAAAGCTTTCACACAACGCTCGAATGCTAATGCGAAGACTCGATAAGGTAAACCTTTTTTAATATTAGGACGGCCCTCTCAACATTCGCAGAACTTATTTCAATAAAAATATTAATTAAAATACATAAATTAAGTTTAAAAAAATTGAACATAATATTTTTTTTTTAAACGGACTTGAATCAAATGCCGTTGGCCGTCGGCCACGGACTGTTCCTGCAGGCTGTGTCAGAGACACGGCCATTAAGTTTAACGTAGAATACGCCATCCGATAAGACAGAAAACATATATAACAATAAATGATAAATAATATAAGCAAATGAATTTATTGTTATATATGTTTTCTGTCTTATCGGATGGCGTATTCTACGTTAAACTTAATGGCCGTGTCTCTGACACAGCCTGCAGGGACAGTCCGTCCGGACAACTGTCTGCTGTATTTATTTTTTTATTTTTTTTTCCTACGAACGATCCCATCGTCGCCACTCACACCCGCCCCAACCGACCGAGGGGGCCTCATCCCTTTGACTTAGGGATAACGTACACACCACAGACCGATCCGTAGCGGGGAGTAACTGAGAGGAAAACGTGTAACGGCTACATAAATTCACAGCCGATTAAAGCAATACCTGTTAAAAGAGGAATAAAATCTACAGATTACCACAATATACTTATTGAAAAATAATAAATCTTAAAACATTAAACAATAAATTTTCAATACAACATTAATATTCGTACATAAAATATTACACACTAGCTATTTAGATGATTTATAATAAAAGACTTTATCGTGTCCGTCGGCCGTCGGTGGTGCAATGGGTAGTGTGCGCGCCTACTGTACTTGAGATCCTGGGTTCGATCCCTGTTCTGACCAACTTAAAAAAAAAAAATAAAAAATTTCTTTCGACGGCGGTCACCTCGCATAGTGACGGCGACACTATCGAGTATTTAGCCATGAATATGCTTCTCAAAAATACCGTTCGGAACCGGTGTAAAAGTGTAGGTCCCAATCAGTGAGTATAAAACTAGAAAGCGCACAGCTCACTGGTTGTGGGAAGCTCTCCCCGATTCCTTCTAGGGATGTAATGGGAAACCATTTTTATTTTTTATCGTGTCCGGTGATAAAGAACAGTGAATAAACTGATAAACATCATTAAAATCTGAACAGATTCTCCGAACCGGTTCATTCAAAGCATAATTATAGCGTCGAAAACTAATATACAGGGGTTTATAGTTCCTAGAAATTCTCGAAGGAACATTTATCGAAATACGACCAAGAAGATACTCAGAGCGTATATCGCCCCTGAGAATCTTATATATTGTAATCGAATTAAGCATAGTCCGTCTACTAGCCAGAGTAGGTAATTTAATTAAAGACAATCTACTGACATATGGAGGAAGATGGACGTTAGGATTCCATCTCAGGTTCCTAAGACAAAAAATAAGGAATTGTTTCTGTACCGATTCTATCATATTCATATAAAAGGGATATTGTGGATCCCATACCACTGATCCATATTCTAATATGGGCCTCACAAGGGATGTAAAAAGATTTTTCGTGATATATGGATCAGAAAATTCCTTCGCCCAAAGCTTAATGAACGAAAGTACGCCATAAGCCTTATTAACAGTAGCAATAATGTGACTATTAAAAGACAATTTCCTATCAAGTAAAAAACATAAATCCAAGAATAAATTGACCAATTCTAATGTACAACCACCTATAGAATACCGGGAGGTAACCACCTACGTGATCTGTAAAACGCCATATGTTTACATTTACCCAAGTCTAACTCCATAAGGTTAAGATTGCACCAACTCCCAAACCGATCCAGATCATTTTGAAGTAGAATATAGTCTGAAGCATTTTTATATGACATAAATATTTTCACATCGTCCGCGTACATAAGCACATTAGACTCAGCTACCGAATTAGGCAAATCGTTGATAAACAAGAGAAATAAAATAGGACCCAGGTGACTTCGCTGAGGAACGCCGGAAGACACTTGGAGAGGTCTAGATAACGAATCCCCAAAAATTACCATCTGTTCGCGACCAGTAAGGTAAGATGAAATCCATTCAATAATATTACTATTAAACCCGATAGCGCTTAATTTACTCAGTAGGAGGCGATGGTTAACCTTATCGAAAGCTTTACTAAAATCCGTGTAAATAACATCGGTTTGCATTCCTGAAATAAAACCATCAATTACGTGAGAAGATAATTGAAGTAAGTTTGTAACTGTAGATAGACCTTTGCGAAAACCCTTTTGTCTACAGTCAATAATAGAGGAAACTTTGTAAGATATAATGTCAGTGACCCGTTTCTCCGGAAGTTTTGGAATCTCACTTAGTTTCCCAATAGCTCTATAATTTGACACATTTGTAATGCTACCCGACTTATGAAGAGGGACAATATACGAGCTTTTCCAGACCGCCGGAAAGTACTTAAATTTCAAAGATGCATTGTATAGTATAGTCAATGGTGTAGCTAATGTCGTAGAACAGTATTTTAGCACAGAACTAGGGATGCCGTCAGGTCCATAAGTGTTCGTGGGCTTCAGTGACGAAAGGTTCTCCTGGACCCACGTATAACTCATGGAAGTGATCCCGAACGGATCTAATGACCGAATATCATAAGGATAGTCACAGGTAGTCGAGACTGAATTAACCGAGTAGACAGATAACAAAAAGTCAGCAAACCAATTGGCAATAGATTCAGAGTCTATGTATTCGACATCATTCATCACAATTCGAGAAGGTCTTGATACGGACTTACGCTTAATGTTAACAAAGTTGGAAAAACTTTTAGGACTGTTCCTAAAATTTTTACCAACCTTGGACAATTAAGATTGATAACACTTGCGAGATTCTGCCTCGTAACGACATCTGGCAATAGTGTACTTACTTTAATCAAAAGATCTACCTGATACCTTAAACTTTTTATGTAATCTACTCCTGGCATTTTTAACTGCTTTAAATATTTAGAAGACCAAGGAGGTGAGCAAGTCTCATCTCCTGCAGATACCCTTGGCACAGATTTACGTATATATCTCCACATAACATCATAAAAATTAATTAAGCTCTCATCAAAGCTCTGGCGATCCTCACAATCTAATATTGACCTCAAATCGACAGATTCAAAAAGACTATTCAGTACGACAAAATTAGCACGTGAGAAACAAAAAGTTTTCCTGGTAGATTTTGAATAGATTGAACTTTCAGTCTGGAGATAGAAACGAATACAAATTGTAGGATGGTATGAGTCCTCGGGCAAACTTAGAGGATTAACGCGGGAAACTTCAAAATTATCAGAATTATTAACTATTACAAGATCAAGTGTCCTATTCATAGCATTACCAATATCGTTAATCTCAACAAGATTTAGAAAAGAAATGAGTCTAACAAAATCAGAAGTCCAGTCACAAGGAGTTAACGGAGTGAGATTTTTAGTATCAGGTAAGGGTATCTAACCATGATACCAAAGGTAAATTGAAATCACCCAATATCAGTAAGCTGCCACTGTCACTAAGCTTCCCACACACTTCAGAGATGGCATCCAAGTGCATCTCATAAATTCCAAACTCTGACGAAGGTGGAATATGCGAACAAGTTATATAAAGTTTGGCAGCGCCCAACCTTACAGAGAGTGCTACGAACTCTATATCACTAATGTTCGTTACCACAATGTCATAAGACAATGATCTGAGCACAGCGATTAATACACCACCGCCAGATTTAACCACGCGATCTCTTCGGACGATTGAAAATCTGTCACATAAGACTTCCGAATCGAGTACATTGGGTTTAAGCCACCCGAAAATGTCGAAAAAATCTACGATATGGTGTTGGCCGATCGAAGAGTAAAAGTGCGGGAGATTATTGATGCCACAAGTATTTCATATGGTAGTTTGGTTTCAATTTTAAATGACCAGTTGGGTTTAAGAAAGCTGTCTGCAGGATGGGTGCAGCGTTTGCTCTCAATTGACCATAAACGCACGTGTGTAGTCTCAATGGCAAAATTCCATGAATTGGACTTGGGCTACGAATTGGTACCTTATCCACCATATTCTCTGGATTTAGCCCCCATTGACTATTTCCTATTTCCCAACCTAAACAAATGGCTCGGTGGAAAGAGATTTAGCTCCAACGATGAAATTATTGATCAAACAAATGCATATTTTATGGACTATTTTTTGGAAGGGATAAAAAAATTGGAGAAACGTTAGACTAAGTGTATTGAGCTAAAAGGAGATTAAGTGGAAAAATATTTTTTTCCCAAAAAAAAATGTGCTTCATTCAAAAGTCACGGACTTATTGATCCGCCTAGTAGTTTAAAAAAATTCTAGAAATTATAAGATTTACTCAAATACACTCACAATGATGGGGAGAAAATTCTCCTTTTCAGATAAACTGTAAAGTGCGCTTAAAATATTGAGTTTACAATTTTTGAAAATGGTGGTCCACCTTTGGTCGTATACAATAAAACACCATCAGAAGAACCATGTCAATACAACACTCTCTTTTAATACAATACATTTTATTTTCATAGCAAAAATGTAAGTTGAATTTAAATTTAACTATGATATCGTTGAGTATTTTAACTTTGTGCAATAACGGCAACTACGATAAATTGTAAAAATAAAATTTGTTGTGCGATATTTTTCTGTTGTCTCACATGGAATCTTTCTACTTTTCTTCTTTCTATATTGTCTTTTTCACTTCTGGGCCACCTGGCCTCCGAGTGGAGCATCTTCGAATCTCTAGCGGATGTATGTCTCTAATCTAACCTACTTACTTACTTAGATGCTTCAAACAACCCTGAGGTAGCTTGGGCCTTACAAAGTGGGGATAACATGTCTCTTCAAGTAACACCAAGTTCTCACATCCAATATTCCACCTGGTCTTTCCAGCGAAGTCTTGGTCATCCTCATTTTCAATGTCCTTCGAGGACGTCTTCGAAAACCTTTCGCATTGGTTCATTCTGATCTATTCCAGTGACATGGCCTAGCCAGCGTAAACGCTCGTGGTTCAACCGTCGTCGTCGATGCACGCCGTTTTCTATTATAGGACTATATAGTTTTCGTAATATTTTTCCCTTGAAGACTTCCAGTGATGTTTCATCAACATGCGATATAACGCAGGATTCTGCGTCATAAAGCAAGACAGATTGTATGAGAGTCTGATATAGTTGGATCTTTGTTTATCGAGATAGGGTCTTATCTCTGAAGTGCTTGCTTAGCCCGAAATAACACTTATCTGCTAGCACAATTTCTAGGCTGACGTTATGTTCACGGCAAATAGATTCGTCCACTACCCTGGAATTATATCGTTTGCCGACGTTCTATTAAACTATTAATTTTGTATTGTCATCGTTTACCGCCAAAACCACTTTTGCTGATTCCTTCTCAGTTCTCGAAAATACTGCAGTAACTTCTACCAGATTTTACTCAATGACGTTTAAAGGCGTGTGCACACCTCAGTGTGCGTCTTGACGTTGACACGTAGAAAAAAAACGCCATGTTGAAATTGATGCCAGGATATACACACCAAAGCGTATTCGATGCTGTCAGATTTCATGATTTAATGTCATTCTTCCTCTTATAGTAAAAAATTAGTGAAAAGTTTGTGTACGTATTGACAGAATGCTGAAATAAAAATTACAGCAACATTAAAATGTATTGTTCCTTATCAGATGAACAAGAAATATTGTAGTTTCAAACATTCCCAATAGTTATACGAGTAAAATGCTACACATATTTTTCTTTTCAGTAAAAAGAAAAAGACAGTGGGTTCATCTCATTAACGAAAAAAGACAGAAATATGGAAAATTCCACAAGCTAATACCGGAACCTCGGAAAGATAATAAGAATGGCTTCTATAAATACTTCCAAATGACTGCTGAATGTTTTGATGAAATACTGGAGTCCTGAAATCCTATGCGGTATTTTCAAACTTATCACTAACTACACAGAAGCCATTACGCCAGAACAGCGTCTTTAAATTGCATTGCAGTAATAAAATAAAATATTTTAATTGACCGCGCATACACGGGTAACTTTGATTCGAGTGCGCTGAATCCATTGAAGTTAAATGTTTGTAATTATTACGAGTGCACATTATATGCTTGGTACTATCGATCGAGAGGTAAACAAAATTATCTAAGATCAACTAAATTTGGTACACAAGCTTTTGTTATGATAATGATGATAGCTTTCGCAAATTAGATAAACTGTTCCACGGTTTGAGGTAACCCCCAAAAACTTGTACCATTAATTATTATTCATCATTTCCCTTACGGGAATTTTTATTCGGTCTATTTTCTAAAAACTTATAAATTTATTCAAGCTCAAGACCTTTTTAAATAATATAAAGCTTATTATCTTTATATTACTTCCAAAAAAGTCGAGCATAAAAATGTTCCAATGATACCAAGGCTGTCTGTATAGCTATTTCGGATCTTGCCAAGATCTTCATCAGCAGACGTTTTTGATATGTTTTTGGTGAATTCTTCAAAATATATATCCAGAAACACTCATCATATTAATGAGAATTCCTTTATATACTCGTTTGAAGAACACCAAGCACTACCATTGGAACACCTTCATGCACAACTCTTTATCATGCCGTAAAACCATTGGTTTTAATCAGACATGATTTGTTTTTGTTATGTCATTACAAAAACAACAAAACAGAGGGTTGCCATCAACAATATTATTGTTTCAAGCTCGCGGTGCTCTTCGTCAACTTTCATTATTCCGCGTTCTTGGGGAGTGTATCGCTCCACGGCTTGTTTGCTTATACTCTACATCTGTCTAGTCCACAAATGTCAAAATAGATTTGACATTGGCTGCCATTTGCAAAAATAAGAGCATCTTCCAATAGGGTGGTCACTTTTGAAACACCCTGTATAACTGTTTTCTATTTAGATTTTGCAAATTTATATTTTGGATGTCTGAGTTAAATATTTCGATTTAACTAGTCGCAAAAGTTGACTGCATTCGAAAATTTATAGACATTGAAAGTTTTGAAGTTTGTTATTTGAAGTGAAGTCATTTATGAATTCTACTTCGAATTTTAGCTGCCGAGCTGGATGATGGAAACTCTTCAAAGTGCAGTGTTTCCAACTCCATAATAGTGTAGGAAGCTTAATTTTAATTTAAAATTGTCTCTGTGGTGAAAACTTCTGGATAGACTATGCAGGTGCCAACATTGTTGTTGCGAATTTGTCTTTGTTTTGCTCGATAGTGATTGTAGTGTATCAGTTATCAAAGAACAATTTGAAAAATTTTCTTGAAGAGGTGTTGAGGTTTCTAACCTATATTTTCCAGGTCCAGAGAGCTTCACAAATTTCTGTGTCATAATTTTCGTAGTCCATCGAAGTGTCTATGAAATCAATATTCGATGACATTTTTGCGAATGCTGGGAATGGATGAAAAGATCACATATGCTCCGCTCATATCCATTTCTTCTTTTTTGCACCCTGTCCAGTTTTCGTCTTTGCGCTCTTTATGCACTTGACATATGGTATCCCTTAGGCTCATCCATCTCTTTTTAACATATTCAGCAAAAATAAGAGGTTATAAATAAATAATTTCTTATATTCATACATGGGACAAATTAATTATAAGATAAATATTATTTGTACTTTTATTATAGTTTAATTAATGTTGTAGTTAATAAGTAATTTAAGTTGTTATTTATTGTATAAATAAATGGAAATTAAAATCCAATACTGTTTATGTTACAGGTATTTAGCCACTGGTGCCAGCTTTGTGACAATTGGTCATAGCTTTCGGGTAGGATTTTCTACAGTGGCCAGTATTCTGGTTGATGTATTCGAGGCAATATGCAGGAATATGGAGCACACATATATGTATACTTACCAGAACCTACAACGGAAATTTGGCAGCAATATTCAATAGGATTTTTCAATTGCATTGGATACATCGATGGCAAGTATGTCACCTTTAAGTGTCCGGAAGAAAGTGGATCCAACTCTTGGTGCTATTTAAATAAATTTGTTGTAGTTCTTATGGCAGTAGTAGGACAAGACTATAAATTTCTTTGTCTTGAAATTTGTGGGTTTGGTAAGAAGATTTGAGGTGGGTCGAATGAATGTTCCTGCGCCAAAGTAGTTTCAATACATTGACAAAATGTGGAGTGCCCACATCTTACTTAGTAAGGTACTTTCCTTGCAGACAATCAAGGACAGATGCCGGCAAAGAAGATGTTAATGTTGGAAAATGTATTTGGAAATTTGGCGCAAAAGTGGAAATTAGCTTTAGGCCTATAGAAACCAAAGAGTCTACAACAATCCTGGCAATAAATTTTCGAATAATAAGTTTCTAATAATATAAAAAATCTGATGATGGTTTATTTGAACATTTTATGCCATTTTCTAATAGTACCAACAGAGGTCCGCGTCGATCATAAACAGTATATTTTGATAAACGACAAACATTTTTACATTAGTTGAAATGTACAGTTGGTACAGGTTTCCCCGTATCGGGATATCGAAGACAGCATTATAATGTAGAAAGAGGTGGTAAGTGTCGATTTGTTTTTCATGGAGTTTTTTAAGGATTTGTGGTAATGTGAATGTCTGGCCGATCGTTGACTTTCCAGGCCTAAAGCCACACTGATAAGTTCGGATCAGGTCTGCAACAAACGGTTTTTGTCTTTCGCACATTACGCTAGAGATGACCTAGTAGGCGATGGATAAAAGGCTTATATCATGATAGTTCATATATACACTGCGAGTGAATTAATTATATTTATAAATTTTGAACGTAAATATCATTCAAACTGAATATAGGAGAATTACGAAATTCATCTATATATATAAAAATGAAGCCTCAAAAAGTGATGTGCTCGCTAAACTCGAAAACGCGTGTACCGATTTCAACCAAATTTTCACACATTGTAGACAGTGTTACGGAAAAGGCTTTTGTGCAGTTTGCTTAAAATCGGAACACCCATGCGTGAGTTAAGCGTACACACGCATCATATGGAATTGCTTATACGAAGCGTTCACAATTACAACAACACATACATATAAGAGACACGGAGCTATGAGCACTGTGTTGTCAGATAGAGGGTAAAAGTTTATAGTATTAAAGATATGCAAGCAGCTAAGCTGCAGTATGTAAGCATAGTAAGGTAGATTAAGATAGTTCTAAAAATATTGTTTAATGTATAGAAAGTAGAAGTATTGAAGGATTAATATTAGATTGTAAGTTATTTTTTCCATCAGATGTTTTAGTACCAATAAAATCAGAATTTGAAAATGAAAAAAAAATAAAAAACGCACTGTGTTGTTTTTCTTCCCTTCTCTTTCGGCTCATTTGCACACAGCTATTCTATGGACCGTGAGTGGTGTTTCTGTGTAGTTTCGCGTTTGTTCGATAAATTTCGCGATTTTTCTTAAATTTTTTTTATTGGTTTTATTAGGTAGTTTTGCATATATTTGTTTTGAAAAGCCATTAAATAGGTTCAAACCAAACTGGTGGTTAAAATATGGTACTTGAATATTTGATACATGAAGTGGTTGTGGCCCGGCCATTGGATCCTATTTTTAAAACGCAATATCTGGAGGACTGTTCCACCAATCGCCTTGAAAATTTGGATGGATAGATGCAGGGCACTAAAAATCGTGATCCAACAAAAAAATAGGTTGGATCGGATCAATGGGCATGGCATACAACTTGAAACTTTGTACAGCTCTGTCTCATGAACTATCAGAGGTATGAATATGATATTTGGTATATAAGTTGTTCGTACAGTTCGAATTATAGCCATGGTTTTTCAAAAATCGCTCTGACGGTTTTTCTAATAGACCGATTGTTATGAAAATTCCACAATGTGGTACTGATGGCCTGCTGATAGTCCTTGGCTATACTTGGTAGTGATTGGATAAAGGGGAGTGGCACCGCCCATACAATTTGAAATTTAAAATGGCTATGAATTATAGCCAGGGTGGACATTTCAAAAATCGCTCTGACGGATTTTCTAATAGACCGATTGTTAGTCCTTGGCTATACTTGGAAGCAATTGGATAAAGGGGTGTGGCACCGCCCATAAAGCTTGAAATTTAAAACGGCTGTATCTCATGAACTATCAGGGGTAAGAAGATGAGATTTGGTATATATAGTGTTGGAATTACAGCCAGGGTGGAAGTGGGTGGTGCCACGCCCCCATTTCAAAAATCGCTCTGACGGCTTTTCAAATAGACCGATTATTATGAAAATTTCACAATGTGGAACTGATAACCTGCTGATAGTTATTACCCATACTTGGTAGTGATTACAGAAAGGGGGCGGCATCCGCCCATATAACTAGAAATTTAAAATTACTATATCTCATGAAATATGTTTTTGATATAATATGAATTATAGTCAGGGTGGAAGTGGGATGTGCCACGCCCCTTTCAAAACAAACCGTCATAATAGTCATAATAATAGTTTGATCATCCTGAATATTTCACAGTATGTTGCAGTTGGCCTACAGATACGAAAAGGCAATTAGGAAGCAATTTGCCAAAAAGGCACGGGCTGCCGCCCACACACGTCAATATTTGACTATTACATAACAATATATTACAAACAATTATCCGTACATCAGGCACTAGACCACATAATTCAATGTATCTCAAAAAATATATGATCGATCCGTTTTAAAACATTTATTTTTAAAGTACAATTCATCTAACCATAAAAACAAATATTTGAGTCAAAACAACCATATATCTTTTCAGATATATGCCTGGTGTACGGACAATTGCTTGCCAATTGCAGTGTAGGAATGTGAGGTTCGGTATATGTGCTACTAACATGATGCAAAATAATTTTTGGGGAAGCCCAATGAAAATACGGCTACTAAAAAGGTCAGACTATGAAGCTAATAAAGTGACCACAGGTACGAATGAATATGAACATTATTGAGGTCAGTTTCAAGAGCATCCTAAATATCCTTATCCTAAAACTGCATTTTTAAAAAAACACAAAATAATCATAGAGAGGATACTATAATCGTTGGAAATTATAAAGGAACCGATGTTCTGATTCCACGCATTCTCATGATACCTACAGACATGCCCATCCATTTCAAACGATTGCAGTTTCCGATTCGGTTGCCATTTGCGATGACCATTAATAAAGCACAAGGGCGGGCAGTCGCTTGAAGTCTGTTGCTTAAGTTTGACAAATCCGTATTGTTCATGGTCACGTGTGGGTAAACCTTCAGGCTTATAGTTAGATATTTGCACCGGAGTTCAAAACTAGAAATATTGTATATCCTAGAGCACTTGAATAAATAGGAGAAAAAAATAACAAAATTGTGTTTCATTAAAATTGCAACTCAAGGGTAGCGAAGCGTAACGGGTACAGCTATTATAGTATAATATCGAAATCTAAACAAATACTTCTCACAAATAGTTATTTTACATTCTTCTACATAATATTCCACTCAACTACAGGTTTATTTGCCCATTGTATATTTGTTCACTCTTTGGCATTACAAAATCTTTAAGGCAAAACGAAGTTTGCCGGGTCCAGCTAGTAATGAATAAAGTCAATAAACTTACTATTTTTTATTTCTGTTCATAAAACAGTTTTTAGTTTTAATTTGCATGTAATAAATTAATGGAGTTCGAATGCTTCATTTGAATAAGGAAATATTTAATGTCGATCCAAGTAGTCCATGATTGGTGATTGTAATGTATGGAAATTATCAAAACAATACCTCTTAACACCTCCGAAAAGGCGCAAATTTTACTTTTGAGCTCCAAAGGACTAAATGTGCTTTAAATAACAGAAACAAATAAGAGAGGTACAACAGTTGTATACAGCTCTTTGAATAACGTCGAGAAATATCGAAAACATATGAAAGCGCGCACGGGAAAGACAAGAAATTTCCCTCCAATTCTTCCATGTCAAAACCCGTCATTTAATGCGAGACGTAAAGATCAATGTCTTCAATTTGCTAAGGATACAATGACATGGTCACACAAGAGGGCGAAAGTGGTGTTTTCTGGCGAGAAAATTTAATACCGATGGACCAGATGGATACAACTACTATTTCTACGATTTAGAGAAGAACACCGATGTCGTACAATGGCACTTTCAAGTTGGTTTTTCAAACCGAATTTTAGAAGCCGATATTCCTCAAATTAACAATTTGTTGGGACTCCTAGCATGGACTTACCAACAAGATAATGCAGCAATACTTACTGCCAGAGCCGTAACATATTGGACTCATGTACAAAATGTGGAATTTTTGTATTGGCGCTCATATTCACCCGATCTAAATATAATGGCAAATTCCTGGGGTGGCTTTAATGACAAAAATATGAAGACGGAAAGCAATATGAATCAGAGAGTCCTTAAAACACGCGATAAGATATGCATGGGACTTCGTCTCTTTCAATTATATTGGTTTACTTTGTCAATCAATGCCTGACCTTATTTTTGAAGTTATTTCCAATAAGGATGGTAATACGCAATAATAAATCTCTTTTTTTTATTATTAGTCGTAAATTTTACAAAAAGATTGTATTTTATCTACTTTTAGTTTTTTCTCAAACAAGTGATGAATTCAAAAACCCATTAATTTATAAATGTAAATAAAAGGTAATTTTGTTAAAAAAATAAAAAAATATTTTTTTTTGTGCTCATACATAGTAAGATTATAGACTTTATTCTCATTTACTTTCGTAATCCTCCTATGTCCAGTTTAAATATTTACGTTCAAAGTTTGCAAAATAGAATTTCATACTTGTGTCCAAAATCACTGTGTTTGCTATTCAGTATTACATATTTGAGGCAGAATGAATAATAGGTTATAATATATATATTTGTGGCCCTAATATCGATTTGTTTGTTGAAAACTTCTGAAAACAAAAACATGACAGACAATAAAGAAACTAAAATGGAGCAGATCTCCAATTCATAAAATCAATGCTTGCAAACATTTACATGTTTCCTGCAATATGTTGCAGGGTCCGTTCTTTTCAGCGTGTATGCAGTCGTCTAGCCGGATTTTTCATATGAGCTAATGCGTGCACCTTTCCAACTCATAGCCGGAAGTCTTAAACAGCTCAGCCGGTAGTCCGTCAGCACCAACGCATTTGTTTTTTCCTCATTGAACTAACAATTTTAATTACCGAGTGTTTTCTTCTTATTTCGGAGAAGATATTTCGATTATCGTGCACCATGTCGTTAATAGACTGCGACGGTATTTCGATAATTTCCATTACAGGTCATCGAAGACAGTTTAGGCGACAAATGCCGTGAGCGACAAAAGTCAAAATGTCGAACTGAAATCATTGACGATTACTTCGTCTAGAACGATTTTGCCAACTGGGACTTTAAAACTTACGAGACTTTCGTAATTCAAATCTATAAGATTACATACACTTGAAATAAAACACTTGAAATATGAATTGTATTAATTACATATTTTGATACTGGTTTCGGGGTATTACCTTAAACAAATAAACATTTATTATAGAAGACGTTTGTTGCCTTGGTGGGTAGAAAAATACCCAAAGGCCACAGGCAATAGGTGAAAAGTACTAAGATTTAAAATTATTTAGTAATGTATAACCTGGCATTACAACGATAACATCAGGCGAATATTGATAGGTAAGCAATTGGTCATCGCTTCATAAGTGGAAGCAGGGTGGATAGGTTATGTGCAGATTATCCCAATTTATTTCTTCTATGTAAGTGTCACAATCGAAGTTAATTTGATGTTTTGGCACGTGAAACTCCTATTGTTTCCGCGGGTCACTGCGACCCTTTCTTATTGTTTCGTATGCTCGAAATCGTACTCTTTAGTGGGAATCAGTTTCATTGCCAAAAGAATAGTTCCTGGATGAAAGTAGTAACTATTATTCTCGAGTTTTGGCCGGATGAGCGTTTGGAAATGCATTGGCAATTGTCCAAAGTATGTACATGACTAGATGCCGACTTGGCATCTTGACGAAAAACCGAAAAGGTGCATAGACTTTTAAAATAAACCCTGCCAAAGTTTTTAGTTCCTCTGTTGCATGGCTTTTCCACACATAGAGATGTAACAATCTTGATGCCGTTATTAGACATAGGTCTGTACTGACAGGGACAGGTTTCTGAACAGCTAACTTTTCATCACATGAACCATCATTTACCGCAACAACCATACGGAATAAATAGAGTTGATAGCTTCGAATATCCCAGTCCTCAATGTTGTCTGTCATTGGTCCCATAGAAACCTGACTCAAAATCATTTGCAATGTTTCAGGGAATTACGAACGGAATGAAAAACTCAGTATACCCCATCATTTGACGGAGGGTATACCAATTAGGTTACAAATAGGGTCAAACTATAACAATTCAGTCACACCAAATCTTCTTATGTTACACTTACCTGATATTGTTCACATTTTAGAATATCCGAACCAAATTCACCAGATCAAATACCTGGTCCAACCTGCTTTCCGTACACTGAAAGAAAAATGCTTCGTCGCATGGATGAAACATTTTCGTTAATGCTTTTACGTTGCAGCAACATGATTTCTTTGACCATTTTTCATTTCGTTGCCGCAACAGCTGATATTTCGTTCTTGCAACAATTTTATTAATTTGAAATTTATAGATAAAATAGTTAAAAATTTAAAAAAAGTAAGTGCAAGAGATTTAATCTACTGATATTTGGTTTATCTCTTACTTTTTAGTTAATTTTTGTTATTTATTTATTTTGGAGGTTTGCCAACATTTATGGTTGGCGAAATAATTTCGTACTGCAATGAGTTTAATTTTTATGAAGATCAAGAGAGAAAAGCAGTCGTAAAAATGAACGACCGTAAAAAAAGATCCCAGCAAGAGAAAATGGTGAGCATGAGTGGTGGGTCACGTACACATATTGAATCAGTTCCTTTGCAACAATCGAACGTGGCACACGGTGGTAGACTCCGCCGGAATAATTTAAATACATTTGTTAAAACAAACTAATAAGTTATACATACTACTAATACTTTTATTCTGAAAAATAAATTGTGTGAATTTATGTGTTTGCTGTGAACGTTTGTGTAAATTGAATATATGTATATTAGGGTGGGTAAAAAAAAATTGCTGCTGTCACCACCAAAAAATGAAGTTCAGAGTGTTTAATGACTATTTGCAAAATATTGCGATTCTGGGTTCTGCAAATTGTGAGCTATTTTGCTTTAAAAACACCACTAATTGTCAGTTTTTTTGGGTGTAACTTTTAAGATGCTGCAGATATTTGGAAAATTTATTATGGGTACGTAGACCTTTATGAGTTCTTGCATTGTACATATTGTTTTTATTTGTATTTTTGAAGTTGATTGAGTTGTATAAGTTTAAATGCCGTTTTTTAGTGGATTTTCGTGGAGTCCTAAGTAAAAATCAGAATAACTCCGTCATTTTTACTCATATATTAACACAGAAGATGTCATTGTGAAGGTTGTAGACTCAGCTTCGTAGCTCAGTACGATTCTTTGGAACAGAACGTTAAATTATACAGCTTATTTTTATTTTTGTCGGTAGTATTTCAAAATTTTTCGAAAGATATCATTTAAAACTACATTGATCGCAAAAAATGTTGCAAATATTTACCCGCAGTAAAAAGCGCTATTTAATGCCTTTGAAATTAAATGTAAATTACGTATATCCGAAAAGAAATGGTCGTAATATTTGCATTTTTGTAAAACAACTTTGAAGCTTTCAGGACTATAAAACAGTTTAATATTGAATGTGAATGCATTAAATGTTTCAATAGAATCGAAAAAATAAGAGAAATACAATGGTTTGGTAATTTAATTGATTATGTTTCTTTAAAAACCACAATATTTACAAAAAATTTAAAAAAATAAATAAATTTATTGAAACATTTAATGCATTCACATTCAATATTAAACTGTTTTATAGAACTGAAAACATCGCGTACTTTGAACCTAACGTTTATATCTTACAATACCTACTTTTAATCATTTGTTGTTATTATTTGTTTACATACTTACATATGTATAAACCATATTTTACAAAAATTGTTATTAAAAAAAATTTAAAAAAAATATATTAAAGGCATTTTAGAAATCGCTGTCGGTGCGTGAGGTTTTTGAGGAAATTGAATTGAAATAGTTTTGTTTTTTTTTATCATTAATACAATATTTGCCATTAGAAAAGCCCTGGGGAGAATATTGTCTAAAAAACGTTACCACCCTAATGCACATATCTTATACACTTGATATTTAAATATGAATCTTAATAATAAATTCCTCATATTTGTTTTTAATTACAGGACCTGAATACGACGGCCACAATAACACTCAACCCCTCGACTACCACAATCCTTCTCCAGACGAGTGTTTCAAAATGGAATGGATGGAATATATTTAGCAAACTAAGTAGATTTTCGAAACAAAAACAATTTTTTTTTTGTCAAAATAGACGAAAACACTGGCAATGTAACAATAAATAATTTCAAATAGTTCAAAACATTCATTGCAGCTGTGAAAAAAATACATTCCAGCAATGCAACAAAATCACTGCAGTGATGAAACAATTTCATTGAAACAACGACTTCGTTGCATCACTGAAAACAATTCATAGCTGCTATGAAACAAACTCATTGCAGCATTGAAGTAAAGTCATTGCAACAATGAAATAAATTCATTGCAAGAATGAAACAAATTCATTGCAGCAACGATACAAATTCATTGTAGCAACGAAACAAATTTGTTGCAATAATGAAACAAATTCATAGCAGCTTTCATCACAGTGACGAACAATTTGCAGTTGATGAACACATTTTCTTAGCGGGGATGAAACTGTACGTTAACTCACTTTCGATGACAAAAGTTGTTGGGGTGATGAACATTTTCATCCCTGTGGAGAAGCTTTTGCTTTCAGTGTATGTGATTTAAGTGGAAAGTGCAATAGACAAACATTCCATTGAATTGGGCGTTGTATAAATCTCTCCTGCATGCAGTTCCGTCACAACTAAATAATCTAATGAGTAGCCTTCAGAATTCAAAAAATTTACAATGACCATTTATATTTCCACACATGTTCCATTGATTGCTGTTGCGTATACGACGAATACGAATTCTGGCTGTTTGACTATTGTAATATGTTCTTCAGTTGTTGTAGAGAGACAGATCTGATTCATATACGTGAATTTTTTTTAACGTTTTATCGTTTTCCCCGTCATAAGAGATACAGTTTAATGTAGCATTGTTATTGTGTGTAGTTTTAACTTCTGCTGTAAATATAGCTCTTTCTCTCTATATTTGATTTAAATAGTTCGACACTTTCTCGCTAATACTATCAAATTCTTCTCTTGCTTTTTTATAATTGACATCTGTAAATCTTTTATCAGCGTACTCACAAGTATTAGTTCGATCCAAAGCCAAAACAAAGTTTTGACGTTATGTATCGGACACCTTCAATTGGGGATGTATTTCCGACATTTCATTACATTCGTCCTGGAAGACAAGACCGTATTCAGATGCACAGGTAAGTGACCTATTCAGATTTGACATTGTTCATATTGTCATTGGTTAACGATAAAACTATATTTTTGTGATGTTAGGACAATGTTTTTTATTACGGTCAATTCCGCATTTATATTGAGGAATTCGAAATAGTGAATTCCATTCCGTTTGAATATATGTATGTATGTTGAATGTTTTTATTACTATACTATCATGACTATTTATAAGCTTTATCAACAATTTCCTTATGGTAGTATTTCCAACAATAGGAAATTTTCGACAGTTCCGTTATAACTTTTATTTATTTAACTTTTATTATGTAAATTACCAAAATTATCATCATGATCCAACGAAATGCGAAAAAAGTCAAAATCAAAAATCCAATGGGCGAAGTGTAGCCTAAAGAAACGGTCAGATTGGGCAAATATTTGACGAAAAACGGCCCCAGTCTGACCACAAAATATTTTTGAGTGGCAAACAACAAACCAGCTGATTTTGGTCGAAAAAAATTATTTTCCTTCAAATAAAAATTTGTTCAATGTGACCAAAGTTTGACCACTAAAGAGCAAATATTTGAGCATTTATTTGAGCTTACCAAAGAATTGTAAGAGCAAACAATGGTAAATAACAGGTGGCATAAGCAGTGTTGTCAGCTTTTACGACTCAAATTATAAAATGGAAAAAAATCACCAGCATTAAACTACGAGGAAAAGGAAGAAATGGAAAATAACCATTTTTAAAAATATTTTGGTAATTTTGTTCAACGGCTATAAAACTGTGTACATAGTTAAAAAGAGCAAAGTTTTAGGTTTGAAAATCTAAACCGACTAAGGATATAATAAGGATAATTTATTATAATCTCTATTAGACCTTATAATCATGCTTGGCGATTTTAGAGCAAGCGTGTCAAACTCGCAAAAAAGAATTTAAAATATATTCGATAATTTTTCAAATTTTCAACATAGGATGCCTCTATAACTAAGCGAGTTATCGAAAAATGTCATCTAAGTTTTTTTCTTTATTTTGACTTTGTTTATAACAAAAATATATTAGAGGTCACAAAAATCGCGTAAGGTGGCTCATTCAACAGAATATCTTCTCGTATGTCCGAAATTTGGAGGCGCATAACTCCAAAAATAGGGCTTGCCTCCAAGTTTGATATTTAAAATTTTTGCTTAAAACAATGAGTTCTACCTCAAACCTGTGAGCTTTTTTGGCTAGGCCAGTGGAAAAGCTTCTCAAAATACCGTTCGGAATCGGTGTAAAAACTGTAGGTCCCAATCAGTGAGTGAAAAATTAGAAAGCGCACAGCTCACTGGTTGTGAGAAGCTCTCCCCAATCCATTCATGGGATGTAATGGGAAACGTTTTTTTTTTCAGTGGGAGCTAAATTAGGTACACCCAGCGAAATATATATAAAGGCAACACCATTTGTTTGTTTTTTCCAAATATTGAAATGAATTTTCCAGTTGTTATTTTATATTGTATTAGGCCTTTGGAAATAGAATACTTTTCACTAAAAATACTTTGACTATAACATCTACAAAGCGAATCAACAAAAATAAACTAATTAATAGTGCGAAATATTTATAAAGGCAAAAGGTTTATCGAAAAGTTTTAACAAGTTTCGTAAGACGTATGATCTCCATTAACGCTGATAACTTCTACTAAACGTCTTGGCATTAAGTTTATCAACGAATGAATATGCGAAGGATCTGTTATCTCCCATTTTCTTGAATTGCTACTCTTCTATCCTTCACATTCTTCAACTGGCGACGGGGTGGTAAACTTGGGTACCGTCGCATTCCTGTTGCTGAAAGTTGTTTCGTTGATTTTCACCTGATCGTCAAAAAGCACTAAGTATGTGCCGCTAACAGTTAGTGGAGGCTCATCTTTTTCTTCTATTACGACGGTTTGGTCATTGATCACAATAAAGCCATCATCGATTTCGGTAACGGCTGGAAGGTTGTTAAAGGTCGTGCTACAACTCGCGTTATTGCCGGAAATAAGTTGTAGGGCACACGATGTAGAAAATGAAGCCATGCAAAATGAGGGTACTGTTTCAGTGCAATTTCTAACTGCAATTGTATGATTTCGGCACTCAGCTATAGTGGACTCTTGAAGATGTAATATTTTGTCATCGTGAGCAACAGGAAAAATTATAAGTTTCTTACATACTGACTTAGGTATAGGATATTTTATGAGAAAATATATTACATTGTTTGCCTGTATTATCTTAGTATTAGCAATTCTTACAATATCGGATATGGTAAAGTGTTCATTCGTCGGAAACAAATCAATTTCTTTACTATCCAGGATAACTGGATTTAGCAAGCCAATCTTTGCGAGTGTGATAGAGAGCATTATATTATCAAGGTCAGCAATTATCGCCCTATTCCTTGCTAGCAATACATCAAAGAGGTGTCCGGTATCGATTTTAGCCTTTTTTGCTAAGATTTTGCTAAGATTTTATTCACCGTTTTCGTTAAATCTCTTATCTGCAATTGAACTTCTGTATTTATATTAATTTCTCTGTCCTATTCATTTATAAGTAGCTGTTCTGTATTTTCCAATCTTTGAAAGTCTTCGTGATCTGGAGTTCCCGTGATATACGTTCCTAGCGTGTCGAATGCGCGCTTCTGTCTGTGGTGAACGTTTACCAACTGTAGAAGTCTGTCAATCTGATCAAGGTCCGCGATGAGTATTTTCCTCATATGTGTTTCAGGTAAAAGGTAAGATGCATTTGCCGCTTCGTCTCTAAGGACAGAATAAAGTGTTAAGTTTGTCACGTGTTTCAAGTAGCCGTATTTCTCCCAAATGATTAAGTTCCCATCATATACCGGAATGTAGTCTGCGTCGGAATAGTTCAACACTCTGGCGGTTGAGATCGCCAGTAGGCCCATAAATAATAAAAGTAACCTAAAACGAAAAGAGAAGTTGGAGAGGTCACAACAGTAAAATCATAAACTAGGACCTCAGATTGTCCTTATGGACCCTCCTCCCCTTTATAAGTACTGTTGTTCCCAAATCCTGTTCAACATTTTGTTCGATGTAAAGTGGTGTCAGCTTATTGCCCAGACGCCTATTGGTCTTAACTAAAACTTTATCTCCTACATTGTATGTCCGATTCTGACGGTTCGAATTGTGTAGTTCCAGTTCCCTCTGCTGTGCCCCCTGAAGTCGAGAATCAATTTCCCCGTTATCGTTTACTGACCGAAACACGTCGATGGGTTTTCTTCCAGTCACTGTATGAACAGACTTGTTATATTCAATAGTAGCTAGAACAATCAATTCCTCTGTATCATCCAAAGACCTATCAAGTTTCATACAACGAGAGATTTCTGTCAGAGTGCTGTGGAATCTTTCCACCTGGCCATTTGAGGTACTATGCAGTGGTGGGGCATTTACAATATCAATATTAAAAATATTCTTCAGTGTAGACTTAACACTGTGCGAATTAAACGATTTCTCATTATCGCAATAGATTGTTGTTGTTCCCGAAAATAAATTTAACATTTGAAGGAGCAGTGGTTTTACGTCAACTATCGTTCTAGACCTTAATGACTGAACCACTGCAAATTTTGAAAACTTGTCGACACAAGTAAGAAACAGTTTTGAGTCCGTGGAGAAAATGTCAATGTGAAGAATTTCTCCACAAAATGTTGGGATTGGTGTTTGTGCTATCAGATGTTTCCTGGGATGTCGGTCATACTTTGACCTTGAACAAATTTGGCAGTTCGCTGCTATTTCCTTAGCTTTTTTTCCCATTTTCGGAAAAAAGTAATCCTCAAGAATATGTTTAACATTTTCCTGAGGGGCCCGATGAGCTCGGCTATGTTCTGCGGCAATAATTTCCTTCTGGTCATTCAGATCAGTAGTATCTGTTACCAGTCTTTTCGTAAATCGAAGTTTAACCCCGGGGAAAAGTTGAACCAGACGGTGTTGAAAACGAGCCAATGTTGGCAAGTCACAATGTATCGCATTAACTACATCAGTATTGACTGCCTGTTGCAACAATGTCATAAGATCATTATCGTCCTTAAATGTTATAAGATGTCGAAATTTCGTCCCAAATAGTATAAAACATTTCTTTTCCGGAATTTCTCCCTGCTCAATTATTATCTGGTTCCGAAAACAGTTAACTGGCTTGTCTACCGACTCTATTACGTTTGATAATGATTCCTCACTATGAACAGTGTTTTCAGTTATAGTGCTAGAATCGTCACTAAGGTTGTTAATATGTTGTCTAGACAAAGCGTCCGCGACAACATTCTCCTTTCCAGGTTTATAAAAACCTTAGCGTTACATTCATCAATGAAAGCTTTCCAATTTCTAATTTTCGCGTTCGGATTTCTGTCCGAAACCGCGAATGTTAGTGGTTGATGATCCGTAAAGATATTAAGACTCTTCACACCGTAAAGGTAATTCCGAAGGGACTTTAAAGCCCAGACAATTGCAAGAAGCTCGCGCTCATTTGTCGGATAGTGCTCAGACAATTGCAAGAAGCTCGCGCTCATTTGTCGGATAGTGCTCCTCTGTGCTAGTAAGTGTCCGTGATATCATGGTAATGGGCTTCCCATCTTGCGATAAGACAGCGCCGATGGCATGTGACGACGCATCAGTAGTTAAGTGGAATGGTTTCCTAAAATCCGGGTAGGTTAACATTACGTCCTCTGAGACCAAGATGTTCTTTAAAGCGTTAAATGCCCGGATCTGTTCATCATCCACTACAATCTCGATTTTCTTCGATTGCGATGCAGATACACGGCCATTTTTCCCCTAAGAATATTCGAAAGAGGCTTTGCTATTTTAGCAAAATCTTTTATAAAACATCTGTAATATCCTGCTAAGCCAAGAAATGATCTCACTCCGCGTAGTGTAGTAGGTTGTGGGAATTCCATTTCTAGAAACCACAAATCCAAGGTACTCTGTTTCTTGAGTGAAAAATTTAGATTTTTCCACTGAGACCTTCATATTGGCTTCAAGCAAACTTTTGAGCACTGACTCAACATCCGTTACATGCTGTTCCTCAGACTTCGAGAAAATAATAACGTCGTCTATGTAAACAAAACAGCATTTCCCTAAGTGTTCCCGTAAAACGTCGTCTATGGCTCGTTGGAAAATACTAGGGGCATTTTTCAGCCCGAAAGGTAGGCGACAGAACTCATACTTGCCGTTCTTTATCGAGAATGCGGTTTTTCCCCTATCGCGTTCGGCTAACTCTATCTGGTGAAATCCAGATTTAAGGTCGAGGGTAGTGAAATATTGACTACCACCTAAATTGGACAATATTTCAGCTACGTCCGGAATAGGGTACTTGTCGCTGATCGTCTTCTCGTCCAACTTTCGGAAATCGATTACTAAACGCTTTTTTTGGCATCCAGATTCGTCCAACCCTTTTTCGTCAACCACCCAGACGGGGTTGTTGTATGGAGATCTGGATGGTCTTATAATACCGTTTGCAAGCAAGCTCTGAATCTCCTTATTGACAAATTCGGCAACACCCAATGGGTACGGGTACAGTCGTGAGTACACAGGTTCCTCGTCCTCGGTTCGAATTGTGGCCACTACGTTTGTATCATAGGGAAGAGCCTCATCAGGATCAGCGAAAGCTCCCTCATTCTTGTCTATCATGCAGTTAAAGTTTGCCCTAACGTTAGCGGGAACGTCATCAGTATTCAAAGTTAAATGGTTAACATCTCTACAAACATTGTACAGGATATCTTCTTCACCATTGTCGTGAACTATCTTAGCTCTTCCAAGGTCAATGATTGCATTAAGACTGTTAAGCAAATCCAATCCTATTATACCGTCAAATGTTTCCAAGCCTGGGAGTATAAAGAAATCGGAAATTACACCAAAAAGCTTAAATTTACACTTTCTCTCTATTTTATTGTCACCATGGATAGATTTTACTGAGAATGGTCGCGAAACTAATCCTACTCCTCGTAGTTCTTTTAGCGGCCTAATGTAGTTTTTTGAGGCTCCCGTGTCAATTAAGAGTTTTATGGGTCTCCCTGCTATTAGTCTTGATATCCAAGGCAGCAGGGACCTACTTCTAAAAAATTAAGCTCATTTATGTCCTCATCTACCTCATTTGCAAAGTCATCGTAGACCTGCTCTTGCAATTCTCCGAAATCCTCTGAATCTCCATTCTCGTCTTGAACGCCCTGTTTTATATGGTTTAATCTCTGCCATTTTTGGTTCGCTTCAGTTCTTCCTGACTCTGCAGACCGTTTTTCCGCTCTTAATTGGTTCATGTTGTTTCCGCCAAGCCGACCCTGGTTATCGGATTTTTTAAATCTGGGAATATTCTGCCCGTGTCGGTAATTCGGACTGTTATTAAATTTAAATTTTGACGAAGAAGGGTCAATGTCCATGGGTTCCGAAACCCTCCGTCCTGTGTTCGCATTCTGTACTTTATTGGTAATTCTGTAATGAGGTTTGTTCTCACCCCTAGATTCACCTCTTTTAGCGAAACTTGTCGCAAATAAATACCTTTGGTGATTTGCATCAACTTCTTGGGCAAGGGCTAATGCAGTTGCCATATCGTTTGGTCGAGAAGAAAACAAAATATCGCAAAGGGGTTTTTTCAATCCAGAAATAAATACCCTAAGCCCATCCTGTCTATATTTTGAATTCAGGTTCACCGTTAGGTCATGATTATCACCATGTGTCATGGTTGTCTTGTTAACTAACATAGCGACTCTTTTTTCAACTTCGTCGTAAAATTCCGAGATCGAAAGGTCGCCCTGTCTTAATGTTGAGAGTTCCTGTTCAATAAGATATATTGGCCTTTTGTCCGAATATGTAAAGTCTAATCGAGATATTATAGCCATAAAATTTAACACGGTGTTGAATGATGATAGCACAGAATTAGCCGGTCCCACCACTTTATTCCGGATTATCAGCAGCGCTTGGTAATATCTAGCAGTGCCAGCACATCCTTCGTAAATTTTGTGGGCAGCTTTGGCTGCAGCTCGCCATGAAACATATCTTTCCCGATTTCCGTCAAACTCCGGCAAAGACTTGGCAGCGTCTAAACTTTCGTTGCCTGCGCTATTTGTAATCTGTATTTCCTCGTACGTCTCAATATGACGGGACGGAGCTTCTAAAGCACCTAACCTAGTCGTCAAGTTTCTTATTTGTTCTCTTAGAAGTGTATTTTCAACGTCAATAATTGTTCGTTGACCCTGAAGGGCCGCACTTACCGCGGCATCGATGCATTGCTTGACCTGTTCGGCGTTCATTGTATCTTGGTCTGATATACTTAGATTATTAAAAATAACACTTAACTCTGTCATCAACACTCGTTTTATTATTATTTAAAAGAATCCACTTTGTTTCACAAAAGATTAAAGAATGAACACTTTACTTACATTTCAATTCTTATTTTAGTATAGAAACTGCTTATTCAATGGTTCGCCGGTTCCGCAACTGCTTCTTTAGAATCGTACCTCAGTTGTTAACTTTGTTAGATCAGTGGTCGTACTTCGTGGCCTCTATGCAATAGACCTTCACGCTGCCCAAAGCCCTCGTTGCTTTTGGTGACTTTAATTTCACAGCTTTTTTTTGTTGAGTTTATTTACCCTAAGAGGGTTCTTTTAAATTAGAGTTTTAAAGTTATAATATCTTAATATTGCTTAAAGTTTTGTTTATTTGTTTGTTTATTGGTTCGAAGTTTTTAGTTCCAAGGTTTTAATTTTTCCAAAGCTAGCACTTTGTTTGGTGAAGTTGTTTTTGGTGACGTTAGTTCACAGTTTTTCTTCCAATTTACTTGTTTAGTTTATTTGGATTAAGAGCTCACTTTTAAATTTGAGTTTCGATGTTATAATATTATTATTTCACTTTGGGGGTTGATTTGATTTATTTGTTTCAGTTTGTTTGCTTGATTAAACTTGAGCATTCAAGTTTTTACTTTTTTCACTTTAGCACTTTCGTGCCCCACGTTGGGCGCCAATTAAAAACTTTTATGTTACTTTTACGAATAACTTTATTAAGCAACTTCGTGCTGTTGAGTCTCTTGATAAAGATGAACTAACTTAAAACTAATAATATAATTATGTTGTCGCCTGTTGCTCTCTGCCGACGTTGCGCTGGCCAAGGTAGTATGATTGTCGACGCTGTGTTGGTGATGACGGTGTGGTTGCAGTAATATGCGGACTCAGCGCCTCGTGTAGAGGATCATATTCGTGAACACCTGAACAGTGCGACGGTGGTAGTGCTGGTCAATTGCAGTAACACGCTGACTATGCGCCTCGTGTATAGGGTAATATTCCCAACACTTGCAATAATGACCATCCGCTTATGACGACGTAATAAAAGCTGAGTTTGGCGTGGGAACTGCAGCATATTATGATAACTTATATATGTCGCACCAGAAACAGAAAAAACAACGTCACATTTCTTTTAACTTGTAAAAGAGATCGAATGGTTACATTCTATGACACAGTATAGCTAATGACTTATAATTGCATTCCAATTCTACACCAAAAACGCAATGCATTGAGAGTACCGAGAAAAAATATATTGCCTTTATAATTATTTCGCTGGGTGTATAAGACTCCAAAATTAGCATCGTCGCTGCTTCACAGTATAAAACAAGAAAACATTCATCCTCCTGCATCACAGCTATTTAAAATATTTTCTTGCAGCTTCTTTACTGCCAAATTTATTTACAATTTTCCGACAGCTTGCTTAAAATTTTTGAGAAAACAAATTTGTATTTTGTGGCATGTTGATCAAACAATTATTTGTTGCAAATATTTGTTCAAGTGTGACCACAGGGCAAATGTATTTTCCCTACTGTTTAGTTGACACCATTTGATACCTGCTTGATCAAACAAAACGAGGCAAGTAAATGTGCATAGTGTGAACATAAAATCAACCCTGCATTAATTTGACAACATTTTGAGCAAATAGCGTAAGTGATACAATTATTGACATTGCGAAATTTTAATATAGTTATTGACACCGTCTTGAAAAATAATGTTTCGTGGTGTTATATGGTGACGAATTCGCCTGTTGTTTTTTTAAGTTATTTATTCACTCTTTCCCTATGACCATGTGCTTAGTATTTGTGAGAAGCAAGTCAGTCTTGTTGTGAATTTTGGTAAGCTAACATCAGTGGTTACTGGCTCGTGGTATAGTGAAAAAAACTAGAGCAATTTGTTAAGGATTTCGAACATGTAAGTATCTAGTTTGGCCTAATTAAATACAAGTGTGATTATATGTGTTGATATTATATGAATGATAATGTTTTAAACAAATATTTCAAATGTTAAAATAGAGATTTTTATCGACGTATAGTTAAATAAATAGGTTGTCAACTATTGGGTGATCATTGACACTATTTCTATAATTGACACCACTGTGTCAATAATTGTCTTCTACTGGAGTACAAAGCTTGACACTGTGTTAATAATTGTAGTATTGAACAGTGTCAATAATTGTTGTTTATTTCTTTATTTACTTTTTAGCATTAAAACAATGACTAAATCTAACGGAAAATACTGCGAAAAAGACATGCAGAAGGCTCTTGAAGCTGTGAAGACGCAGGGACTTTCTAAGAAAGCCGCATCTAAATTTTATGGAGTCCCTAGAACAACGCTGATTTTTCGATTAAGCTCTAAGTTTTCCAAAACACGGAAAGGTCCACAGACAGTTTTATCAACTGTCGAATAGGATTGTTTGGAGGACTGGATAACGACATCCCAGCGAAAAGGTTTCCCAAAGAGGAAAGAGGATGTTCTCCATGCTGTAAAATAATTCCTTGATGTCGATAAAAGAGATAATCCGTTTGGACCAGAAAATATGCCAGGAAATGGTTGGTTTGAGGCGTTTTTGAGCCGCCATCCATCCATTAACATTAGAACACCAGATCCTGGTACATCAGCAAGCTCTTCTGATATTAAATCGTGGTTTAAGCAAATTGAAGGATTCTTAAAGGAGCAAGATTCAGATTGGCTGGCCATTCTGGACGACAGTACCAGAGTTTTTAATGGCGATGAAACAAATTTTTTATTGCATACAAAAACAAAAACTGTGTTGGCAGCAAAAGGTGCACGTAATATCTACGAAATAGACAGAGGGCTCGCAAAATCAAATTTAACAGTAATGTTTTCATTCTCTGCTTCGGGCGTGCTGGTTCCACCCATGGTGATTTATCCTTACAAAAGGCTTCCCGAGGAAATTCGCAAATCGATGCCTAAAGGATGGGGTCTTGGAATCAGCGATAATGGTTGGATGACTAAAGAAGTATTTTATGAATACATCTCCAAAGTATTCCATCCACATCTTGTCAGCATCGAGACAAAATTCCCCGTTATATTTTTCGTTGACGGTCATGCTACCCATCAAACTTTGCCTGTCAGCAAACTCTGTGTCCAGCTAGGCATAATATTGATCGCTTTGTATCCAAATGCTACACACATTTTACAGCCAGCTGATGTGTCAGCGTTTAAACCACTCAAAAATGGGTGGAACAAGAAAGTGTCTGAGTGGCGTCGACAGCACATTGGCGAATCACTTACAAGGCTAAACTTTGCTCCCTTACTAGACGAAGTGGTGCTCTCATCCATTACGCCTGAAATTATAAAAAATGGCTTTAGAGCCTATGGGCTTTTTCCATGGAATATGGATGCGATTGATTTCTCCAGGTGTCTCGGGAAACCTTCCAACAAACAAACAACTGAAGAGCCAATTCAACAGGAAACAACAATAAATGATAAAAGTATCTCGTATGCCACTTTTTCTTAATTGGTTGGTACCAAAAAGTTTGAAGAATTCGCAAATATTCACAGTGGCGGTGGCAGCCCATTGCTTTGTTCGGAGGAGTGGAGAATATGGAGAAATTTAATCCAGACTGTGAACCTTGTCAGGAATCGATTATTAATATTAATAACGGCAACAATTTAGAGGATAATGGAACAATCACGGCAGATGATTTCCTAGATGGACTAGATATAAATAATATTGAGGCATTTATATATGATGAGAATGAAAGGATTCCAGCTGAAACTGCAAACAATGAACCGATGCTAAGTCATGTAACTCCAATCAAGATGCCAATAGCAATTGATAATTATTTGGATTGGCCAATAACACCAGAGGGCAAGGGTGTCAAACCTCTACAACCGAAGAAGTCCTTTGTTATAACAGACCCATTACGGATTAAAGCTGAACAAACAAAAAATAGGCTAAAATAAAAGAAACCTTGGACAAAGAAGAAAGAAAAATCAAAAGAATCGAAAATAGATCCAAGAAAGAAACAATGAAAAAAGGAATCGCTAAGAGGAAACCAAAGCAGAAACCTACACAGCCTGAAACTAGTTACATCAGAAATCTCTTTGAGGAAAGTGAAAACACTGGCGAAACATAATTGCAGTTGGGTCGATCTGCTATCAATGCACATTTTCAATGAAAAACGACCTAGGACTGAAGTGTGATACATGTATTAGAGAAATGCATATTAAATGCATTAAGAAGCTTAACTTGCAGTACATTCCAAAATTTATATGCAAGAAGTGCCTTAACCGAATTTAATTTTTAAAAAGACTTCTAGCTATACACAAATGAATTAATGTGATTTTAAGTTAAGAATTTACAGAATCTGTTTTATATTTCTGTTTTATATCTTATGTATTATTTTTTATATTTAGATTATATTGAGTATTAAAATTTGTTTTTTTGTTTAAATAAAACAAACCGAAATCAAAACATCTTTTTCATTATTATATGCCAGCAATAATTTTAAAGGTATGTCAATAGTTATATACTTTCTTGATGTCAACAGCTGTATATGAGTCTCAATTATTATACATTTTAAGATGTCAACAGCTGTATATGAGTGTCAATTATTATATATTTAAATATGTCAGCAGCTGTAGCTGAGTGTCAATTATTATACATTTTAAGAAGGTTTTACAAATGTGATAATTAAACAATTACTTGATAATATCTTCGCTTTTGATAAGCATTATAATGATAAAAGACTGTCCTATGTATTCAAAAATGCGCAAAGCTAACCACAATACCCTTACCACAATATTTTACAGCGCCGTCTTTCCCGAAATTCCTTACGAGTGTCAATAACTGTATTACTTACGCTATTATGAATTATATTTTGATCAAATAGTTGCCCTATCTGACCGTACCATAAGACTAGGAATGGACAGCGATGTGCGTTTTGTTTAGATTGGACAACACAGCACACACAAAATGTAGGCAGTGTGTAGGGCGGCCTATTGATTTTTAAAACCTCTATAACTTTTTTTGGCGTAGAACACGTCTTACCTTACGGTATAGGGAGTCATGTCAGATTGTTATTGTTGTAATCTTTATTTCATTGATTATGAGGAAACGGCGAGATAACATTTTTTAAAAATTTTTTTGTTGGTAAATGAAGATGTTATCTTTCGTTTGATATACATTTCATATTGGTTGATATCTTCCTAATATTTAAATTTCTCAAATGAAAATTGTTTAAACACATACACTCAAACATGTGTGTGGTGTTGTGTTGAGTGTTTGAGTTTGTAGCGTGAACACAAACTATGCTGCTGTTTCAGTGTGGACACAAACCTTCGGTAGTTGTTTTGATTGATGAAATATTGAAATTTCGTATATTTACTTATGTATTTAAGTGAAACAAAATGTTAAATGTGAATTTGAATTTAACATGGATATATAATTATAAAAAATATAAATCAAATTGATTTGCGTCTGTTATTTATCATTTATCCTTCCTCTTTTAATATAAAAACATATTTATCCTATTTTTCATACCATAAGTTTATGTATATTATCAAAAGTAACTATCAAATAAATAAACACATTTGCTTATGTTATTTATCATTTATTGTTATATATGTTTTCTGTCTTATCGGATGGCGTATTCTACGTTAAACTTAATGGCCGTGTCTCGGACACAGCCTGCAGGGACAGTCCGTGGCCGAAGGCCTCGGACAACTGTCTGCTGTATTTTTTGTTTATGATTAACAATAAACATCGTACTTCCAAGCAGAAGATTAAAATTTGTTTAGGATCTTTAACAAACGAAATAAATAATACAAAAACTAAAAGTGAAGTCGGATTCAAAAATGTGCAATAGGTGAAATGTAGCCCTTGATCTACCATAAAACCCGATTTGCGTCTGGTGTGATCGGACATCTGATGACGATAGTGCATAATAAATACTATTGGGGGTCGTAGGGTGTACGGATCAACAAAATGTTTGGTGTCCTCAAATTGTCTTCGCATAAACTAGAAAATTGGGGGTGTCTGCATCAACTTTTTGTTAGACCGTAAGGCACATCTCTATGAAGGTAACTCATTAATATTTAATTTTAATTTAATAGTTTTAGCTTTTTCGAAGAAAGAGCGTCCGCATAACTGGGAAAGCTGAAATCATGGCAGAATCAAATGTAAACTCAATAGAACCGCGGATTTAATTTCAAAGGTTTTGTTTTTGTACGTTTTTTGTTTACATTTGTGGGTCGCCCTCCATACAAAATAAAACTCACTTTTCGGTCACCAGCTAAAAATATAATTCCGAGTGTTTAATGACTATTTGGAAAATATTGCGATTCTGGGCTCAGCCAAGTGTGAGCTATTTTTTGAGTGTACCTTTTTTGATGTTTCACATTTTCGCAGAATTGTTATTGATTAGGTAGACCATCAGGAGCTCTTGCATTGCACATTTTTTTTAATATTTTGTTTTTTTTAGTTTATCCAGTTCTGGAAGTTTTACAGACATTTTTAGTGCTTTTTCGTACGGACTTCAAGGCACTTGTTGTTGACACCTAATACGTGGGTTTGAAGGGATTAAGCACCAGTGTTACCATGTTTTTGGCACTTGTGTTTTGGAAAAGTGTGCTAACTGGCGTTTAGCACAATGTCCCCAAAATGGCTCCAATGTTTTTCGTTCGGTGTAATTTTTTAGCACAATTGTTTTGTAAACGGCACAATTTGCTCCCTTTAATTTAACTGATAAATCCATTTATGCAGCAGTACTCCACAATAAAACGTTTAATATTTGTTGCGTCAACTCGTTGGTATCCAGTTAGTTAGTTAAATTTATTGAATGAATATTTACATTTTAAAGATTATACAGGGTGATTTAGAAAGTTCCGGACAAATTTCTCCAGCATATTCCTTGGCTCATTTCATGAAGAAAAGCCCACTAGGACCATGTCCGCAAATGCAAGGGTGCGAAATGGCAGCGGGTTAAAAATTGTTGGGATTGGTGGTCGGAGCGTAGTAGGGTAAAGTTGCTAACTTCTGAGCCAGTGCTCGAATTTTTTTGTTTTTGGGCTTGTTGGAAAGGCGCAGCCAAAAATTTCAATAAAATAAAATCTTAAACGTGTTAATTTATAAAAACAAGTAAATGTGTCCTGTTATTTCGAATCCAAAAACAAAGACAAACATTTTTGCATTTCAGTAAAATGGTCATAACTTTGGAAAGGTAAGACCTCTGGGCTTCGTTTAGATCCTCTGGCCATCTGGCTGAGCAAATTGAGGTTATGTGAATTTTTGACGTAGAATACGTCTTACCTTACGGTATGAGGAGTCATGTCAGGTTTTTATTGTTGTAATCTTTATTTCATTGAATTTGAGGAAACGGCTAGATGAATTTTTTTAAAATTTTTTTTGTAGGTAAATGAAGATGTTATCTTTCGTTTCATATACATTTCATATTGGTTGATATATTTCTAGTATTTTAATTTCTCAAATGAAAATTGTTTAAACACATACACTCAAACATATGTGTGGTGTTTGGTTGAGTGTTTTTGGTTGCTCAACATTGCTTAGGAACATGTATCTAGTAAAAAGTGAAACGAACAGCAAGCTAATGTTGCTTGGCAACATGTATCTAGTAAAAAGTGAAACAAACAGTAAGCTAACGTAATAAAGCTTTTTTGCGAAAGCTTCAATAAAGCTGTTGTAACATTAATTTTGAATTGTAAAGCGTAAAACTTTCACACAACGCTCGAATGCTAATGCGAAGACTCGATAAGGTAAACCTTTTTAATATTAGGGCAGCCCTCTCAACATTCGCAGAACTTATTTCAATAAAAATATTAATTAAAATACATAAATTAAATTAAGTTTAAAAAAATTGAACATAATATTTTTTTTTAAACGGACTTGAATCAAATGCCGTTGGTAAATATAAAAATTACAGCAGACAGTTGTCCGTGGCCGAAGGCCTCGGACAACTGTCTGCTGTAATTTTTTTTCCCGAAAGCTCTGTATCTCGGCGATTTGACTTTTTCCTACTTTTATCATTGATTCTGAAAGGCCTCTTAAAGACCTTTCCAACAAGCCCAAGACCTTTCCAAATCCGACCACTGTCTCAGAAGTTAGCAACTTTACCCTACTACCCTCCGACCCCCAATCCAAAAATTTTGAACCCGCTGCCATTTCGCACCCTTGCATTTTCGGACCTGGTCCTAGTGGGCTTTTCTTCATGAAATGAACCAAGGAATACACTGGAGAAATTTGTCCGGAACTTCCTGAATCACCCTGTATACATACATTTATTGCACTTAAGTAATATGGCTTGGCCTTTTATCTTGAACAGTATATTTGAGGAATAAACATAATTAATTTTGTTAAAATTATTTAAGCCTTCAAAGGAAAGTTCTAAAAAAAACCTTTGCTTCATATGAATATTTCATATCCAAAGTTTGGGAAATTACATTCCAAGAGGATTGAAGAAATTGTTAAAAACAATGGATCTCAGAGAAAATAATAAATACATTTAATTAAAGATTTATTTATAAAATATGAAACTTATTGGAGCTGAAAATCACATCTAGTTTGGCTTTTAAGTTGTAGAAACAATTATTTTCTATTTGTTGTATGCAATTAAGGTACATGCTGTAACAAATTAAAACCATAACACTTTTTTGTTTTTTATTAAAACCAGCTCGGTATAGACTAAATATGAGTTCGGATTACCAAAGGCATTAAAATTATTGAGGAGAATCACTTGTAATTGGAACGAAGTTCCTTATCGCACGGTGCTGGATGGGGTCTAAATGAAAAAATTTTAAACAATTTTTTTAACTACTTTATTACAACCGATTATTATTAACTACATTGGGTACATTTGGTTTAAAGGGAAGTTTTCTAGGTGGAGCCTGTTTTTTAAATATTGTAGTTTTGAACCCAATAAAAAGTAAATTTAGAAAAGCCAAAGTGCAAGACTGGCAGATCCATGAAGTACAACACTGAGCATGGCATTACATTTGGCAGCACACTTTCTTTTACACTCGTACTTTTGGTTTGGTTTGTGTCTAGACTAACATATGGGACGATATTTCTTGTTTAATGGAAATTTTCTAGGTGGAGCCTGTTTATTACATATTGTAATTTGAACCGAATAAAAAGTAAATTGAAGTACAACACTGAGCATGGAATTACATTTGGCAGCGCACTTACTCTTATACTCGTACTTTTGGTTTGGTTTGTGTCTAGACTAACATATGGGACGATGTTTCTTGTTTAGTGGGAAATTTTCTAGGTGGAGCCTGTTTATTACATATTGTAGTTTGAACCGAATAAAAAGTAAATTTAGAAAAGAAAAAGTGAAAGAAGTTTAAAAAAATAACATTTTCTTAAATGAGTGCTTCTTCTTAAAAAAAATAATTTTCTCAAAAAAATATACCTAACCATATTCTTAAACAGACTACCTTTACTTAACAAAATACCTAATCTTAAAGAAGTACCTTTGTTTAAAAAAGTAAATTTTCTTACAAAAAGTTCCTTTTCTTAAAAAAAGTAATTTCTTTAGTAAGTACCTTTTCTTAAAAAAAGTTCATTATCTTACAACAAATTGCCTTTTCTTATAAAACTAAATTGCCTTTTCTTATATAACTAAAGAGTACCTTTTTTGTAAAACAAAATAACTTTTCTTGAGATAAGTAAAATTGTACCTGTTTTTTCGTAAAAACAACAATTCTTCAAAAAAATATGCCTTCTCTTACAAAAGTAAATAAAATAATACCTTTTCTCTTCTTAAGATAAGCATCCTTCCTGAAAATAAGAAAATTTTCTTAAAAAAATAACCTTATCCTAAAATCAGTACCACTTCTTTAAAAAGTACATGTTCTTAAAAAAAGTATTTCCTTGTAAAAAAAATTCATACTCTTAGGCCTTTTCTTACATATAAACATTAGGTTTTAATAAAAGAACTACCTCTCATCAAAGAAAGGACGTTTTCGGGAAAATATAATACATATTCTTACAAATGGGACCTAAAAATATACTTTTTTTTTAAATAATACATTCAATAAATAAAAAATTTCTTAAAAAACGTTCATCATTTTCAAAGTTTCTTTCTTAAAAATCCATTTAATTTATAGCTTTTTTCAACAGGCGTGTTAGAACTAACTAGTACATAATATATGTAGTAGTCGATTTATATCTTTCCTTATATGTTGTATTATTGGATGAGAATAATGACGCCTGTACCATTTATACACCGGCCTACCGTCTGAATATTTCAGCACATCAACATGCTGTTTTCACAGAATATCATTAGATATTAAGATGACTAACTCTACAAACTACGAATAAATTACTTCAACTCAAACCGGCATCGGAAAACATTAAGTATTGTAATAATTCTAGGTATTCTCCTTCAGAAGGATTGAATCTATTCATTTTAACCCTAGTTTACATCCCGAAAAAAAGTCAACAAAACTGGCCTGGGGTGTATTCGCACCCCACGCTATTCTTTTGGCATGTCGACTATAAAGAACCGTATGAAACATTGTTGAAATATGAGGTTGTGTTAGAAGAACAGCTTATCGAACATCTGATCGTTATACTCCTGCTATCACCTGAATAATTCCATCATAGTATGAAACTTGGAAAAAATGCATATTCATTACGTTGATAGCTGCTGAGGTGTAAAAATGTTTCTCTGTGTCTAAATATAATAATATTATATGGAAAAGGTAAAAAAAAAAGTTGTGAAAAGTAAGTATTAAATCAAATTGTTACTTTTATTCTATTTTTAGTAGAATTTATTTGAAATTTACTTGTTTTTTTGTTATTTTCAGTGTCGACTTACGATAGACAATTTGAATACCGGGAATGAGTATGAAAGGGAGAAAGCATTGAGAGAATTGTTGGCAGCGGCTTCTGATAAAGGTGAAAATGATGACCCGTTCGATGTTGGCGGTGATGACGAATATAATGATGCAGATTATGTGCAAGAAAATGAAGTCGAAGACTGTGAGTTTTTATTTGTTTTTATATTTTATTGACTTTATTCGTTTTTTTTTTCAGCAATAGGTCCAATAGAAAATTTGCCTGAACCAGATGAATTCCTACCAAATGAAGAGCCTATTGTGAATGAACCAGCAAATGAGGAATTTGTTTTGGCTCCCAGTGGACGGAGATGGTTGAAAGAGCCTGAGGTATCGGTAATGTCTCGTATTCAAGGGAGTAATATATTCAAACCTGGTGGACCTATTGGCCCTGCTGCTAATTTGAAAAATGCGTCTCTTCTCGTTATTTTCAACCGAATATTCAATACGCAAATAAAAAACGAAATCATCAAATACACAAACGAAAAGGCCATTGATGTATACATCAAATTGAATATAAATCGAGCAAAACAACGTGTTTGGAAGCCATTGACCTTGAACGCGCTAAACACATATTTTGGAATATTGTTATATATTGGAGCATTACGCGACGGCCATCGTCGTTTGCGTACATTGTGGGACCCCATCAAAGGACATTTAATTCTTCGTGCTGGGATGAATTATACACGTTTTGAAATGATAAATACCTTCCTTCGTTTCGATGATTCAATTGGTCGCCGTGGGCAAAATGCAGCCGATCGAAACCTTCTACAGCCAGTTCAAATTTTACTGACTGAAATGAATGAAACTCTGTCTGCAAACTACATTCCATCTGTAAATCTTACAATCGATGAGCAATTGAAAGGATTCCGTGGTCGCTGTAAGTTTCGGCAGTACATACCAAGTAAGCCTGCTAAATATGGAGTGAAGTTGTGGTGGATCAACGATAGTTCAACAGGTTACCCACTGAAATTTGCAATATACACCGGCAGCGCTGATCAAAGTTCAGGGCTTGGACGTGGATATGATGTTGTGATGTCGTTGATTTCAAAATACTACAATACTGGCCGCAATTTGACAATAGATAATTTTTTCACATCCGTTAAATTGGCATTGCAGTTGCTCCAAAAGAAAAACTATTCTTGGCACCATTCGAAAAAACAAAAGAGATGTTCCAAAACCATTTGTCGTCAAAGAGCTTCTCGATGAAAATAACGAGCCCATCAAAGTTAACAATCGAAAGCAGTATCGTCCAACCCAATCATCGATGTTTGGATTTTCTGACAGAATGGCTTTGGTGTCTTATGTTCCAAAACCAAACTAACAAGTCCTTTTGTTATCAACACAACATAATCGCGATAAAGCCACTTCTGGTTATCAAAACAAACCTAATATGATTATAGATTATAACCGGACAAAAGATGGTGTTGATGTGTTTGACCAACTGATTTCAATTTATTCTTGCTCACGTCAAACTCGACGCTGGCCAATGGTTGTTTTCTATAATTTATTGGACGTAGCAGCTTTAGCAACCGTCGTCATTTATCGCCACTTCAATCCGCCAAGAAGAAACAAAAAATTATTCAGGAATGACAAATTGATTGAACTGGCAGAAGAGCTGATTGAATCAGAGTTGGACGACCGTGCGCACATTTCAAGCCAGAATACAATTGGTAAATCAAGATTGGATGCACTTCGGATTATCGGGAGAGTTTCCCAGGTCATACGCGAAGTTGATGAGAAACTTCCACGAAAGTAGGTAATTTCTTGTATGATAATTGAGTTGAATTGTTTTTAGAATGAAATCTTTTATTTTTAGGCCAGATGCCATCTTTGCCCCAGGAAGGATGACAGGAAGACTAAAACCACATGCGATGTTTGTGGAAAAAATTGTCCTCGCCACCATAACGATATCTGCGTCGGATGTCTTCCAGAATTACCTAACATACCAAACTAATTTCTCATTAATTTTTTCTTTGTTTATTGTATATTGGATTTTTCAATGTTCTTTTGAACCACATTCAATTAAAAAATCAATAAAATATTTCAATAAATGGTAAAAAGTGATGTTTTGACTTTTGACTTTTTTCGTAACTTTTTTGAGAAAAAAGTTGTAAATAAATCTGAGAGATCCCATGGATGGAAAAAACTCTAAAAATGAAAAGAAAACTAAATTTCGTTCACTGATTTTTAATCCCAGGCAAAAAAAATAAAAACAACAGTTTTATGAGCGTGCAAAGTTGCGTTGGGGTGCGAATGCACTCCAGGATGTAAACTAGGGTTAAAGTGTTCGCCTTCCAAAGTAAAATTTAAATTTTTCTTCATTCCCACAGATTCTCAAATATCGCAACAGCACATGTACAACGAGGCCTCGGAGTCATCTGTAAATTCATAGACCATTGGTAAGTGATGATAATTCCTTGGATATTTCCAACATTCAATTAAAAATTTGCTTTGAAACCCCAACATTTTGATATAAAAATTTGTAATTTTGATTATTTCATTATGACCGTTAAATTTCATTATAAACGTTAAATTTCGAAAATGGTGGATGTACCTAAACCATATGTTTCCGCTAATGATTTTCCACTAAACCCGTCACTCAACTGAATTAAAATATGTTCTTTTTCTGCTAGAGTTAACGTTTTGTGTGACCTTTTTGGTGTCATTTCGATGAAATACCGACTTTATCGCATTTCACACCAGTGTTGCCAGAAGCTGCCAAAAAAACATGCCAAAAAAGTGAAATTTGCAAAAAAAAGTGCTAAAACTGAAACAATCAAAAATTGTGGTACTGCTGCACCCTCACCCATAGGGATGGGGTATATATCACTTGATACGTAAAAAATTGTAACGCATAGGAGAAGTTTAGGGACTTTTGAACCGTGCCCGAGGGGGCAATCGACGTCGTTGTCCAAATTGTGATCCATTGTCTCATCGTAATTGGATATATAAGGTACCAGTAGTGCGTGGAATTGATTTCACCATATTCCTCCCAACATGCTCTTCACATCTGCAATGAGATTTCCGTAATTGTCTTTGCAGAAAGGTGATTTTGACTTTTTGGAAAAATTTTCGTGGTTTGTTCTTCCTTCTGTGTGTCTCAATTTTCTCACTCTCGCGCTTTCTGCACTGCAGTTTCTTACGTCTAAAGAATCGGTTTACCTCCTTTCGTTTTCCCCTATAGACGCAGCTCGCGTTACAATTCATTGAAGCATTGCCATACGTGCAGAGTTCTTTTCATCATTCGCTATGCCACAGTCTTCATCGTATCAAGGTTTGTTGCGAAGCTGTTTTTCAAAACAAAGTACGGTTGTTGCGGTAGTTTTTATAGAGTCGGAAATGGGTTTCCACTGCGCTTCAGGATCGTCATCGGGAGGGGTGGGTTCTGTGCCAAAAGTTGCGAGAGTTTCCTGGAGTAGGCTCTGGCTACATCTGGTAATTGCAGCTTTGCGATTTCCAGCTTTCTCTGCGCCCGGCTTTGTACAATTTCCGCGCTACTTAATCTTGTGCGAACCTTTTCTGCAACTAGGTAGTGATCAGAATCGCTGTTAGCTCCTGTGATCACTCGTACGTCCAATACACTAGATGAGTGCCTACCATCAATTACCACGGGATCAATTTGGTTCTGCGGTCTTTGATCAGGGGATACCCAAGTAGCCTTCTCTTTATTCTGGAATCTTGTTTTTGCCGCGGCAAAGTCAATCTGTCTCATACCGTTGCCCGAACTCTCAGCATGTAGACTGAAGTTGATTAATCAGCAAAGTTGTACTTAACTCGAGAAAACTGGCATGGTCACTACGCCCTCCCATACAAAAGCTGGGCGATTACCCACGTTAGCCTCTTTAATGAAAGCTGTTTCCGTTTTTTAGATTTATTAAAATAGTTAGACGGTTGAACCAGGGGGTTTCTATGGCACAGCTGATCGAAAAGGTTCTAGGGAAATGAGGTAGAATGGGAAACCAAAGAAGACATACAGATTACAGACCATGCAGCAAACTAAGTGTAAAAGTGTTTGATTGATACTAATCACAGCTAAATTATGTTTGCATCGAACGATATGATGTTACGCATTCCCTTTTATTTCTGTCCAAATTATGCCAACCAAAGAGCAAATTACTAAAGCAACTCGAACTCGATGAAACGGCCAACTACCTCGTTGTCATGATGAGGCATCGAAGAGAGTAATGGAGGCTCTTTGGTATTGCTCTGTGGTTGAGCCGTCTATTCGATTTTGACCAGTAATATACTTAGAGGCAAATACAAATTTGTTTTTGTTTTTTAGGCTCATGTTCTCCGTACATCAAATTTAATCAAATGGCGAATAAAAAGTCTAAACCAAAAGTAAAGGATTTTTTAAGTGCCAAACGTCCATAGTTGACATCCACACCCATGATAATTCTATATATTTCATAATTCCTGGTTGAAAATAAGCATTATTTCACAGTTCAATGAAAAGTTAGCAAAAATTTCCCAAAAAAGTGCTAAAAAGCATTTAGCATGTTTTCCCAGAAAAAAGTGCAGAAGCCAAAAAAACGAAGCTAGAATTGCACTTAAAGTCCCTGTGCTACGGAGTTATGCGCAGTAAATTGTGTGTCATTGCTCAATGTTGTAGTAAATATGCAATAACGTGTATCAAATAATGTGGTACTGTGCAACACCAATTTTGGGCGTGAACGATTCCTGCGCCAAATGATCACACTAAGTGAGAATAATCAAATTCCCAAAAATTTAAACCGCTGTGTAGCCACACTTTTTTTTATTGGCGTGGCAAGTTTGAATTTTCTTACCCGACACTGCCCGAAATTAATTAAAAATCGAGTATAAATATTGAATTGAGCGAATTCTTGTGAGAACACGTCTTAGTGAAATTTGACAAAGATTATTTTTGTAGAATATTTAAATGCTATATTTCAAAGTTTAAAGGGTTCTTTTTGTCCTTTGTTCAAAAGGTACACAAAATTTGTACTAAAACGACCAGCTAGGGATTCAGAATATTTTACGAATTTATTTCTTATTAAATTCCATTATGGGTTGTCAAAGACCAAAATTCTCTATCCTTTTGTCCTTTTTTGAAACAAGGTCACAAAAACTGCTCCAAAATAACCAGAAAAATATCAAAATATATCTACTACCAGTTTATAGTGGAATAGATGTCACTACACGGAAAAAACAGATTTGGTAAAATCAAATAATTACAATTCTATAAATAAAATTTCCGGAATTCAAATATTAATTTCTTTAAATTGAAGGAAAAATTCTTGAAATCAAAATACATTGTTTTCTAGATTTTCAAATCCAAAATATTTGATTTTACAACAAAATATGTTTGCTAAATCAGCTAAATGTTACACAATTAGTTCAAATAAAAAACTTCATAATGAACTAGTAAAATCAATTCAAACTTTAGAATTTTTAACCACCTCATATTTGTTGAAATTTTATCTCGAAATATATGATTTTTCAAATCACTATGATGAATTAATTGAAAAATTTGCCAATTTTTTCTTCAAAACTGAGAAAATTTTTTTCTAAAAGTCTGAAATATTTTTGATATTCGTTGAATTTTCAAAATTTATGAATAATACTTCTTATTGTAATTCGTTAATCAACAAACTAAATAAATTAATAAATGGTTTCCCGATACATCCCGTGAAGGGATTAGGGAGAGCTTCTCACAAACCAGTGAGCTGTGCGCGTTCTAGTTTTACACTCACTGATTGGGTCCTACAGTTTTACTCCGGTTCCGAACGGTATTTTGCGAAGCTTTTTCTTCGCTAAATTCTCGATATTGTCGCCGTTACTAAGCGAGGTGACCGCGGTCGAAAGAAATTTAAGGTGGTCAGCACAAGAGCCGCGCATACCACCATAGCACCACCGACGTCCACATTAGTTAATCTATACATAAAATTAATTAAACCAAGAAATGTTTTTGTGTAATCAAAGATTTTCAAAAAGAATTCTTTGAAAATACGAATTACAGATTTGTAATATTTACTTGAAACACCGTAGGACGAAAAACAACAAATCTTGTTTTGTTGCCCATTTTGAAGACACTATGTTCTACAAATATATTGTCAAACAAGTATGTATATATTGCTCAAGAAGGTTCTATTTATTGTTCATATGTCCTTTAGTCCCATTTCAACAAATGTTACAAAAATGGCATAAAACCCTTGTTAAAAGATGAAAGAATTTATGTATTTGTGAAAAAATTACATTTTGTACAAACAAAATACAATATTAATCAGGTTTTGGAATTCGAATTCGATGACCGATTTTGTTAGTTTTAGTTAATGTATGAGAAATTCATACTACAAGCTTAAGTTGGTTCTTGTTGGAATAGTATACAATTCAGTTAAGCACTCTCACTGGTTGGCCATCGGTCGATCATCAATCGTATGCTAAAAAATTTTTCGGTTTTTGTTATTTTTATGCAAATATAACGTGTGTTTGGAGCTTGTCGCAAATATAATATACTTGAGTGCAAAGATATTGTGCTTCCTCTTCAATATTACATGTTTGAGACACAATCATTAATATGTTATAATATATGTGTTTGCGACCCAAATATATATGTGGGATGGTGATACAAATACAGTTGTGTTTGTTGCACTATTTATACTATCTCGATGGCAAGAGAATAAAAGAGGATGCATAATTCTCTCAGTCAGCGATTCATATATATTCCTGAATGTGTGTGTAAATTGCAGATGAAGTCAGTGTTTCTTATATTGGCTGATGTATTGCGTTTTAGTCTCATGTATTCAGTCGTCAATGGTTCTTCGGACAGAGGATATCAAAAATGCTTGATATAAAAAAGCGCTTGATCTAAAAAACAAGAATAAACAAAGTCTGGTTTGTGATGTTGCTTTGGTTTTTGTGCATGTGTCTAGTATATATGTATGCATGTGTGTTACCAAAGTAAGAAACGAGTTTGAGGAAAGAAACTGGAAAGGATCCTTTGTCTGTCCAAGCCTTTACTGAGAAAAACGGAATGGCGGAGCATTTGTGAGATATAATGGAAAAACACAAGTAATTAATACACGCTTGGCTTGCACGAACTGGTTATATACTATATATATAAGTTAGGGCGGGTTAATTTTTGTTTTGATGAAGCGTAAAGAAAAAACGTAATCTATAGGTGATTTTGAGAAATTTTTGCTCAACAGGCCATAGCTCTAAGTCGGATTTGGAGCCCCCCAAAATTTCAAAATAGATATTTATTTTTGCATATATGCATAGAATAATTTAATTAAATTCGTCATAAAATCGGATAGAATTATAGTAGATTTCTCAATGTGGGCTTGTTTGAAAGGTATTTTTATCACCTTTCAGAATCTGTATTGATACCAATATTTTCTTTTAATTTTAGTAGAGATATTAGGAATTTTTTGTCGAAAAATAGCCTAAAATGAACTTTTAAATACAGGTATCAATACAGATTCTGAAAGGTGATAAAAATAAAAAAAAATCAAATTCTCAGAATCACCTATAGATTACGTTTTTGCTATACGCTTCATCGTTCCATACAATTTGACCCGGCCTAATATAAGTATATTTATATTATTTGTGTACAAACGCACAGTGATACCCAACGCATAGTTGAAACCTTCTGAAAACAAAGACGTGAGACAAACCAAAGAAAGGAGGAGTAAAAGAATCAGACTTAGAGCTATGGTCTCTTGAGCAAAATTTCTCAGAATCACCTATAGATTACGTTTTTGCTATACGATTCATCGTTCCATACAATTTGACCCGCCCTAATGTAAGTATATTTATATTATTTGTGTACAAACGCACAGTGATACCCTACTCATAGTTGAAACCTTCTGAAAACAAAGACGTGAGACAAACCAAAGAAAGGAGGAGTAAGCGATCAGCAGATTCTCATTAATAATAATGCAAGTAAATGTAAAAATTACAGTTTAAAATCTTTTAATTTTTTGTAATAATTATTTATAAATGTAAATTTATTTTAATACAATTAATTATAATATATATATAATTCAAAGAATACTGCGTTTCTAAATATTATTATGTTTGGGAGGAAATACGCATATGTTGCCACGTAAAAGCATGCATGTTTGCCAGTAAACATACTACATACATACAAGTGACTTTGGGACTTGTAAACATATGAATGTTTGAAGTGTGTTCCAAACATGTACATGGTTCTTGCAGAATATGTTTTAGAGAATGTGTTACAGATGCTGTTTTTTCAGCGTGTACAAACTGAATTATGCAATTTACATATAAGAATTAGTATCGATCGAAAATCCCTAAATATCAACACACACCCATAATCCCAACAAATCAAATCAGATTGGTCATCAGTATCTAAATCAAACAAATTACTTTGCGACTCATTCGGAACTACACCAACGTCCCCTTTTTCAATTTCCTCGTCCTGAAACCTATGGTTACTCTACCAACATATCTCCCCAAGTATTGCCGCTGGAAATCTTTTTGCTCTGTTATCATTTAATGTATTATAATAAAATTTATTGTAATCAAATTAAACCATTACAGATTTAAATTTTTAAAAAAGGACTAAAAGGACATGTAAATTCAAGATGAAGGATTCTCGTCTACTAAATCCTCTAGTAAAATCTAGTCCACAATAAATTGGCGGGACATTTCAACAGTTTTCCGGTTATTTTGGTGCAGTTTTCTTAACCTTGTATCAAAAAACTACAAAAAGAACGTCTCAAAATAAAGATATAACATTTTTGTCTAAGACGACGCATAAAGAAATTTAATGGGGACTAAATTCGTAAATCATTCTGAATCCGTAGCTGGTCATTTTAGTGTAACGGACGAACAGGACACTTTAAACTTCGAAATGAGCATTCAAATATCCTTGTCAAATTTCACTGAAGACATGTTATCACAAGAATTCGCTTAATTCAATATTTATACACGATTTTTAAATTTATTTCGGAGAATTCAAACTTGCCACTCCCATAAAAAAAAAAAACTGTAGCTACATAGCGGTCAAAATTTGTGGGGGTTGACTATACTCACCTAGTGTGTTCATTAGGCGTACGAATCGTCCTCCCCCAAAGCAAGAACCTAAATTTTGCTGCCGAGTGTTATCGAATATTGCTTTAGACAACAAGCGATCCGAATTTGCGAAACCGTTGCAACCGTCATTGCCAATAATAAAAATTTTTAATTTTTTAAATCTGTTCGGATTGCAGAACGACACCGGATTAGACCATAGCCGGGTTAACGAAGTTCCGGTGTACATTTTTTTTATTTTTGCTCTAGTTATTGAAATAATTTTGAAAATTATCGTTGAAATCTATATTTCTCGCCAACATTTTCATTACCTTTCAAATGATATGTAAATTATGTAACGAAATTAAGAGACCTCGATATTTGTATTTTTGTGTACCTAGTTTGAGACTTTCAGATCTACAAAAGAGTGTAATAGGACATGTGAAGGTATGTATTTGGTGGTCGTCGGTGGTGTAATGGCGTGTGCCCGGCTCTTGTGCATGAGAACGTGCGTTCGATCCCTGCGCTGACCACCTTACATTTCCTTCGACGACGGCCCCCTCGCTTAGTGATGGCGGCAGTATGGAGTATGTGGCCATGAAAAAGCTTCTCAAAATACCGTTCGGAACCGGTGTAAACCTGTAGATCCCAATAAGTGTCTGAAATATTAGAAAGCGTACAGCTCACTGGCTGTGAGAAGCTCTCCCCAATCCCTTCATGGGATGTAATGGCAAACGGTTTTTTTTTATGTATTCGGTGTTTAAATAAAGTAAATAGAATGGTTTGTTTGTTAAATTTGTTATATTTTAACAAGAATATAGGGGTGTTTTTTTCGTAACTTATATAAGATAAGTCATACAAAATGATAACATGCATGTTAACATTTATAATTTTACAAGTTGAGACTAACCCCGATAGAAGTTATGCCAAGTTATCATTTGTTGTATGATATATATGTCATTCTCATTTTTACATTTCCACGACATTTCAAAAATTATTAATCTGAGAGAAAGTTAGTTTTTCAAACAAAATAATGAAAAATGTTCCAAAATATATTTTTTGTTTTAAGTAACCACACAGTGCGGATGTAGTTTGTCTCTTATCTCCACATGCTTGTACACAAGAACAATGAATATTCCAAACATATACATCTGTAGAAAGCATTCACCAGTAGGATAAAAACAGTCCAAAATGTTCAACGTTTAGCAAAAGGAGACCAAACTACTTTATTGAAGAAACTCCTGTCGACATGAAGGAAAGTGTGGTAGAATCTTCAGATGATATCAATTATTGAGGGTCCTGAAGATCCACATGACTCTCCGCTAAATCAAGGGGATGATAACGATGATGTACTCCACATTTCAGCCCACAGAAAAGTTTTGCTGATTACGGTTTCGATACACAGAAAAAGGAACGGATACAAATATAAAAAAAAAACGCCGATGTTGAATTCAGGAACTTTGACGAGAAACCTGAAGCTTCAATAACAAGCATTTTCTTAAGCACTAGATGTATTACAAACCGAATGTAATCTATAGCTTCCGAAAATTGTAGCGGGACAGGAAATATGCAAGATAATTTCTTACAATCGGATTTTTCTGCTTTCTCTGCGAGCAATTTATTATTAGTTGTAGTTTTCAGAATACATAGAACTTAACACTCTTTAACAGTTGCAGAGTATAATTCCAAGTAGCACTTTCAGGAGCATCTTCAGGAACTACATAACATCTGTGATACATATCCTCTTCTTTACAGGTCCTTGCCAGATTTTTTGACACATTTTAGCATATATACACATTCCATAATTTTTCCTGTCATCGATGCACTGTAACATGCCGATTGTTTATTTTCCTTGTTCTTCACCAAAAGAGTTTTCGTTTGTTGTAGTTTTGTAAACAAACAAATTTAAAATTTTTATATTGAATGTTATGCAAGCTTCCCATAGAGTAACACATACTATAGAAGAACTTATTCTCTCATCTGACGTTTCATTTCACACTCTCTCGGTAGGTCTGTGGAAATGAGAGCAAATTAAATTTAAAATTTACATACACCAGGTGGAGTTACAAAATATGTTCACTTAACTATTTCCTGTCGTTTTGGTGTAGAACTGAAAAATTTAAATGTATTTTGCACTTTTTTGTTGACTTTTAACGTTGGTATTCATTTGTATTGTATTTAACACAACTAGTTTGCCACAAAAACACGAAATTCGGGTGTAGTTCCTTTGCGGATCGCTGTATACTATTGCCACCATCTGGTATTATTGAACCCATATTTTCCACCCTCCACTGTGTAATTTCCATCGTACCTATGACGTTTAATTTATTGAGCGAATAACAACTTCTATAGTATGTGTTATTCTATGAAGCTTCCCAGGGAGTTGACAATTAAAAATTCATAATTATCGAGTGATGCCAAGTTGGTTATTCTTAACGGCTATGCGTTTTTTTCGTAACACTTTAACTTAACTTATATAAGTTACGAAAAAAACACCCCTTATATTTCCAACAGATTCTTAATAGAGTCAAGATTTGCAATCAAACAATATTTCTGGCACTACAAATTTAGGAGTTCCTTGGTCGGCCTCATTTCATGAGTGTAAAATTATTTATAACCCTCTGATCGTATTTCGTTGTTTTAATCCGTTTATCTGGATTGAATGGTGTATTACCAATTTCGTAAATCCTTGCATTTAATATCAGAAATGGTTTTTCTTTGGTCTGCAACGTGCTCCCTTCTAATCTTGTTTTTATCAATGACATCGGCAAGTTTAGATCTTTCAGCAAAGTTGTTGCCAACAATGCTACAAAATGATTTGGGAACTAAAGCATGGCTAAATGTTGGTAGGGAAATCGTCGAAATGTCGAGTCCAAGACGGTTAATGTTGTTGTCTCCAGATGGTAAAGGGGTTTGGACATTTTCGTTTACATCATTGAATGGTCTTGGGAAATCGGGTGACATTCCCGCACTGTAACATCCGATGAAGAATTGATTGAGCTTGAACGTTTCTTCGACCTCAAACTGAGCGAACGGAGGATGCGTTGAGCACTGTAGAACTCCCAGGCGCGCAAGGATATTTTTAGGGTTTCTGGGCATTTGCAGCACTTATTTAAATTTAGACCACATTTACACTTGGGTATTAGTTTTCTAGTTTTTCCCGAATAGCCGTTTTACGAATGGTGGAAATTTGTGCACTCTCCGATAATTTTAAAAAGCAATTGATTGATTTTTAAAGCGGAGAAGCAATAAATGTTGAATTACATCACTTTTTGTATGTCATGTATTTTGATATAATTTTCGTTGATCGATATGCATTGTGTAGAAACAAGGAAAGTAAAGAAATATAGAAACTTGTTATTTGCTTACACACCTTTACAAAGTGGCACTAAAAGTGCTACAGCACAACACAGATGATTAATATACAATAACAATAGCCGTGTTTTAGTTCCAAGCAAGCGAGAAATGCTTGCCAAGATACACTCCGGTTCACTTATTTAAAGGCACTAAAAATTCCATATTCAGCAGCCTGTATCTTTTGCAATTTGTATCCGATTGAAGAATTTTAAAATGGAAATGAAAGCTAGACATCTGAATATATACACAAAATTATGACTATAGTGGTTTCTTAACAAAGGAACTTTTTTGGAGCATTTTATAAAAAAAGTCCAAAAATGTGGTTTTTTTTTGGTTCACTTGAATAAAGGCACTTTATTATTTTTGTATTAATTTTAAAGTAAGCGATGATTTTTTGTAGGGAGCGTTTGTTTATTACAATTTATCTCATCTTAATCATTTTACGAGTGAAAATGGCAAAACAAAAAATCTTACATCTATCGCAAAAAACTAAAATCGATGTTTATCGTTCTAAAGGATACTCTAACCGCGCAATAGCTAAAAAAATTGGACGGAGCCCAACAGTTGTCGACAATTACATCAAGGACCCCGAGAGGTATGGAAAAAATTTTAAGGGAAAGGTTTCATTGTCTTTATCTACGTATGTGAAAAGAAAAATCATCAGAATTGCTTCCAATTCTGCCTTATCCTTGTCAAAAATTAGAGCTCAAGCTTGAGTGGAATCGAGCAAGTCAGCAGTACGCAGAGTAATTAAGAGCTGTGGGTAATGTAAATACCTGAAATTACAAAAAAAAACGCCACTTAATGCTCCTCGTAAGGAAAAGCTGCTTCAATTCGCAAGAGACTACATGGTATGGGATGTGCAGCCAAGAGGTCATGTAAATGACAGGAGAACCGTTGTATTTACGGATGAGAAGAAGTTAAATTTGGATGGGCCTGATGACTAAAATTATTATTTCCATGATCTGGGCAAAGAAAAACGTTTTTGAACCGACATCACAGCCGAGAGGGCGGCGTTATGGTGTGGGGTGCTATTACGTACTATGGCACCTTCAATCTTGAATTTTAAAATGGAAAAATTACTGATGCAAGCTATAAAACTTTATTGGAATTGGCTTTTCCGAAGTTTAGTGAACTTTTTGGTCCCATATCTTGGATATTACAACAGGATAATGCCCTATACACAACGCCAAAGTTAATATTCTTGACTGGCCACCCTATTCACCAGATCTCTACATTATCGCAAATGTCTGGGTGGTTATCTCGTAAAGTCTATGAGGGAGGTAGACAATTTGATGACAAGCAGGCACTAATTCAGGCCATTAAGGATGCTTGGAATCAAAATTCATGGGATTACATAAATTCTCTTTATCTCTCAATGATAATGATTAGAAACAAATGATTAATAGTTCTTAAACAAAGTAAAATAAATTGAGAAAAAAACAAGAAATACTGTTTTTCATTAAAATTAGTTGAAGTGCCTTTATTCAAGTGAACCAAAAAAAAAAACACATTTTTGAACTTTTTTTATAAATTGCTCAAAAAAGTTCTTTAGTTAAGAAACCACTATTGTCATAATTTTGTGTATATCTTCAGATGTCTATCTTCTATTTCCATTTTAAAATTCTGCAATTGGTTACAAATTGCAAAAGATGCAGGCTGCTGAATATGGAATTTTTAGTGCCTTTAAATAAGTGAACCGGAGTGTACAAGAAAACGTGAAAACGGGTTGAATATTGAAAAAGATGTCAAACAAAATTATAAACTTAGCAAAAATGTTTCGTGTCGCTTCATCTCCGCTAAATGCTTCATACAAAACAAGCGATTATATAAGCAAGCAGTGTAACCAAAACACGCTTAATATGTCTCTTGTTATTGTTTTTGTCATCGTAGTAAAAACTACCGTACGAATTAAATACCGTACGAAAATAAAAAAACAACGTATTAAAAAGACATTTACATCAATAATGTGCATCCAATGATGACCACTAATATTTGCTGATATTGAAGTGAAACCAATAAAAAATTTTGCGAGAATTTGCAACATGAAAAATATACACCCAAAAATTGAGAATAATAGGAGTGCTTTTGACGCAAAATATCTCAGAATGGCTGAGCCCAGAATCGCAATATTTCCCAAACTGTCATTAAATACTCGTAACTTTATTTTTACGCGGTGACAAAGCAACTTCTTTTTGCGACCCAACCTAGTGTACATAACAATTAAAAGCGGTTGGTCAGAATATGTCATAAGTCATGAATTAAAATTATTTGAATTAAAATAAAAAATTACAGCAGACAGTTGTCCGAGGCCTTCGGCCACGGACTGTCCCTGCAGGCTTTGTCAGAGACACGGCCATTAAATTTAACGTAGAATACGCCATCCGATAAGGCACAAAACATATATAACAATAAATTCATTTGCTTATATTATTTATCATTTATTGTTATATATGTTTTCTGTCTTATCGGATGGCGTATTCTACGTTAAACTTAATGGCCGTGTCTATGACACAGCCTGCAGGGACAGTCCATGGCCGAAGGCCTCCGACAAATGTCTGCTGTAATTTTTATATTTACCAACGGCATTTGATTCAAGTCCGTTTAAAAAAAAATATTATGTTAAATTTTTTTAAACTTAATTTAATTTATGTATTTTAATTAATATTTTTATTGAAATAAGTTCTGCGAATGTTGAGAGGGCCGCCCTAATATTAAAAAAGGTTTACCTTATCGAGTCTTCGCATTAGCATTCGAGCGTTGTGTGAAAGCTTTACGCTTTACAATTCAAAATTAATGTTACAACAGCTTTATTGAAGCTTTCGCAAAAAAGCTTTATTACGTTAGCTTACTGTTTGTTTCACTTTTTACTAGATACATGTTGCCAAGCAACATTAGCTTGCTGTTCGCTTCACTTTTTACTAGATACATGTTCCTAAGCAATGTTGAGCAACCAAAAACACTCAACCAAACACCACACATATGTTCGAGTGTATGTGTTTAAACAATTTTCATTTGAGAAATTAAAATACTAGAAATATATCAACCAATATGAAATGTATATCAAACTAAGGATAACATCTTCATTTACCTACAAAAAAAATTTTAAAAAAATTCATCTAGCCGTTTCCTCAAATTCAATGAAATAAAGATTACAACAATAAAAACCTGACATGACTCCTCATACCGTACGGTAAGGTAAGACGTATTCTACGTCAAAATGGTTTTCCGTTACATCCCATGAAGGGATGTCATTCGTGATGGCATGAACTGTCAAACAATCCGCAATGATCTCACTATAGACAGCAATATTCATGAGCTCCGACACAGCGAATATATTAAGATTAATGACAAGAATATGAAGCTAACACTCAAATGTGCAAAAATGCAAACAAAGTAGCTGATATATTTACTAGTTCGAGTTCTGGAAATTACTTCATTTCATTGCTTCATGCCACTCCAAACACTTTTGTCTAAATTACCTTATGTCTCGCATATTCTACTCTGTAATGTACATGGTTATTAGAATTACTATTTTGACAAATTTTATGTTTAAAATGATCCAATCTGTGATTTTCTGAGATACTTAATTGTATGTAGTACTTGTATTCACACATTTACATTTTTATTTTGACAAGAATCACGAGTTCGAAATGATTTACCTCTTCAAATTTATATTACATCATTGTACTCTATTGAAAAAATCAGGTTTTGAACGAGGCTTGGCACTCTTTTTCCCTGTACAAAATCATATACAGCCAGTTCTTGGCGGTGACAAATAAATAAATAAATAAATTAATTACTGAGAGCTTCTCACACAGCAGTGAGCTGTGTGCAATTTAGTTTTACACTCACTGATTGGGACCTTCAGGTTTACAGCGGTTCCGAACGTTAGTTTGAGAAGCTCTCTCATGGCTAAATACTCGATAGTATCGCCGTCACTAAGCGAGGTGACCGCCGTCGAAAGAATTTAAGGTGGTCAGAGCAGGGATCGAACCCACGTTCTCATTAACAAGAGCCGCGCACACTACCGTTGCACCACCGGCGGCCACGAATTACTCTTATTATGGGGTTTTAATTAGTTTGTGTAAATAACTCCAATAGTGAAACAAAAATATTTATAACCAAAAGCGCCCACCAACTTCAGTTTTTATTCGTAAATTTACGCTCCCGTAGCCTTTACCCGAAGAGCACTTTTCATTATTCTTATCAAGTAACCATGATTAGAAGGTACTAAATATTCCACACTTTTGGCTAGTTTTTCAGCCAGTGGTCGAATTGTGTTTTGCAGTCAATGGTTAATAATGATTTTACAACCCAATGTTGGTTTGTTAACCTGTAGTCTGAACCATATGAGTTTGATAATCACATTACTGATTGTCAAAATGAGAAATGTAAGATTGTTTGAAATACATGATTCTGGTTTGTGTATCTGTACGCATCCTTTGCGCCTAAATCGTTAAATTTTTGTACCTTCATAGATCTGTATACATTTTTGTTACTATGACCTCGATTTTATGCATTTAGTTCTTTCATATAATTCCATTTAATTGTTCCTCTTTGGCGTTTTGGAATTTAGCCCAAAACAGATGTTTTTTCCAATAAGAATGCAAGGGTTACCATAATCGTTAACAATGTGACGGCTTAGATCAACTCGGCAAAATAAATCAACGGGGGCGCGAAAAAAATTTTCGTCTGATTTTGATGAAACTTATACAGTTTATTAGCGGTAGTATGTTGAGTTCAAAACCAAACTTTTAAACAGTTTGAATGGCTATGAAGGGAGTTGCCACGTTTTAAATATTTTGAATAAGGACAAATATGCTGATACATATTTAGATACAAGTCAGCAGAAACTTAACCGATTTTAATATCTTAACAACGATTAGTTTGCAAACTTTAATGTGTTGTTGATAACTTGGTTTTAAAATAAACCAATGAAATATAAATGCAGGAAAAAATATGTTTGTATTAAAACACCCTTATCTTTAAATCGACATTTTTTAAATTGAAGAAAATATTTTTAGCACGAGCCAAAACTGTTCTTTCGAACATACATTTTTAAAATTTAAAATGGCGAGACAATACATTGAGGAGATATATTAAATTAAGTAATTCAAATATTTTGTAATGCTGTAATAAAATAACTTTAAACTCACAATGTATGCAAATTAAGTTCGGAAGTTGACTGAAAATTACACAGGTTACTAAATAACTTCCTTGTTACCTTTCTAGGGGCTGAAAGCCGAATAGTAACTTATCATTAAGCATTTCGGTATAAAGATACGTTTCTACTTATTTGAAAAGCGAAATTGTATTTATTTTATCCTGACGAGTCCGAATGTGTTAATACTCTTTTTTTTTATTGGTAAAGAAGGCGTGCAATTAGTAGTTAATATGTTCAAAAAATTATTTTGGGATATATTCATTTATAAAATGAATCGGGTTAATAAAAAATATCAAAGTGTGGGCAAATCGTTGTCCAAACTATACTGAAAAGGAGTGCACATATAGTGGATTACGAACAATTGCTAAAAAATTTCATTTAATGTATCCGGATTTGCCAGTTAAATCAAAACTGTGCTGGAAATGCAGAGTCGACTATCAAGCTGGAAATCGGGTTTCGGGAAGAGTTTTCAAGGACACACCAAATGAAGGTGCTAATGAAGTGCATTTATCGCAGTATTCCGACGACATGTCGGAAGACAAGTATTCTTTGGACAGAAGTTCTGTTTGTGCCAATATGCACCACAAAGGCGCGGTTGAAGTATTGCAGCAACTTAAGGAACATTTTAATCGGGCTGTAACCTACAACGAAAATCTCATGATACTTACACTCGTTCCATAATCTTGGGGACGCGTAAAAATAGCATCGGTGTTTGGAGCAACGAAAAAACAGAGTAGTAGGGCTAAACAGCTTATTTCTGAGAACCAAATACTCACGCTTCCAAACAAAAAACCATCAAGAAAATTAGTGAAGAAGTTGCGAAGCATGTTACAAGTTTTTACAAAAGGGATAATATTAGTCGTTTAATGCCAGGAATAAAATATTATCCATATGTTAAACTTGAGGATGGAAGCAGAGAACATGTTCAAAAAAGGTTGTTACTTGGTAATATCGATGAAATATTTAAGCAGTTGCAATATGAAAATACCATTGTAAATATACATAAGTTTTACTTCATTTACCAAACTGAGACCAAAAAAACTGTTTCGGCTGGAAGCAGCGGCACCCATAATGTTTGCATTTGCTTGCAATATGAAAACATGAAGTTGCTAACATATGCTGTTGGTTTCGAAAACCTAATTAAGCACAGGCAAACACAAGTTAAAGATTTTCAAGTTTTGTCTAGTCTTTCACTATGAAGTAAACATAAAGTGGAGTGTCACATGGGGGAGTGTATTTCATGGCCAAAAGTAAAGGAATATATATCCACTCTATTTGATGAAAACTGCATTATTGAAGTTCGTTATGACAGATGGAATCAAACTGATCGATGCAAACTTGAAACATCACCGGCTACCAAAATTTAATAAATATAAGATAATTGCAAAAGAACAATCAGCTTTCGTTAGGCAACTTAAAGGTAATTTAAAATCCGATGAAGTAGTTTTATCCTTGGATTTTGCTGAAAACTATTCATTTCTTTTACAAGACTCTGTTCAGTCATTCCATTGGAACAACGATCAGGCGACTGTTTTTACTTCCGTTGCATACTATCTCGAAGACGGTGAATTAAAACACAAAAGATTTGCCACAATTTCAGACAAGTTAAATCATGACACCATCGCTGTATCTAACTATCAAAAAATATTGATTGGTTGTTTGATGAAATCAAATATGAAAAATTTTTTATATAACTGATGGTGCGGCTCAAAATTTAAAAAATTAAAGCAATTTTGAAAACCTTACATTTCACAAAACTGATTACAATATCGAAGGTGAATGACACTTCCAAGCCACGGCACAGGGCAAAGGTGCTTACGATGGCATAGGAGGAAATTTAAAACGGCCGGCTGCCAGATATAGCTTGCAATGTCCATCTGACGGCCGAATAATAGAAGCAAGGGCTTTTTACAATTGGCCTAAAAATAACTGCAAAGAAACTACAGTCCCCTTTAGCAGCAAAGAAGAACATTTACTTTTTGAAAAATTGTTTAAACCTCGCTTTGAACAAGTTACAACAATAGGGGCACTCTTCAATATCAATCCGTTGGCTAATGTTGGATTATTCTAACTATACATTAATATCAAAGTCAAAATTGTTTGCTAAACAAAAAAATTTCTTAAAACAAAAACAATTTTTCGCAAATAAAGCTAAAAATATAACACAAAGCAATAATATTGCTATAAAAAAATCTTATAGAACTTCTGCTATGGTTAATAAACATAAGTTTGATTATTTCTGCATTGGTCATTTAGCTCTGCTTCTACTACATCGGGGTATAAAAGGTAAGATTGGGAATATAAATTATTTCGAAATTATGTATGCAGTAATTTATTATAATAAATTTGCGATGCTTATCTGTTTATAGTAATTTAATTTATCTTTTCGCAGTTTAAAATATTGAATTTTTGTGTAATGACCTTGCTTAATTTATTATATCTCCACAACGTATTGTTTCGCCATTTTAAATTTTATATATGTATGTTCGAAAGAACAGTTTTTGGCTCGTGCTAAAAATATTTTCTTCAATTTAAAAAATGTCGATTTAAAGATAAGGGTGTTTTCATACAAACATATTTTTTCCTGCATTAATATTTCATTGGTTTATTTTAAACTCAAGTTATCAGCAACACATTAAAGTTTGCAAACTGATCGTTGTTAAGATTTTAAAATAGGTTAAGTTTATGTATCTAAATGTGTATCAGAATATTTGTCCTTATTCAAAAAATTTAAAACGTGGCAACTCCCTTCATAGCCTTTCAAGCTGTCTAAAAGTTTGGTTTTGAACTCAACACACTAACGTTAACAAACTGTATAAGTTTCATCAAAATCAAAAGAAAAAATTTTTTTTCGCACCCCCGTTTGTTTATTTTTCCCATATACACTTTCATATAGTATTTTCAAATTTCAATTAATACTTTTCAAAACTAAATGATTTTTTTCCGGTTTTTTTGCTGATTTCGTATAAAAACAGTAGACGATTGAACAAATATGAGAAGTTTTTTATGTTCAAACATGACTGTCCTTTTTGGAACTTCCTTCTGAAATTCATTTCTATTTTAGACCACCAGTTTGAAGTGCTTTATATTCTGAATAGTACTTTTTTCTTTATTTATTCGATTAAATCGTTTGAAAACTATACAAGACGTGGAATATAAATTTGTGAGTAAAGTAAACAAATATGTTGTACCTTCGAAATTAAATATTTTATTATTTACTTCATATCACTCGCACCCCGCAAAATATTGAAATTATTTTCAATTCGACTTGCTTTCTGTGTGAATATTAACAGCTGCCAATTCGAGCACAGTGATTTCTCGACTAAGGGAAGAATGTCCCAGATTAACATAAATTGTGTTAATTATCCAACACACATACATATTTATTTTGGTAAAAATTACAACGCAATGTTTTCACTGGCATTCCAATTTGTAAGTGCTGAGTAGTACAACAATTTCATCGCACAATATTGGCGCGGGCGGGATGAAAGTATGCATGTGTCCTCCATAGCAAACACATACATATTTCCTGAGAAATAATCGCCTGAAATAGCAAAATCGTTTAAAAACTTTTTACAGTTTATGAGAGTTACTTAATCGTTATTAAATTTGCTTTAATTATTTTTTTAAAATATCAAAAGTTTCGCAATTGTTATAATTGTCGAAACAGTTCCATTTCATTGTTTATACTCGCATAAATGTGACTGAATACATAAAGTGCTAAGGGTGTGGGCGAAATCGGGTGAATATTGTGTTATTGTTGTTTTGTCTCACCCCGTTCCATCGAGGAAAAGTGGAATTTAATTTTCGCCAAAAGTTTACTAACTGAAGGATCTATTAAAAAAGTGAATTTAATGAGTCACTTTTCAACTTGCGACAATTTCATTTGAACGCTTTCCGCTGCTGTTCCGTTGTGTCCGTTTGCTTTGCAGTTCTGCTCTGCAAAAACTTCTGTGTATAATTGTCCATAAATTCTAAAGAAATGTGCTCCTTTTTGTTTCCTTTCGTTGAAATCCGAAAGAGTATTGCTCAGCTCAGTAAATGTTTACAATAAACCAACACTCGAACACACCCACCCGACTCCTGCACGTAATACCGGGCACAATCGGTGCAAGGCTCTTATTGTTGTGAGTCTATGCCGGTGCAACGGTAAGTTAACCGAGTTGTAAAGCGAAATATTTTTATGGTCTACATTTACAAAGCAAACTCCCCACTCCCTCCAGCAGCACTCGTGGTAGAGTAAGAGATTGGATACAATGAAGTCACATAAAACAGTTGGATTTAGACGGAGTCGAAAGTGCAGATATGCTCACTTGTACCCTTTCCCATCTGTCCGTAATATGTATTGGATGTGACAGCTTTGACATTATACCTTTGAAATCGCGTTATATTCGTACAATGCCACTTATTTTCAAGATGTAGTCGAGTGTTATAAAGTGGCATTAAATTCTAAGCTAAAACAAAACAAACCCGCTAACGTTAAATTCCGATTATGGGACAAGAAACTGAAGAAAAATATTGTTAAATGTTTATGATTGCATTTGCTGGAACCTAACTGACTTAAAATATTGTAATATTGATGGTACGAAATCAATTGATTAACATGTAATCTTTGTGACAAATTTGGTGGTACTCGAATCACTTCAAATGACAATTTCTAGTACCGAACGGAACTGGTTTGAATTTAATTTAATTTTGATTTAAATATTTATTTTAATTTGATTTAATTTTATAGATGTGATATGTATTTCTTGGATATGAATGCATTTGTTGTTGGTTTTATCGTTGCTAATATTTATAAACCAACCGGAATCTTTTACACATAACGCATGTGGTGGTTAAATAAGTGATTCGTCATATGATTCCGTCATTGTGCACCATGATCATAGAAATGCCAGTTGAACAAGGTGAGGCAAAAGTAATGCCAAAATGTTAATTTGCTGTCATTTAATTCGAAATGAAAAATATTGGTTTTTCCTTCCAAAGAAAGCTGACGAGCATTTGTGTTCGTTTTATGGAGCTTTGAATTGTTGTTCGCAAAACATTTGGATTCAAATTCAAATTTCTTCAATGTTGGCCTTCAAGATTTTCGAGGTTTGTTGTTTTGTTGTGGTAAATGTTGTCGGCGAATTCGTATCGCACATCCTGGAAATCCTTGTTTCAAAATCTCCGTCGTTCCTCGAGCTGTATAAGCCAATTCAGCTACTTGTGACAAAAAAAAAAACTAGCTCAACACATGGTTGTAGCGCTTACCTGGTACCAACAATGGAGCCGTAGGTGTCCCAAAATCAGACAAATCACTTTTATACTGCAAATGCCGCACCAAACATTCACTTTTAGGGTATGCATTGGCTGTTCAAGCATTTGATGTGGATTTCCACGGCCGAGAAACGGATATTTTATTTATTCACATAAATGTTCTTCGTCGTTCACGATTTTGGATCTTCTTGCACCAGGTTTAATAGGGCATGGGAGTAAGTTAGCCCCGTTTGATGGACAGTCGGCAGTAATTGGTGAATGGTTTGCACTTTATAGGTAAACATCTTCAGATCCGCACGGGGCGGCCACTTCAACTTCTTGCCTCATCTCTATCGGATCTTGTTTGTATAAGACGCTCAGCCGAAGACAGGTCGACCAGGAAAACGACAAATTGAAGTTTGATTTAAAACAACAGGCCGGAAATCGGTCAAATAAACAATAATTCTGGTCTCTTTAGTTCTGTTTCGCTCTATTACTTGTCATCGATGTCTATCTGTCGGCAACATAAAACTCAAAGTATAATGGCACTGGGCATAATTTACCAAAACATGACACGTGACATTATTTTTTCCCCACCCTGTATTTGAGTTGGTTACAATATGCTGTTGGTTTCTTCGCTGCAACTAGGTTTTGATTCGAATCCATACGAGTCGCTTTCAATCCGATCATGCGAAACTAACCAACATAGGGCAAGTATTGCCTTTCGTCGAAAAGACTTCAAAGAAACAGACAGTTTTTGAAACTGTTCCAGTTTCAACTCTGTTATAAATTGTATGTGTCGTACTGACACCATTATGCCTTGTTAGGACGTCTTTATTGGACACATGGTTTGTAGTAATTAATTTGTTAATAATGTTAATTTTCTTCTGATTATCCCTGAATTTTCTTCCTTTTGTTGAATTTTTTGGACTGGTGGCAACCGGTAATTTCAAGTGCAGGTTCTCTAAAAAAAACTTTGTGACAATTTTTTTAATCAAATGACCAGTTTTTAAGTGGGCAGTTAATAATGGGATTATTTAATCGTAATTGAAAGTTAATTAAGGTTAACTTAGCATTTGCCATAATAATAATTAAAATAGCACTAACTATTTAATTTTTTATAGAAAATATTAAATACTTATAATTTTGCACAGAGCTCGCTTTAAATATTTTGGCGGAATAATCCAAATGTTATCACATTCTCCCCATTATCGGCATTCACAATACCTACTTTTTTTTCCTGGGGAAGAGATTCCCATTTTCGAATTTCGTTTAGAATAAGGGAACGGAGAAAAAGGAAAAGAATTCCCGGGGAGCCTTTATTAAGAATAGGGGAACAAGGAATAGGGAAAAAAATTCCCGGGAGATTGTTGTTGAGAATTGGGCTGGATATAGAAATTGGACGATTTGTTTTGGTAAATTAATTAATTACCATCAGCCAATATAAAATAATATTTTTTGCTTAATGTATGAGAAATTCATACTACAAGCTTACAAGTCATGTACATTTTTCGAATTGAAAAATGTTTGGTTTTTTTTGTTGGAAATAATAGACAATTCAGATCAACACACACTCACTGGCATGACTAGTTTCGAACTCCGTGACAAGTTCATCATCAGATGCCTAACTACTGTGCCTTACTTGATACCATATAATACAAATAAAAATACAAAAAGTAATTTGTTGAAAAATACGCGACGTATAAATCGGTACTATACTTCTTCATCTACATCGGGTCCAGAAATATCAGGATCGGTATTTGGAATATTGCCGTCGTTTAAATTTTTCTAGAAGTCGCGAAAGCAAGAATCAATTAGATTGAGCAATAGGGTTAGACACTTTTTTTTAGCGGCAAATGTTCCCGGAGAGGAACTGTGTCTTTACATTTATAAAAACCTTCCGCACCAAATGTAATTACTTTTACTCAAACCAGATATTTTTAGTTTTATTTTTTGTGATTTTTAAAATATGAAAAAAATAATTTCCTTTGAAATATTTCTTGTGGCTGTTCTTAGTTAAGATTTATACGCTGATTACGAATCTGTGGTCCGATCTATAACACTGTGCAACACCAATTTTGGGGGTGAACGATTCCTGCCCCAAATGATCACCGTATGTGAGTATAGTCAAACCCCACAAATGTAGACCGCTGTGTGGATACACTTTTTTTATGGGCGTGGCAAGTTTGAATTTCCTAATCCAATACCGTCCGAGATAAATTTAAAAAGCGAGCATAAATATTGAATTGAGCGCATTCTTGTTATAACACGTCTTCAGTGAAATTTGACAAGGATATTCAGAATATTAGCAGAATATTCAAATTCTCTATTTAAAATTTTAAAGGGTCCTTTTCGTCCTTTGGTTAAAAAGTACCAAAAATGTACACTAAAATAACTAGCTATGCATTTAGAATGTTTTACGAATTTATTCCTTATTAAATTTCATTATGGGTCGTCATAGAACATCATTCTCTATCTTTATTTTGAAATCATCTTGTCTTTTTTTGAAACAAGGTCAAGACAACTGCACCAAAATGACCGGCAAAGTATCCAAATTTTCTACCAATTTATTGTGGAATAGAATTTAATAGAGGATGTCGCAGTCGGGAATGCTTCGTCTTGTATTTGCACATGTCCTTTTAGTCCTTTTTTAAAAATTTAAATCTTGAAATCTTAAACTTTAAATCTAAAATGGTTTATTTTGAACACACTATGTTCTACAAAAATATTGTCACGCAAATATGTATATATTGATCAAGAATTTTCTCTTTATTATTCATATATCCTTAGTCCCTTTTGAAAAAATGTCACAAAATTCCACCAAAATGTGTAAAACCAAAACAGCTCAAAGCCCTTGTAAAAATATGGAACAATTGGTGTATTTATGAAGAAAATTATTTTTTTTACAAACTTTAAAAAAAGTGTAGCCACACAGTGGTTTACATTTTTGGGGTTTGACTATACTCACCTAGTGAGATCATTTGGCGTAGGAATCGTCCACCCCCAAATTTGGTGTTGTACAGTGTAATTGTGTATGGCCGAAATTTTGACATTTCGATATTTTTGACAAACACAAGTGTATTCTATTATATATTTCTAACAGAGTAGGCAAAAATTCCGCTCGTGAGCCTAAATATCAGCTCCTTCTCAGCATGAGAATATTAGTTTGGAATGATTGGGTCAAGAGTTCGTCTCATAATTGAAATAAATGCGACTAAATATGACCAAAATTTCGCTTCGACAATGATTGGGTATATATAAGAATTATATCAAAGGTATTAACAGTTGTGGCTGCGGTTAAAAAGGGGGGAACAATTATGAATATAACAGGTGAAGTATCAAATAAAGACTAAACTAGTTAGTTAAAAATAGGGTCATAAAAGAGTAAATCTTCAAAACTTTAAAAATATTGCACTTGGGTAAAAGAGGGTTTAAACTGCAAGAGAGGTTAAAACTTATACTAATTAACAAATTAGTTTGGAGTGATTGGAAATGTGTTAAAAATAGTGTATGTGGGCAAAACAAAAAGTTAAAATGGTGAAAGTTTAAATAACGAGAAAATTTGTTTGTAATGTTTTGAGAATAAAGACGAACTTCAATCAGGGTAGAACTCCTACAAATGCAAGAAAAATTACTTGAACTGATTGGAATTTGTTAAATGTTGTGTTTGTGTGTGAAAAGGGTAAAACATATTATTTTTGTTTTGTTTTAATTGTTAAATATTGTTTAAATCTCCTGATGATGCTACACAAAGTAGTAGCGAAATATCGAGGAAAATAAATATAACAACAGCAAATCTGACCTCAAGCTCGAAGAATATTGATTATTTATTGATAAGGAAAAGGTCGAACAACAGAATAAAAATATATGTTAAAAATAGTGTATGTACATTAAAAATACTGAAATATACAAAACTTCAAATGACATGAAATTAGTTTGGGATGATTGAAAAAGTGGGAAAATTTTTCAAAATTATTCCGAACGATATCACTCTCATTTTAAATTTTACCCATTATTTGCCCCTTTTTAGCGAAATGCACTATTTTTAAAACATTCCCAACTATTCCAAAAGATTTTTCTCGCATTTAAAATCTGTAACCTTTTACCTCATTTTACCGTCTTACTCTATTTTCTTACATGTCCTTTAATTTTAAGAGATTTTTCTACCATTTTGCATTTTTACTCTTCTCTTATAGTCACATACTCTATTTTTCAAACTTGTGCCCGTCTTTGCTTCGTTTTACCCTTGTTTGCCCACATTCACAGCTTATAACACATTCCTAATCATCACAGAAGGTTTTCTCAAATTTTTATGTTTTTCCGTTTTCACACAATTTTTTCACATTCCAAACGATTTTTCTCGGACTTTGAAAGTTCACCCGTTTTGCGTTGCTTTCTACCCACATTAAAAATTTTCACCACATTCCCATCATTCCAAATTAGTTTCCTCGTTATTTGTAGTTTACTCTTTTTCAGTCATTCAATACGAATTTTAAGTGTTACCCCTTTTGCGTTCTTTTTACCTACATTGACAATTTCTTACTCCTTTACATCCTTTCAAACAATTTTCCCGTACCTACAAATTCTACAATTTGTTGCACCTTTTCTATTTTTCATACATACATATATACCGTGAGGCCGACTCACCACAAAAAGTTTTTTTGATCCACCCCCAAAAATTTAGCTTGGCATATTTTATGATGATTACCAAAAAATGACGTGCCTTGGATTAAGATCCAATGAGCTGCACCGCTTTTAAAATAGTTTTTTTTTGAATTTTTCAAAGACTTGGAATTTAACTAAGGACAATATAGGCAATATTAGTATCATATGAAAGGGGGTTTAAAGACGCATCTAACGCTATGAAAAGCATGCCCAAACATGCCCTAACAAGTCCTTTTTTCATGAATATTCTGCAAAAAACCAAATTTTAAGTTTTTAGTAGGGACATTTTTCTGAATTAAATATCAGGTTGACATGTATTTATCTTTTGTCGATTAAAGTAAACGTGTTTTACCTTTTTGACGTAGAATACGCCTTACCTTACGGTATGAGAAGTCATGTCAGGTTTTTATTGTTGTAATCTTTATTTCATTGAATTTGAGGAAACGGCTAGATGAATTTCTTTAAATTTTTTTTTGTAGGTAAATGACGATGTTATCTTTCGTTTGATATACATTTCATATTAGTTGATATCTTCCTAATATATAAATTTTTCAAATGAAAATTGTTTAAACACATACACTCAAACATATGTGTGGTGTTTGGTTGACTGTTTTTGGTTGCTCAACATTGCTTAGGAACATGTATCTAGTAAAAAGTGAAACGAACAGCAAGCTAATGTTGCTTGGCAACATGTATCTAGTAAAAAGTGAAACAAACAGTAAGCTAACGTAATAAAGCTTTTTTGCGAAAGCTTCAATAAAGCTGTTGTAACATTAATTTTGAATTGTAATGCGTAAAGCTTTCACACAACGCTCGAATGCTAATGCGAAGACTCGATAAGGTAAACCTTTTTTAATATTAGGGCGGCCCTCTCAACATTCGCAGAACTTATTTCAATAAAAATATTAATTAAAATACATAAATTAAATTAAGTTTAAAAAAATTGAACATAATATTTTTTTTTTAAACGGACTTGAATCAAATGCCGTTGGTAAATATAAAAATTACAACAGACAGTTGGCCCTGCAGGCTGTGTAAGTGACACGGCCATTAACTTTAACGTAGAATACGCCATCCGATAAGACAGAAAACATATATAACAATATATGATAAATAATATAAGCAAATGAATTTATTGTTATATATGTTTTCTGTCTTATCGGATGGCGTATTCTACGTTAAACTTAATGGCCGTGTCTCTTACACAACCTGCAGGGACAGTCCGTGGCCGAAGGCCTCGGACAACTGTCTGCTGTAATTTTTTTTTAAATTCGCACTTCAATGCGATGGGAAAATTACATTCTGAACAGGGCAAAATGGGTATCAAATCGTTTCTTTTGACAAGGACATCGTTGTTGTATAGATATACTATTTTCATTTTGTAATACATTTTCCGAGGTGATCTGAACCAAATTTTGAATATTTAGAATTACTCTAATCTGACATTTAAATCAGAAAAGCCTCCGCACTATAATCTTAAAAACTTTTTTTGCAGATTATCCCTGAAAAAAGGGTGTGTCAGGACATATTTTATATACCGTTAGACGCGCCATAACAAAGTCTGTCATATGATACTAATATTGTTTGCATTGTCTTGAGCTAAAGTGAAAATTTCTTTTAAAAACTACAAAAATATAATTTTTAAAACGGCCCAGCTCACTGGATGTAAAAGCTAGACACGAAATATTTTGGGAACCATCATAAAATAAACCCCCACCATACAATGTGAGTCGGTGTAATATACATACTTAAATAAATAAATAAATGGTTTCCCATTACATCCCATGAAGGGACCGGGGAGAACTTCTCACAATCACTGAGCTGTGCGCTTTCCAGTTTTCACTCACTGATTGGGACCTACAGTGTTACACCGATTCCGAACGGTATTTTGAGAAGCTTTTTCATGGCTATATACTCGATAGTGTCGCCATCACTAAGCGAGGTAACCGTCGTCGAAAGAAATTTTAAGGTTGTTGGAGCAGGGATCGAACCCAGGATCTCCTGTACAAGAGGCGCGCACACTACCCATTGCACCACCGACGGTCACAAAATATACATACTTCTCAAACATTTAATAATTAAATATTTTAAAATCTTTGAAAATTTAAATTCGGCCCCGAGCTAAAAGTACAAGGTTTAAAATCTGCAAAGTATTAAAAATTAAGCAACCTTAATGATTTAAATTTTTCAATCGAATGGAAAACGATGGTTCTCCTTACTCTACCTATGGTTCTCCTTACTTTACAATGTATTTCTATTAATTGGAAACCCAACTTTTCATACACATTCTTTAAATATTCGAAAACTATAAGTACAGTTGAAAAATCAACTTTTCGTATATTTGAAATATTCGACTTTCAATATACACACCTATTTGAAATAATCAAAAAATCGGTTAAAAGCCGACTTTTCATATCTTTCAAACAATCGAAAAGTCGAGTTATTATATTTTTGAAATAATCGAAAAGTTGATTAAAGCCGACTTTTAATTTTTTGTGAGTCGACTTTTCATATATTTAAAATAATTGAAAAGTCAACTTTTAATTTTTTTGAAATAATCGAAAAGTCTACTATAAAACCCCACTCGCTTGCAACTAAAATTCAGTTTAGGAGATGACGCACAAATATAGTTTTGGTTCAATGCTCCAAATAATAATTTGATTGTTTTGTGGTGAAGGGAGTTTTTACTTTGACTAAAAATATCCAATAAAATAATTGTGAATAAAATAATTTTGAAGCGCTGTGTAACATGTCAACACATATATAAAAAATTAGATGAAAATTTTGCACAACTCATGTAAGATGTCGAGAGTTCAACTTAAAATATTTGATTTGGTCGATGATATACTCACAAATGCAACCATTAAATTTTGAGTTTTGCGAAACCCCATTTGGATGTGTCGACATATCAGTCAAATCATTTGCAAACAACCGATTGTAAGGTGATGTTTTGTGCAAATTCCGATGACAACATTTTAGTCCTACATCTGACCGACAAATAGAAATTCCATAAAAGTCATACGATTTTGTCAAACGTTTCCAATGACATTTTGCGCAAATGATGTAAAAGCACATCATCGTCAGTATTAGGTGCATCAAATATTAGATTTCGTAACACGTTGCAATATACATGACTGCATTACTTTTATTGACTATTTTACAACCTCATGAGGTCAGATGTCTTACACATATTAATTAAACAAACAAATTGAACAAATTTCAACATATTCCTCTAACTGACTCTATTCTTCGCCTTTTCTCGCCAGTTGGTAACACCAAGGATACGGAGGAAATCTTCTGCCTGGTCTTTTCCAGCGGAGTCTTGGTCGTTCTCTTTTCCTGCTTCCATCGGCTACGTTATCAAAAACATTTCGCGCTGGTTCATCTTCATCCATTCTGATAACATGGCTAGTCCACGTCAGAATCAAAATTATATAGCTCTTGGTTCCAACGACGCCGGTACTCGCCAGTTTCTCTAACAGGACCATATATTTTACGGAGAATGTTTCTCAGGATTACTCCCATGTGCTTTTCATCCGCTTGCGCTATGACCTCAGTTTCGGAGGACTTTGTTCCTAAACTGCTTTTCTGAGCCCAAAATAGCATCTATTTGCAATCACAAATATGAATGCGTGTCTACTTGGCTTCCAAGAGACAAACATAAAAATGTAGAATAATTGTACGCGGATTAATCCGTGATAATGAATACACATGACTACGTAATTGAAAATGTTTGTATCATTTGTTCTCTTTTGTGGTACAAAATTGGCATAAAAAGTTCGATAAAAAGTTACAAAATAAGGGATTCACGTTCCAAATGGGAATTCCCGGAAATTTATTTATATTTCCTGTTTTCCCGGGAAATTAGGGAATTTGTATTCCCTAATTACATTAGACTACGACATCGTCGGACTGACCGGTAAGGTAAGTTTGTTTATACAAACAATTTGAGACGTCGAGCTTGATTATTTAATACCATATATGGGGCAAATTAATAATATGATAATTATCAATTTATCATTTGTGGTCGTCAGTAGTGCAATGGTTAGTGTGCGCAACTCTTGTACATGAGATCTTGGGTTCGATCCCTGCTCTGTCCAACTTAAATTTCGTTTGGCGGCGGTCACCTCACGGGAAAAAGGGTTAAAAATCAATCCAAAGTTGTATCCGGATACATACATGCATACAGACAGTTGAAGTTAATATAAAGAATTTAAAAACAAAATAATTTTGTATTGAATGTTTATCAACATTTTGTTTCAATTGTCGTGACAACATTTTATAAATCTGTAATCCATGTGAACGTTTAGTAAAGTTGTGTTAGATTTGCAAAAGGTATTTAAATTGTGTTAGAAAGATCGTGGCGGAGGAAATTTTAAAGAGGAATAAGCGATAGCTGACTGAAAGCTTTAGGGTTGCTTGACTGTGTTTTCAAAAATTTGCAACAGTGCATGCAAGCAAAAGCTCAAAATCATATCAAATATACCATATAGTAGGAGAAATTAGTGGAGCTTCCCCTTTGTGCACTTCGTCTTCTAAATATAATCTCACCAAAGAAGTTTTCAACTTTTAAGCTTTTACGTTCAAGTAACACATCTGTTACGCACTCTGATTACATACAATATGTATATCTACATGGCGCCACCGGAGAAATATGCACTTTAATACACTTTTGTACTGAGTACTACCAACTGCTGATCGTTAAACCGATTAATTACCTCAAAACTTTCTTATCGATGTCGGCCGGTGTTATCTATCAATTATTTGGTATCTAAAAACTGTTCAAACGTGTCTTAGAATTGTTCAGTGAATGATGTCGTCTAAAGCTTTGACTTACGATCAAAATCGGGGAAAAGTATGTTTCATATGATTTCGAAAACAAAATCAAATGTATACTCGTTAGGGCGGGTCGATTTGTAGGGAGTGAAAAAATTCACCAATTTCCCTATGATTTCCGTATTCTATGGGTTATTCCATGAAAATTTGCCGAAGGAACCATACCTCTATCGTTAAAATCGAGTCCCCTACTTTTTGTTGGTAAAAAGTTCAAAAGTTACGGGCATTTTTGTCCAAATTTTGGACCATTTTTCCATTTTTTTTCATGATTTTGTCCAAGAATATTTCTTTCATGGCCATTTTTTTGGCTCAATCCATTATTTAATTCAATTTACAATTCAAAACGAAGAGTTTAAGCCCAAATTTATCGAATTCGGTTGATTAATTCATGCGATATTGCTAAAACAAAATAACACATAAAACCAACTTTTTGATTTTTTTTCCCTTTTTATTTTTTTTTCTACAAAAATTCAAATTAAGAGATAATAAAGTATCTATCAACCTATATCAAAAAAAAATATTCAATTTGAGTGTAGTAAAAGACAAAATGTGTAAAAAAACATTATTTTTTCTGAAAGTCTTGTTTGCTTTCAAGTCTGGGTGTTTTCGTACGGCTCTCTAATGTCGTCGCCATAGCGCCTTCTACATTCTTTCCTGCAACTCGTTTAGCAGTGGCAGCCAGCAATTGGACATGTCTTTCCGTTCCTGGAATGTGTAAAGGAATTTGTGGATCATCGAGCGGTGGCACTTCGTAATTTAAATATCCCTCCAAATGTTCATACGAATAACTTTGCGTAAACGGTGGTTCGAATAAAATGGTATCGTCATTTAAATCAATCATATTTGTATATTCCGTACAATTAAAGTTTATAAGAGATTTTTTATAAACTCTAAGTTCCATTGGGTCGACAATATCTCTTCGGTAATGTTAAATCTTCTTTATAGCAATGTTTCGTTTTTCCATTCTATCATCAAACAACATACATAGCAAGATATTTTCTGAGTGTGCAAAATATGGATTATCTTGAATTACTGTATTTACAACTCCAAGTAAATTCGGTGGTAAAAATCGTGTCCAAGTAATAAATTTAAAAAGTAATGTACTACCTTATGCGGCAGAGCTATAATACTTAACATTGAAATACATTGGCGTGTATACTTTTATTATATAGTTAGCCAGAATTTTTAAATTTTCAGTTGGATTATTAGTTGTCACATACAACCGTAATAATCTATTGGCTTTGGTCAGCCAACGAGAATGTGCAATTGGCCCTGGTTTTATGTGAGACAAATCCGCAGGAACCACACCATTAGAAATTGCATTGGCCATTAACATCAAGTACCTCGAATCGGTAGATAATTCTTCTGGATTTAAATCACCAGGAGGCATATTTTCCAAAGCGATTTCCTCAAAATCGGTTACCACCTGAAAAGAAAACATAAAAGCTAAAAAATAGAATGAAAAATGGTAAAGAATCAGCTATAAAAATTACATACCGGAAGATTTTCACAATCAGCAATTTTTGAGCTCAACTTTCCGGTAGTTGATCGTGGTCCAGTGGTGGTTGATTTGTCTAAAGTGTCAAACAAATGTCTAAACGGAAGCTCGTTAAAGTGCAGAAGACACACAAACCAGTGCAGTGGTCTCTTTAACTGTTTTTCGAATAGTCGCAAAATTCCACCGTGTACGCCAGTATTTGTTGGTTCACCATCAGCACATATGGCAATTAGTGAATCGACAGACAATTGTTTTTCTTGGAAGAATTCGATCAATTTGTTGACTTTGCTTGCCGCAGTTTCACTTTCTAGTTTTGTGTAGCCTATCAATTGAGATTTTGGTTCCCTCAAAACAACTAGATGAGGTTCTTTAACCATCCTTGGATGCAACTTCTCATCAATTTTTTCTACAGTTAGAGCATCATTTTTCCTGCCGTCGAATGAAAATGATATCAAATTCAAGCCCTCATACCGCTTACGAAGTGCGTCTTGTCTCCATTTTTCTCTTTCTCTACGAAGTTTACTTTTATCCATGATGACAAGATTGCCATGAGCATCTTTTACGCCCAGGTCTTCCATCAGAGCTGTTGCCAATGCTGATCCCATTCTATCATGCACACCAAATTTGTCACACATCATTGCATAGTTTTTAGTATTGTATCTGGGAGTGTATGTTTGTGGTGGTATAACTAATTCTGAACCTCCTCTCACATCAACTTCCATTTCGTCATAATGTGGTTCGTATGTAGGATTGTTGCTCACTGGGATTGTTGGTATAGTCGTTGGTATCGTCTCTTCACTTCCACTATCGTGTTCCGGTATCGTTTGTATTCTGTCATTATATTGATCGCGCATGAAATCTTTTAAGTTTTCTGGGATAGATCCACATGAGCAGTCGTTTTCTTTCAAGTTGCATTTACATTTTCCAATGTTGAATAATTGGTTTGCTGATTCTACGAATTTTTTGAATTCTGTTGCGCGTTTTACTCGTTGTTTATCTGCATTACTATATGCGTCAAGCAAATTATTCAATTTTCTAATGATGCTACCTTTGAGTATAAGTTCAATATTAAGTTGATTCCAAATTTCTAACAATCTGTCTGCTACTTGGGGAGTAAATGTTTGATACGAAAACATTTTGCTTTGGGCTTTTGAACGTTCGGCCAAGAAAAAATAGTACTTCAATATATCTCGTTTAGTTGACAGATTAATATCAGGTAATTCACAGGCCACGCCAAAAGAAAAAACATCATGAGAGACCAAATGTTGCAAACTACTGCGTTGGGTATCTGTTGGATTTTGCGATGAACCAGGCTCTGAATCCATTTTTTAAACCGTCACTAAAAGAATTAAATATGTTTTTCATAGAATAATAATATAACTTTTAACTATAATAGTTAGCAATGTTTTTACACTTACCTTTAAATCTTTTCTAAATTTCAAAATAGTTTGATTGAAATTGATCCAAAAAAATGGCCATGAAAGTAATATTCTTGGACAAAATCATGAAAAAAATGGAAAAATGCTCCAAAATTTTGACAAAAATGCCTGTAACTTGTGAACCGTTGAACCAATGTTCGAGATTTGTTTCTTTAAATTGATCAAAATGAGCTCACCTTTCCAACGCGCCTACTGGCGATTAAACCCGATCCCGTTTTTGAGTTATGGATGTGAACGTGTAGGTAATATTTCATACGAACGTCAATTTGGGAAAAAATCTACCAACAAAAAGTAGGGGACTCGATTTTAACGATAGAGGTATGGTTCCTTTGGCAAATTTTCATGGAATAACCCATAGAATACGAAAATCATAGGGAAATTGTCGAAAAATAAATCGACCTAATACTCGTATTACAGGCAATCAGTTAAAAATGAAGAAGAAAAGTATTACAAACGAAGACTGAAAAAAAGAAATTAGCATCTCCAGATTTGTCTATTTTTAAGCCTGTGCATGCTACGCGATCAAGATGCGAATGTAAAATTTGTGAAATTGCACGCGAAATACCCGCTAAAATTTGTGGCAAAGTTGCAAAAAAAAGTTCCAGGTAAGTTTTCAAAGTAAAAAATATATTTTTTTTTGTTAGTTTGTTCTCAACATTTAGCGCCATGTGCGGCACCGGTGCACACGACCTAAGTACTCGTTCGGGCCGCGTGTTCACATATCCACACGCAACCTTGATGTCTTTAAGCGTGAATGTGGAGCAGTGCACACGATTTACATTGGGTTTATATATATGGAATGAATCTGTGGCCCCAGGAGAACGTGGATTTTTGCTTGGCCCGGGCGTTTTGCATACCCATAATGCGTCAGGGGCGGACAAAATATAGGGTTATTTAGTCAAAAGGGAACAGGTGGATAGGTTTTTTTAAAGTATTTTTATTATTTTTATATTGAAATAAACAATTTTTTATAATACCAAAACAATTTTGGCATTCAAATCCAATTTTTTTTTCAAATTTATTATTATTATTATTATTTTTCAAATTTTGACTCAATATTTCAAAATCTAATCTATACATGACCTAAGCAGAGTGTTGTTCAAAACACTTGATACAAATGGGTATTTGCACTTGACACAGAAGGTATTGATCATTTTTGCAGTTTGTCGAGCATAAGGAGTTCCCCGTTCTTTAGCCATCTTTTTGTAGCACACCGAGCACCTCTTTCTAGTCTGGCTCTTGGGTCCTTCAGCTTCCTTCAGAATATGCTTCATTGTAACAGGAGGCATCTGCGGTGGCTGTAGTTGCTCAGAGACCACGGATATATCTGCTGGTTCCTCTTCTTCCTCAGATGCTGGTTGGTCAGATTGGCCTAGAACCAGCTTTCTCACTAGTTCTTCTTTGAACCTTTTGATAGGCATTTTTTTTTTGTTGACTTTGTTGTGTAGGTGAAGAGCATTGACAACAGTAGTAGCAGTGATTAGATGGAAAGCCAATCGTTTGTACCATTTTACAGTTCGGCGCAAGTATGGCGAATATGCTGAGAGTTGGTCAGAGATATCAACAAACGATTTTCCTATGTTGTAGTCAAACACCATCTCTGGCTTTGTGATTTGATTACCGCGGTTTACCTTTGTCACCATTGTATCACCATGTTTCGTGGTCAGCATTAACACATCCCGTCTGTCTTGCCATTTGAGAATAACAATTTTTTGTTGGTTTTGCTGAGCTTTCTGTTCTCCCCTTTTTAATTTTGTCTGTACTACATCAGGCGGATTACCTTTTCGATTCTTTCGCAAAGTTCCAACCAAGCGAGTTTTTCTTTCTGCCATTCTTTGAGCTAATTTCACACTGGTATACCAATTATCGGTATAGAGGGTTCTTCCATGATCTACAAGCTCTCTAAACAGTTCCATAACAATTTTCTCAGAAACAGCTGTCTCGTCAACTTTCTCTTTTCCAGTATATACTTTCAAATTCCAGGTATATCCGCCACCGACACACAGTTTGAATATCTTTATGTCATACTTGTTTGTGCCTCTTATTGGGTATGTATTGTATAAAGAGAAGTCGTCCTCTAAAGGGTACATTACTTTCATCGATACAGCATTCCTCTTCTGGTGATGAAATTTGAAATTTTCTGAAATGTCTGAAATTTTCTTTGAAGAAGAATGAGAAACTTCTGCAGTTTAAATACACGGTCAGACGTCGGAGTTTGTTCTTCATTGTTGCAAAGATGAAACATAGATAACAGCAACTCAAATCGGTTTCTGTTCATTACTTCTGAAATACCATTCTTATAAATAGGATCTTTCGACCAATAATCTCTTAGATGTCGCAATGGCACAAGACCCATCCAGAATAAAATTCCAATGAATTTTATCATTTCAACAGCATTGGTATCAATCCACTTTTTGACTCTAGCGTTAGGGAGTGAGGTTTTTGCCAGAGTTTGCGCCGCAAATCTATTGGTTTCAATGACCAATAATTTCATCGTCCAATAAGTGATTAAAGCATTCAATGGGCCCTTTCTTATGTAGTTTCGTGTAGATATCAGGTGGAACTCCGGTGTTTCCAAGTATTACATCTGGAAACGTCGTTCTTTCCCCTTCTAGTGACTGCCATATTGACTCAAAAACTGTTTCTGACACATCCGGATTTATATTATTTTCCTCAAACATATTGTCCGGGTCATTCACTTCCTCCTCAAGAGCACGAGTTGGTGATGGCGTTGAATAAAAATCTGGTAGAAGGATGTTGAATGAACGAGATGTTGATTGGCTTGAACTGAAATCTGGTGAAGGGATGTTGGATGAACGAGATGTTGACGGTTTAGCAGAACATAAGGATTGTCTATCAGTTACCGGATTGTCTAGTATTTTTTGAGAATCGTCGCACGCAGATGGAGGTGGTACTGTGATGCATATTACTTGGTCCACACTCGTTGAAGTGGACGGAACGACTTCCACATCTGACTCTTCATCACAACTACTAGAAGGAATGTAATCCCTGTCTCTATCAATATCATCATCAGTTTCTGAGTCACCGAAATCGGACAGGTCAGAGAGACCAGCATTCAAAGTTTCATGTATCTCTTTATCACTAAGTTTTTTCCTTGACATCTTTTATTTATTTTTGAAATTACCTAAATTAATTCGTCTGAAACAATAAAGCTAAAAAAAAACAATAAAACAACAAATGTTAAATGTGCACCGGAGATCACGCGGCCCCAGGAAGTAAAATAACTTCCTGGGACCGCGTGATCGCCGGTGCACACACGGAAAAATGCTGAAAAACCATGGAAAATTTTCACATTCTGTTTTCAAATATTCAATAAGTAGACCTAAACAGAATGTTTTGTGGAAAAAAATTTTTTTGGCCCGGAGTGAGTGAATTGCGATTTTGGGACTTGGCGCGAGATGTGTTAAATTTCACATTTTATTGTTTTTGTTTATTATTTTAGGCAAGTCTAAACAACTGTCTGCGACAAAACGGTGCGACGTGTGCTTCAGTGAGATTACAAAAGGCAAACCACATAAATGTGGTTTGAAATGTTGAGTAATAAATCTATCAAATCATATATAAGATGGATCTTTAAAAGCGAATGATCAAACCATGTCACGTGTGATTTAAGAAAAAGTAAAAGAAGATTTTAAGGGTGATCAAGAGATGTTCAGTTTTGCGTTTGTCACAAATCCACGGCAAACCACTTCAAATCGCAGTAGGCAATAATAAAAAAACCTTTCTACAACAAACTCATCTACATTATCTGTGGATGGTATGTTGAAAATCAAAAGCGATTTGAATTTAGGTGATCGTGCAACTTTAATAGCTGCCATTTCCATTCGTGTGTGTACAAGAAGTAGAAAAGCAATTGAACCAGGATTAAAATTAAAACTTAATAACACAGCTCATTCTGTCGACGATTATTTTGGTTTTAAGGAATTTCCTTTTGTTTGTGTAAAAGGCGATGAAGACTCGGATGCTCCTGCGTTTGGAGTTTACTGCAAAGATGTTCCTGCTTTTGTTCAGTATGTGAAAAATAAACGAGATGTACTGGATGTTCACTTAAAAATGGGTATTGATGGAGGAGGCGGATTTTTAAAAATATGTCTTTCTAGCAGCAGCAAGGAAGTTTAAGGACTCTTGAGTTCAACCACTATTTATTCTAGCAGCCGTTCAAAGCGCACAAGCAAATTATAAGAATGTAGATCAACTTGGTGCAGCGAAGATCGCCTCCCCGCGGTGCAACCTAGGTAACTTTAAATGATCTTCTTCCTCTTTGGCACAGACTCTGCTACGACCCTGGTTCACAATTTTCGTAACTATTTGATTTTCTGCTCTCGAGCTGTCGTCCTGTGCTCTGCGACCTGAGTAAGCAGAGGTGACCCTCTGTCGAAATGGCTCGTGGCTAAGGTACTGTTCGTCTCCGCCTCCTTAAAACTTTGCAAGTCTTGTAGTACGTTCGAAATCCGTCATCGTTAAGTTGGTGGTAATGGTGAGGTTGAGATGACTCCTTCTTTCATTCGGCCTGGCTCTGCACACTGTCCCAGAAGGCTGAATGTCAACCCTCGCGTGGAACTCCCTGCTTCGTAGACAACCACGGGGCCCTTCTTTTTGAATACATTACATTACGTACGTAGATAGCGGCTACAAGTTGAGGCCACAGGAAAACCTAATTTGTTATTTTTTAAAGTAAAACGGTCTTCTATGTAAATACTTATATACGATTTTTGGTATGAATACGATTTAACGTTTTCTAGGAGTCGACAGCTTAGTGACACGCCTAATTGGCAAGCTTCTGGTTGATAGATCCGTCAAAGCTGAATGGGGTGGTATTACAATTGCTACGAACATTAACAGGGGGATACCACAGAGGAGAGTTCTGCCCCCACTATTATGGATAACTTCTGTCAATGAACTGCTTCTTTAATTGGACAGGGCCAAACTATCTGTACGGGTAGAAACCTCAATTTACTTAGCGTTCTTAGTCTGATTTCGAACTGGACCGCTAATAACGGGCTACCACTTAACCCACTTAATACCGAGCTTATCTTGTTCTCTCGGAAATATAAAAGACCCGCATTTGAACTGCCGTCAGTTAATGGGGTGCAATTACAGTTGACGGAAAAGGTCAATTATCTGCGAATAATTCTCGACAGAAAAATGTCTTGGAAACCGAATGTGGAGGACTGGGTGAAAAAGGCGTCTGTTGCTCTTCACTGCTGTGAAGGGACGATAGGAAAGCGCTGCGGACTGTCTCCTAAGATACTTCTCTATGGCATCGTAGTTTGGTGGAGGTCCCTCCAAAAGAAATATATTCTGAATTCCTTGATGAAAATTCAAAGATCAGCACTGATTAACGTTAGTGGGGCAATGGGCACGAGGTCAGGTACTGCACTTAGTGCTATCCTGAACATCTGTACTCCTGATATCATGGCCGAATCGGCAGCCGCTACATCCGTGGTGACAATCAGAGATTGTGGCGTTTGAATATCGGGGCATTCCGGATACGCTGAATTACTACACTGGATCAACTTTATTCCCGTAAAAACGACCTACTGTATCCCCTACCTTCTAGCAGCGACAAATGTAAGAACTTCTATTCCGAAGAGGAATACCTGGTAAAAGTCACTGGAAGGGCATTCCAGTAGTATCAGATTTTTCACTGATGGATCAAAGTTGGACGAGCACGTAGGCTATGGGGTCCATACTGGAGGTTGCTGAACTACTGAAAAGTAGTGTCACAACCGTCCGGAGAATATGTATCTACACAGACAGCCAGGCTGCCATAAAATCCCTGGAAGCCATATTTGCTACGTCCCTGACGGTGATATTCCAGGCAATTGCGTAGCGGATGCGTTAGCCAGAGAGGGCTCTACGGCACAGGTTATTCTGGCAAAAGAAAGTGTTAGTATGCCAATCTCTACCTGCCGTTTGCAGATCAGGCAGTGGGCCGATAATATGTTCAAGACAAGTGGAGACTTACTTCAACTTGCAAGCAAGCCAGGGTCCTCTGGCCAAAAGTGGACAGGAAGAGGACTAGGTAGCTACTTAACTTCCCGAGAGGCAGGTTATCCACAATGATAGGAACACTAACGGGACATTGTCTTGTAGGAAAGCAAGCACTAAGATTGGGACATAGAAACTCCACTCTCTATAGGTGCTGCATGTAAGAGGATGAGGAAACGACGAAACACCTTCTCTTGGATTGCCCTGCTCTGGCAGGACTGAGAAGTAGGATATTCGGTACACATTTAGCTAGCACCGTAGCCCTACAGGATATTCCTGTAGGTCTTATAGACAAATTTATTGAAAGGGCAAATTGGCTAGACGACTAGTTAATAGTTGCTATGGAGGAAACTGCAGGTATCACAATGGGCCTCTTTAGCCTAAGTGTGCTATACTGCGTGCTGTCTTGCAGCTTTTTCAACCAACCAAGATCAACTCATTACAACGTTGAATATAAGTCCTTTCCACGGCACAATTGCGACCGATTTGAAGCTAGCGAATATATTGGCAGGTATTATGTCGCACAGTAGTGTATACCCGTGCACTTATTGTTATGCCAAGAAAGATGAGCTAAGCACCTGTGGCGAATTCAGGTCCCCCGAAAATATTTCATCATATTATACAAAATGGAAAAGGAAAAGTTTCAAAAACAAAGTGAAAGATTATTTCAACTGCATTCATCCACCGCTAATTACAACTGTTGGAGGCAAAACAATCCTAGGCATTATTCCACCGCCAGAATTACACCTTATGCTTGGTGTTGTTAACACTGTTTTTACGCATATGTATATTGAAATAGTGTGAAAATGAGTCGCTGTCATGGGAAAATCGTGTCACGTTCAGCGTGAAATCAGACGAGGATGTTCTGGGTTTAAAGGAAATGCATGCAAAACACTTTTGGATAAAGTCGACCTAAGTATGTCAATAAGTTATTAAGTCAAAATATGTTAAAGTATTTGACGACTTCGAAAAAGTAGTTTCTGTATGCTTCGGAAATAATCTTGACCAAAATTACAAAGCATGTATAGAAGCTTTCAAAAAGAGCTGCATGAACTTAGGTGTCAGCGTTACACCAAAGGTTCATGCAGTTTTTTTTTCACATAGAACAGTTCTGTGAAAAAAAAGGTGGACGATTAGCTATTTTTGGGAGCAGGCGATGGAGTCCGAACATTTTGATTTCTTAAAGTCTTCCTGGGAAATGAATAAGGTTGCTGCGAATCACCCGGATTATCCTAAACACCTTTTGAGCGCTGTTTGTAGATAGAATGCTTCACATGTTTAAATTGAAGTACTTATAATTAAATTATGTTACATTTTTATACTTTATTAGTACTAAAATGTTGAAATAATTAAAGTTTAATAGAATTCCCACTTAAAAATTATTATTATATCATTTTTTCCTTTCTATTCATATAAAGCAATGCCATATTTTCCAAAATATCGTACTTCGCACGCAAAAATGTTCATAGTGGATTTATTTAAAAATCTCTCCACAGATTATTTTAGTTTTTTGATCTTTCTCATCTATGAACATTGTGAATTCAGAAATAAGTCTGAGAAGCGGCGATTGGAAGGAGAACGCTGCCTGAGATGCCGGTGCAAAAACTAGCAAGGCCATTCATTAAGAGTATTAATCTATATCAAAACCAGAATGGATGGCGAACGACTACAATCTCTGGCTTTGATCTCTGTATAGAAAAATGAGAAAGTTTATGAAATTACTGATATTTTTATTTCATGAAAATAGGAAGCGACTTCCATTGTGGTAAACGGGTTGTCGTACACTGGGTTTTACACTCCTTGAATTCCATCCGCTACAGACCAAATTCTTGGTTACGTTCCTTTACTGTGCTTTACAAAAATAACAATTTCCCGAATTTCTGAAAATCTGGATAATATTTAGAATGTGTTAGCGCAGATCCGTGATCAGCGACCTATAAAAATGTATATATTCGTGTTTCCGTCAAGGGCGCAGCATTTTATCAATTTTGTTGTCCTCTGTTTTATTTCAACTTTAAAGATTGCGCTATTGCAAATAACTGCAGTACAAAGTCACTTAGTGGTACTTGTTGTGAATGTTCCTTCACTGGCAGACGGTACTTGCGTTTATTTATCCGATGCTCAAATATTTGTTTATATCTTGTCCAACAATGGCAAGATTAACAAAGAAGGAAAAAAGAAAAAGGAAGACACTTTTAAACCGGAATTAGGATAATAAAATTACATCTGATTCTGTGTGCAAACAGAAGGACAATATGTTTATCATCCTTCAAGGATATTCGGTAATAACAATGTACATTCGTTTGTGGTAGCATTTGCTGAATATGTAGGCGAATTTAGATATTATATAAAACTTAAGTTGAGTTTTTAAAGCAATCAAGGAGGTTAGACATAAATTATCAAAAAAAAAAGTAAGTTGGGATTTTAAAATAAATACAATAATTTTTATTATATGAAACATAATGTAACAAGTCCGTCTGTTAAGACAAATGTGATTGCCTTGTTGTGACAAATGCCATACTGTCAAATATGGGACGGTACAAAGGGGCGCGTTCTAAACAATGTAAGCATATAGGTTTTCAAATTAGGCCAAACCTTACACAAATTTCACAAAGAAGTCAACATCTTATCATACGATCTTGAGCTTTCTGTACTGGTTTGTTTTCAGTCGACTTTATCAATCGATACAAACTTGCATATGTAACTAAGAAAATATTTTGGCAATAATTCAGTTGCACTTCGAGAGTTTCTCATAAATTACCACGAGAAAATTATATACATTTTAAACTTGGCGTTTAAAATTCTAAAAACAAATATATTTCTTATACAGATACATATTACATATTAGGGCTGTTTCTTTATTCCATTAATCTATTGCCACTTATGTCTTTCCAAAAAAAAAAAACGATGCACACTTAATACTACGAAATGTGGCAGCATTTGCTGTAATGGGTGGAAAAAAAGGCGATACGGCAACACGTTTGTAACCAGTGCCAACAAAGCAAATGCATGGCAGCAGCAGATGTTGTAGTTGTAGACGTTTTATTTTTGTTCATTCGTTTCAGTTGTCAAACTCTACACAAATATTTACCAACAATACAAGAATGCAAAAAAGTATAAAACAAAATACATATCATTTTGGCAACTGAAACGAAAAACAACATGGAAAAAATTGAATCACCTGATTGAACGACTATACCTGATTGATAATAATTTATATAACATATTCCGCGCTTTGTAATGAACAATGTAATTCCAATTTTGTTTCCAATCGAAATTAAAAATATATCCTTCAAATTTAGAGATATAAAAATGTACGTAATCTAAAAAACAAACAAAAATGGTTTCCCATTACACCCCATGACGGAATGGGGAAGACCTTCTCACAGCCAGTGAGCTGTGCACTTTCGGGTTTTACTCACTAAATACTTGATAGTGTCGCCGTCAGTATGCGAGGTGACCGCCGCCGAGAGAAATTTAAGGTGGTCAGAGCAGGGATCAAACCCAGAATCTCATGTACAAGAGGCGCTCACACTAACCATTGCACCACTGTTTTTGAGATTCTTTTTCTTGATAACATTTGCATTCACAAGAACTGCAAAGATTCCTATTTTTCATCTTCCTTCGAGTTCGGTTTCGAAAAACCTTCGTGCTGGGTCGTCTTCATCCATTCTACTGACATGGCCTAGCCAGCGCAATCGCGTTATCTTGATCCGCTTAACTATGTCAATGTCGGGATATAGCTCATACAGCTCATGGTTCATGCGTCGCCGATACTCGCCGTTGTGCACTATAGGGCCATACATTTTTCGGAGTATTTTTCTCTCGAAGACTCCTACAGATGTTTCGTGTGCTTGCGGATTTCAGCGCCGTAAAGCAAGACAGGTTGTATGAGAGTCTGGTATAGTTGGACTTTTGTTACTCGAGAGAGCGCTTTATCTCTAAAGTGCTTGCTTAGCCCAAAATAACATATATTCGCAAGCACACTTATCCGCTTGATGTCAAGGCTGACGTTGTTGTTTTTGGTTACGGCAGATACGAGGTATATAAATTCGTCCACCACCTCGAAATTATAACGGTTATCAACGTTCACGCTTTGGCCTTATCGCGTGGAGGACCTGCTCATTGAAACCATTAATTTTGTCTTGTCCTCATTTACTGCCAGACCCAATTCGCTGACTTCTCAATTCTCGAAAACACGGCAGTAACTTCTCTAACTGTGCGCCCAATGATATCGATATCATCAGCATACGCGAGCAGTATGTGACTTTTGCTGCTGTTGGTTTTATTCACAGCAGCTTTTCTCAGAATAATCTCTATTAAGATGTTAAAGAGATCGCACGATAGGGTGCCACCTTGTCTGAGGCCTCGATTAGTTTCAAAATGTTCGGTAAGATCCCTTCGAACTTTCACAGCGGATTTGATTTTCGTCAGGGTCACTCTGCAAAAGCGTATGAGTTTTGCAGGAATACCAATCTCAGACATTGCTTCGTACAGTTTCCCCCGTATCGGGGGGATCGTCATCAGGAGGGGGTGGGTTTTGTGCCAAAAGTTGAGAGAGCTTCCTTGAAAGGCTTTGGCTACCTCTGGTAATTGCAGCTTTCCGATGTCTAGCTTACTCTGCGTCTGGTTTCGAACGAGTTTCGCTCTACTTAATCTTGTGCGAACTTTTACTGCTACTTGGTAGGGATCAGAATCGATAATTAACTTCAGCGGCATAAAAAAAAAAAACTTATTGACTGCCAGTAATTATATAAAAACTGACATTCCTTCCCGTCTGTCGCTTTTCTGTGAGAATATGTATGTAAGTAATAATGAGCGGTAGTGTATACTAGTAAAATTATTCTCGTTCTATAATTACATTTAACACTTTATCATTATTTTCTAGTAGAATTAGCAATAGAATGATAATGAAATGAGGTGCGCGCTTTCTAATTTTTCACTCACTGATTGGGACCTACTAGTTTTACTCCGGTTCCGAACGATATTTTGAGAAGCTTTTTCATGGCTAAGTACTGGATAGTGTAGCCATCACTAAGTCAGGTGGCCGTCGTCGAAGGGAATGTAGGGTGGTCAGAGCAGGGATCGAACCCACGTTCCCATGCACAAGAGCACGCACACTAGCCATTGCACCACCGACGACCAACAATTTAAATTACATAATTTATTATCTTCCAAGATCTCATTTGTGTATTAAAACCTATGCTGTTTGAAATGAATTTACATATATATTTACAATTTCTAATGTAGATTTATTTAGATCTAATTGAACTTTTGAATTTTTTTTATAACGATAATATTTTTTCATAATATATTTGTGTTAATATTTTATAATATATGTATATACATATAATACTTTACAATACTTTTATATTTGTATGTATTGAAAGGCGACTTCGCCGTCTTCTACAAATATTGGGAAAATTATTCTGTTACGTATTGCTGAAGTATTGTCTGCAATGCAGAGTGGAGCCGATTGGAAAATACATGGTAATAATATCACAACTTTTAAAGTACTGTTCTGAATGTAGTAGCCAATATTGAATTCAGAGGCATCCTATAGCAACAGAGTTGGTGCTACACTAGACCACTTTGGTGCTGTTGAAGCTTTCAAAGCCTGGTAGTTCTACACTAACACGCCGATTACAACGATTTTTTCAAGTTTAAAACCTACAATGCAAGACAAATACAAAAAATGCAATGAGTGTTCGAACTCACGGGCGATGTGTTAACACCTTTTTGCTACACGGTACCTGTTCGATTTGTATGAACACATTCGTAAATGTTACATTGGAAAATAAAAAACAGCGTTCAATCATATGATGGCGTTACAGTTAAATAATATTAATACTTAAAATTATTTAAAGACCCAGTGCAAGCACATGTGTCATTATTTTCTTGCTCAATACTTTTTGTTTTATTACCACAAAAGGCTAAGAATGCAAAGCAACAGACACTTGTATATACCCTGCAGCCAGTGTTGCCAGATAAAGTCGGTCACAAATCGTCAAATTGGAGGTGCATAAATCGTCAAATCGTCAAAAAAAATTTTCGAAATCGTCAAAAAATCGTCAACATTAAAAACTGCAATTGCTGTACCAAATATCAATATTTTTGTGGGGGGAAAACAGTAAAACAAAGCAATTAAATTAATATGTTATAGTAATATTTTTAAAATTCATATATCTTTATTTAAACTCTATTCCGAACTCTCTTCAACTATTGGTCAAACAACCAACGAACAGAGTTGACAAATATGTGTACGAACACAATCGGAGCGATAACGTAGGCGGTACAAATTTGTACACGTATTCTTATGGAAGAAAATCAAAAGCTGGAATTTGACGTCGCTTCTGGCGTAAACGACAAAAATTAGAATTCTTTTTATTTCCCTGGCGTCAAGACGCAGAATTTTGGCGGCTTAATACAAAAATAAAACAACACTGGAGATTTCTGAAAGAAATGTGAACAGGAATTGTAAATTTATATTTTATAGGGTAAAAAAGAAGAGTCGATGCAGTTTTTGTCCTTCATGAATAATTTTCATTAACCCCTAATTGGCTGACCCCCGATTCAATTGTGTGAATTTGATTAAACGTCACACAGATAATATTTAGGGTATTTACACACATATGTATGTATATTATTGACACGGTTTGTTTTATACATTAATATCGTAAGTTTTTAATAGTTCTATACTTCCCCAGCCCGTCTACAAAAATGTAATCTCGATAATTCTATTGTTTCATAAATGGTTCCATTTGTGGGGAGTTTTTCTACCCAATATCCCTTGATGGGTTAAGTTTATGTTTAAATATAGTATATAGCTGTCGCTCTTGCATTACCAACAATTTCAATTTTGGAATAGACTAAAAATCGTCATTCCAGAAGCTGAAATCGTCAAATCGTCATTTTATGTTTTTGTGACTAAAAATCGTCAAAATGACGATAAATCGTCACTTCTGGCAACACTGCCTGCAGCGGTGGCAGTAACCAGTGATCGCAAGTAAGTACTTCAATAGTATACGAAAAGCATGAGTACTTACTTTTGATACCACTGGTAATTCCAAAGTTCCACTTTTATATGAAAAAAACAAAAAGAACATAATTGCGAGAATCCAAAAAAAAAAGGTGACGCCAAGATATATTTATAGAGGTAATAGCAGGACTACAGCTGACTACATCTTAATGTAATGCCAAACTACTACTTTGCTGTGTTTGTTGTTTCCTTTGAGGTGTTTTTTGTGTACAACAACTGTTGCTACTATCACTATAAATACATATATCGTTGGCGTGCTGCAAAAAGGTCTATTTCTGAGTTATTGAAGATTTAAAGTTGATGGCCGCTGGAAAAGTCATTAAGTAGTTTTGATTTGAAAACCGATATTACAATCTGATAGTTCAAGCATTTATAAATAAGACAAAACCAAAAAATGTAATTAAATTTAATTTATTCATCTCTTTTTTATACAAAAATAAAATGAATCTTGGACATAGGCCTTTTTTGCATTCAAAAACTTTTTGTTATGGACTTGGGTTTTTTATGGAAATATTTAGGTTGTAATTTATATTTTAAATTTATAAGTCTTGATTTGATTCCGAATCATCATGTATATCGGGTTCTGCGGCCTTATTTTTTGTGGTTTTGCTTGCTTTCAAGCTTCTGTACCAGTGATGAAACTCGTCCGGAATGGCTCCTGACTTGCAAAGATTAAGTAAATCTTTTTTTCTTTTCGATACTTATGGTAAGGCTTTTTTTATACACCTTTTTGATGCTAACTTCTTTCAAATTGATGGGCCGACCTTTACCAAAAACACGAATATGTTTATAGGTTTCATTGTGGTCGTACTTGCACTCCATCACTCCAGGTTGAATCTTTTGGTACCTAAAAGATTTTACTTTCAACCAGTTCACCTTCTCACCGTTTTCATCCAAATTTTTGTTTTTTATTATCTCCGATAACTTTGATAAATCCAGAAAATCAGTATACCGCATTTGTGCTATATTATAAGGATTTGCTTTGCTTTTAAGTCTCTTGGATCGTGCGAGTCTGAATATAGTTAGCCAGTCTTGAATCGTATATACTGGAACATTCTTCTTTTGCTTTTCGATAGCACTGTGCATTCTATCAACTTCCATGTAACTGTGTCCACTTTCTAGAAATTTGTGTTCTATTATATTCAAATTTAAAACTTGAACCAAATGGAGAAATAATATTGAAATATTTTTGTTTCTATTTTGGCCACTGCAAGTATCAGAAAAAAAAGATACTTCTTTTATTTCCGGTGGAAGTTGATGCAAGTACTTATACAAGCACGAACCAATTTCATTACTTCCTCTTTTGCCATCAATTTCTGTCCAAAAGAAGCAGAAAGCATCGTTTGGTGGAGCAGCGTTGTAGATGGTTAAATTATATGCACATAATTTTCGGCTATAGTACATTGGGCTTATATCACTTGATGGAATTTGTAACACAGATTGTAAGTCAAATGTGCATGCCATGAAATTAGGCTCCTTGATGGCTCTTTCTTTGTTCAAGGATTTTGCAGCTGAACATTCGTCTATTCTCTTTAAATGGGCCAGATAATTTTCATTTTGGGTTTCTTTACCTTTTTCGCATGCTTGACACTGGTCTTTTTTTGGATGGAAGAACGATAAATTGTAGCACTCACCGAAGTTTCTTGTAGGTGGTCAATGAAGGTAGCTTTGTTAACGTATCACTCTTGTATTTGTCTAAGAATAAGGAATACATTTTTGATATAATCAGATTGGCATCTAAATACATCCTCTTTGAAGTTTTGCGGCAGTAGTGAGACTCTACAGTTGGGAAACTTTCGATATGGTCCTTAATACGTGCTATATTTTCATCTGATGTTTTATTTGCAGCTTTTGATGTGCCCCTGTCATCCTTTTTAGAAAAAACTCCAGTTGGTCCTTTATGTTTAAATGCCGTTTTAACTGTACTGTATGAAATACTTAGTGTTCCACAAAAAAAGTCGCGACAGACCCTTACATTGGAGTTTTCATTTTCCAAAAAGTATGAACTTGCTACGTTACGGTTGACTTTTCTGATTTTAGATCTTACTCGGGACCTTTGTATTTCTGTATCCATAACCGCCTTTAAAACAAAATCTTTTTGGCGTTGATATGACAACTTCCAAAAATCCTTGCACATTTTTAATCGCTGTTCTTCAGTAAATTTGTCCTTGCATTTGAAACGACATTTTTCACAGTTTGAGTGCTTGGGATTCTTACCTCGTATAATATCGGCATGCTTTATATTTCTTTTCCATTGTTCCAGATACGCTTTTTTCCATCTTATATTTTTCTTTTCAGTGAGTGTTGCGAGGGTTTCTTCGGTAGATTTTTGTGGTGCTTCCAAAATCATGCCCTTTTCGTCGTCATCATTATCGCTGGATTCTTTGTTGTTTTCAGAAAAATAATCCAGATCATCGTCGTCGGATGATAAATCTTTGTCAAGGCTTGATTCATCCCATTCTTGTTGTAAGTTTTGTTTACTGGGATTGCACAAATTTACATCACAGATTTTTTTGGAACTCATTTTTATCAAAGCTCAACCTTTTAACATTGACAACTTTCACTAATGATAATTTCCGTAAATGTAAATAGAAAGTTTATCATAGCAAATGTATTGCAAAATTCCCTTAGTAGGCTATGATTTAATCTTTTTTCTGCTTGGTGTATTTTGTTTGAATTTGGAGAAAATAGAGAAAAGAGATTTGTATAAAAAAGTGGACTTGGGTCTTTTTTGCTCCACACATTTGGGTGTTTTGGACATGGAATGAATGGTTTTGATGCAATAACGACAAAACTACTTGAAATAGACATGGGATTTTTTTACAGGGCATAGACTATGACTTTTGGTACACTTTTGCATCCACAAAAAAGTGGACTTGACTTTTTGCAGCACGCCCACGATATGTATTTTGGGTGACGCCAATACGATTTAGGAGAATCGTGGCATAATTTTGTTTGGTGGCGTCAGTTATCATTAAAAGTTTACATTTACATTACATTATATTACATTTTTTGATTTGATTAAATGATTAATATCCAAAAACCTTTACTTCAACGCAATCTAACTAAAACAAACACCAAACTTATATTCCATATACCACAAACGAAATGACTGCTGAGAGGTAATGACTTGTGTAGCAAGTGACTACCTCCTATGACATCCCCATGTTAAATTCGAAACTCATTAACATTTCCAGTGGTTTGGCCGGTAAGTACTGGTGATTATTGGTAAGTAGTCAAATCACAAATCATTCACAACTTACCCCGACTGCTGGGTACATACAGGCACTGTTATATTCGTACATACGCTACACAAGTTCACAAAATTGTCGTTGCTCTCTTGCTATCTCATTTTTATATACGTATAAATTTAAAAAAAAAAATCGCTACAATTCTTAAACAGTGGTTTTTGTATGTCAAAAATCACGACAAGTAGCGGGAAAACCACCAACTTGGCATCCCTGCGTATAATACGTCATTACTCTCTTTGCTCTGAGAGTGCTCCGCACCCACATTTTATTGGATTTACCTATCACTATAATAAAAAATCAACAACACCAACAACTACTACTACTATGTCACCATAACGTCGACTGCGATGATTTTAGCAGCAGCATAAAATCTGGTTTTAGCAGATTTTGACTTTGATAGATTTAGTCCCTATACGCCGCTATAGATGTTAACACATCAAAAATACGCTAACTGATCAACGATCAAACATAATGTAAACTCTGAATTCACTTTTTAGATTAATAGTTAATTTCTGTTTAAACAGTCAAAGTTGGGCATTTAAACTGTGATCAAGTAACCATATGATTTTGACAGAAAACAACAAGAAGAACAAATACAAAGCCTCTTTAATTGTTAATGAGAACAATTATAATCACCATCCTAGTTGAAATAACAATAAAAACGTATCATTTAACTCGTAGTGCAGTTAGAACTTTATTTCCGGTCAAATATTCTCCAATTTCATTAAATATTTTTTATTTTTTCAATCATAATCCGGTTCGAGATCATTTTCTCCATTACAAAATAATTTTCAATAGAGACAGTTCATTAAATTGATTGCTTCGGTGTATGGTTGGGAATATAGCTATTTCAATGCCCATCAAGACATGTCATCTGCTCCCTTCTCCACAAGTATTTAGATATATCAACACACATTATAGGGATAAGCAATTCTCAAATTAACGAGAATTGTTTCAACATCTTAATACTAGTGCGAAAACATCCAAATCAATACTCTACCGAAATCATCAATATTCACAACTTCTTGTCTATGTAGGCTTTCATTGGAAGCCAATGCATAGGATGTTTTTGTTTCAAAATAGAAACAATGATTGCCATGAGATTGGCGTTACAGTCTTTTTATTTTATCGATCTTTGAAAGTTTTTGTATTTTATCACTTCAGTTTTTTTTTGCAAATGGCGTCAGTTCAGTTTGATGCATTGTAACTATTAGCCGATAAATGTATGAATACCGGTTATTTTTCGTAGCTTTTGCCACTGTTGCCACATGGTAGTAAGATTATTTGACAAAGCACTGAAGAACTCTTTTTGTATTTAAAGTCAGATCAAACATAAATCAAAATCAACTGATTACCAATTTAAATAACCAGTCACAAATTGGGGCTAAGATATTCTTTAACAAAGTTTAAAATAAATAAATAGTTTCCCATTACATCCCATAAAGGGACTGGGGAGAACTTCTCACAATCACTGAGCTGTGCGCTTTCCAGTTTTCACTCACTGATTGGGACCTACAGTTTTACACCGATTCCGAACGGTATTTTGAGAAGCTTTTTCATGGCTAGATACTCGATAGTGTCGCCGTCACTATGCGAGGTGACCGCCGCCGAAAGAAAATTTGAAGGTGGTCAGAGCCGGGTTCGAACCCAGGATCTCATGTACAAGAGCCGCGCACACTAACCATTGCACCACCGACGGCCAAAGTTTAAAGTTGTTAAATTTTTCTTTGACTTTTTTCAGTTTTTTGTTAATAACATGGTCACATGAGGGAGAATAATATTTCTGAAACCACCAATAAATTGGAAGCCCTTCAGTAAAGAAAACACTGTTAAAATTGTTACCTTATCCCAATGCGGTTGGAAATACCGACTTCTCAAATTTGTAATTTAAATTTTTTTCAGTATTTTCTTTAGATATTTCCAAGAAACCAATACAAATTTTTACATTTTTGTACAAGCCAAGGCTTTGGCAACTATGTTTGAAGTAAAATCTGATCATTTGGAAATGCACATTACAGTCAGCATTCTCTGACAATGTGAAGTTTTTGAAGAAATTTTTTATATTCGTGTTTGGCAAAAATTTCGCACGGCGGTTTTTTTTTATATATTTTGTTGATTTTTATTGTAGATTAAAATGTTCTTAAATACACACCACAAAATAAATAGATCCTACTCATAAATGAGCTCAGGAGAGCTTAATATGTAACAAAATTCGAACTTTCATTGCAATTAATTTTTTTTTGGTTAAAAATCTCTACGTTTTTATTACAATTTGGAAAAAATAACTCGATTGGAGTTAATTGAAGACACATTGGTCTATTACATATAAATTGGTAAGATACCGTCAATATGTACTTATAAACTTTAAATCAAATTTGTGAAAGATTAAAAAATAATTTATTTTGAGTATTTTTCGAACTTTTTAGTGTTAAAGAAATTTTTGTAATGTTGATATTTATGAACACAGTGTTACAGAAGGGAAGTTTACATTTGCAACAGCATATAATCTGTCTGGGCACGGTATTACAACAAGTGTAGGTATCACTCGCAATCTTATGATTTTGACCTGATCCTTCAAGAGGGCAACTATACTATGTCATTGGCAAACAATTCTTATTTTTACAAGATGTCTTTATTTTATGAAACTATGTTTTGGGATCATATATAATATACATACATGTAACTGTCTCAATGCTCTAAAAAATACATAACTATTATTAAGTAAAGCGCTTTCCAATTTAAGTGATATGATTCCTAAGTGACGTTTCGGCCATTTGTAGTATGTCATGATCTGTCTTATCTTTCAATGTGTTCAGTAATGTTTACAACTTCATCATGGAGAGATATACGCAAGAACAACGTTTACAAATTATACAATTTTTTTTTTATCAAAATTATCGTTCTCCAATTGAAACTTTTCATGCGCTTTTGTCATTTCATGGTCGTAATAATCGTCCACCTGTGCTCGCTATTCGTCGAATTGTTGCACATTACGAGTCTACATTTTCTTTACATAATGTTCAAATGCCAATAAGACAAAGAACCGCTCGAAGTAATGAAAATGTTGCTGTCGTTCAGGCAAGTGTTGCTTAATACCGCAATTTATCGATTCAAAGCCGTTGTCAACAAACCACAACCTGGCGGATTTTGAGAAAGGGTTTGGGCTTGCATCCATATAAAATTGTTATCACTCAAGAACTGAAGCCATTGGACTACCGTAAACGTCATGAATTTGCTGATTTTTTCTTGGACCAACTTGAAAACGATAATGATTTTTGTAAGAAAATCATCTTCTCAGATGAGGTTCACTTTCATCTGAGTGGTGCGGTAAATAAGCAGAACTGTCGAGTATGGTGCAAAGAAAATCTATAAATTACATATCCATGAACAACGATTACAATCACCTAAATTGACAGCTTGGTGTGATTTTTCGTCTGGTGGAATCATCGGTCCGTACTTCTTTCGAAATGGAGAGCGGTAGAGATCGATTATAACCATCTTTTTATGACCGAAATAAGAAGACAACATCTGGTTCCAACATTTCAAACATTTGAATTTCCTTAACAATTAGTGTATTTTTTTTAAAGAAATCATTAATTGGAAAAACCTTTATTTCCCACAAAATAGTCTAAAGTATCAACAGATCTAATATCTTCTGTTTCGTTATTTGCCGGAACGATGATAGCAATAAATGGTGCATTAAATATGAATTTTGAGACATCTTTGACCACTTGCGGGTATTAAATTTGTTTGACATCTCAGTTTTTGGCACTTCTTCCGTGAGTTCGCCTAATAGAAGTAGTAACTGTTTTCGACAATTTCTTTGCCATGACATAGAGCTTTGTGGACTGTAGGCGTTACTGGTTTTCATGTATATTAAATGGGTATTACATTCTGTATATCGTTAGCATTTTCGTCAAATTTGTTAGTATTACTCTTGTCTTTTCTATTAACAGCTAATATAACCTTGAAGCGTCTAGTAATTTTGAGCATGACCAATGATTTTGTTTCTGTATCTTCAAAGAAGCGACTTGCAGTGTTGCCATAGAGTGGGTCGGTCCCAGTATCAACAAAAAAAGTTGCGCCTGTCACCCCCTAGATTTGAAGATTAGGCAACAACGATTCTAGATCATAAGAACAAAATTTACGCCCACCCTAAAAACAGCCCATTTAGTTTTTTTGGGCTGTGACGTCTGATCGAAAAAAATACACAGTTGTTTTCGACGTTCGAAAGGCTTCATTTCTCATGTAGGTCATTTTTGACTCTGACTTCAAATTCTACTAGTGACTGGTTCAACTCGATTTCTACCCCTTTTACTGATACATTTTTCATAACGCACGTAAAGATATTAAAAACTCATAAAACTTTTGCCTTTTATTAGTAGACAAAAAATTTACAAATGTTTCAATATATAAAACAGGGTTCAAATTCGTCTTGGGACTTGGTATCACTCATTCACACCACACACAGTCACTCAAACAACATAAAATTCAAGTTATTCACAATTTCATATCCAACCCTTTTTGATTTTTTGACTGTGTCACTTTTGAACTTTCCCTATGCCAATTTCTACTAGTCCCTTTTCTTACCCTTAGTTAAGAAGTTACTCTGGTAGTAACTAATTATTTCACATTTATTTGTTAAATACATACATAACTATATTGACACGAAAAATAAATTGCTCGCAATTATTTAGTTAATGCATTTGAAAATACATGAAAGAAAAATGCATTTGATTGTACAAAAATATACAATAAACTTCGAATCAAGTTAATCCTGTCGGGAATCCATTTTGCTATATTGCTCGCGGGTTCTTATTTCCGCAAATATATATCCCATGCCCTTTTCGTCTGTAACATTAGATGCGGATTCATTATCAACTTTCAGAATTTTGCATATGACATGGAAAATCTTTAACATATAATATAAAGATGTTAAATTATCTAACATATTTGTATATTACCTGGAATTTGAATTATTTCATAGGACGAATATTGGGAATGTGTCAATTGTTCATCGGGATAGAAATGAAGACGTGGCGGTTCGGTTATTTCAATATTATTCCAGTTTATTATCGCCACTCTTAAGATTCCACTCAATCGAAGCCTGATATCAAAAATCCCGATGAACAGCCTTCTTCATCTAAAATACGTTACCCTCAGTTACAGGCAAATTTTTCATCCAATAGAAAATTGAAATTAGTTAGTAGTTCAAATTCTTGAAATCTCTTGAAAATCCCGTCTCGAAGAGCTCACTTTGAAATTATTGGAATCGGTGGACATAAACAAACATCTAATAGAGAATGTGAACTTGTTCTTTTCTCATGCAGATACAATTCATTACCAATGCTATTGTTCTTCCCAGACTCACTAAATACTTACCGGCTATATCATTTAATATCCCATACCCTTAATATTTTCAGGATATAGATCTAGCAGATCCCAACTTCAATGAATCTGCACAAATATATCTTATCTTGGGCAACGATTATGACCAGTTTATAAATATTGACGGCATTAAGAAGAACCTTTGTGGTTCAAAATCCGTTTACAATACTGTTTTTGCTTGGGTACTTAGCGGCCCCGTAAAAGCAAACTTAGTTTACTCATTCACGACAAACGTCGTTCCTTCCGAAGATTTCCAACTAAATGATACTTTAAGAAAATGTTGAAAACAAGAAGAAATTCCAGCAGGCAACCCTGTTGCAGTTGATGACGAGTTCTGTGAAGACTTCTAGAAGCAGACGGAATTATTCTTTCTTTCTTTATTTATTATAATTAATTTTTATCAATATATATCCACATTTATAAATAATTAATACAAAAAATTAAAATAGTTACATTTTACTTGCATTTAATGCATTACTTTTTTATGGAATGACAATCTGCTGCTCTTTTGCTTCTCCTTAATTTATTGTATCACACGTTTTTCTTTTCAGAAGGTTTTAACTATGCCTTGGTTATCACTATGCGTTGGTACACAAACAATAAACTTATATACAAATCTAGTTCATACCAGATAAGCGTGTATTAATTACTTGTGTTTTTTTGATGTGTTAAAATCTATTGGCGCGGGGGTAATGACTAACTTCACAAAGTGAATACATATATACATCCAAACACAGTTTCTCCGACTGCGATCACACAGATTGTCCGACTGCAATCACAGATTTTTTGGTGTTAAACTCCTCCGAAACGGGTGGACCTATTTGTATGACATTTTGTGTCTCAGAATCGGCCAACATCTATTTTTCATACCCACCCCTCTATAGAACATAGATTTGTCCGACTGCGAAACACAGATTTTCAAACACACACTTATGTAGCGGCTTGTGTGGGTGCGGAGCAATCTCACAGCAAAGAGAATAATGACGTGGTTTTACTTTTATAAAAATGAGATAGCAAGAGAGCAACGAAAATTGCGTGAACTTGTGTAACGTATGTACGAACATAACAATGTATGTATGTACATGTGTCTGTTGCTTTGCATTCTCTTTGTTTTTTGTGGGTATAAAATAAAAAGTATTAAGCAAGAATATAATGACATATGTGCTTCCACTGGGCTTTAAATAATTTTAAGTATTAATATTATTGAAATGTAACGTCATCATATGATTGAACGCTTGTTTTTATTTTCCAATGTAACATTTACTAATGTGGTCATAGAAATCGAACAGGTACCGTGTAACAAAAAGGTGTTAACACATCGCCCGTGAGTTCAAACGCTCATTGAATTATTTTTTATTATATTTCACAAATGGTCCGCCATTCCGATTTTTTCAGCAGAGGCTCGGGCAGAAAAAGGGATTCATGTTGTTGCCCTCTCCAGTTAGTTTCCTCAAAATCGTTTCTCACTTTGGTAGCACATATAAATATATGCGACACACACACACACAAACCAAAGCAACATCACAAACCATTTAACAGTCCGAGCTTTTGTTTATTCTTTTTCAGTGATCAAGCGCTTTTTATATCCTCTGTCCGATGAACAATTGACGACAGAATACATGCAATTAAAACGCAATACATTACATCAGCCATAAATATTTATGAATCACTCACTGAAAGAATAATGCAAAAATATAGATACACACTTACAAGATATACACCCTCGTTGCCACTCTTTTATTATCTTGCTCTCGAGAGGGCATTAACAGTGCAGCAAACACGGCTGAATTTGTATCACAAACACAGATATATTTGGCCATATTAATCATTGTGTCTCAAACATATAATATTGAATAGCACACACAATGCGTTTGCGACAAGCTCGAAACACGTGTTATATTTGCCTCCAACCAACAAAAAACGACAGATTTTTCAGCGGGTGGGTTTAGTGAACATGGAGAGTGTAAGTTAGATGTGTAATTAGTTGTGTGAAAATGCAGGTGTATAAAAGTTCTTTAAAAGCCGAAAACCCTGGTTAATCGACTTCAAATAACCTAACCGGGGCAACCAGTTCTTTGAAACTATAAATTTTTAAAAATCCTACGTACGGCTAGCCGGCCGGTATTCAGTTAACCGGTTTCGGTTTTGAATACACTACTTACGATATTCGGAATTTTGTACAAATCTGACAGGTTTTCCTTATATCTTTCCTATATAACTTGATCAGATCCCGAAATATCGGCATTTGTATTCAAAACTTGAACTGCATGCCGGGATTGTTCTTCGAATATATTTTCACAATTGAATCCACGTCAGTCTTCTTTAAATTATATTGGTTTTGGGGAAAAGCATTAGGTTGAGGCTGGGGATGATTTGGAATGGGAAGATTTAATGTTGGATACCTGATTAAATTATTTTGATTAGCCATATTCATATTATCTCTTTAAAATAAGCTTATGTATTCACGGTATTTATTTTCAGAACCAATCGCTCATTCTGCCTAAACACTTAATTTCAGTTTCAATTTCACATTTTGCAATTTCTTTTAAATTCACTAAATTGTAGTTAAAACTTTTATTTTATTTTTTCTTAGCACTTAATTTCGGTTTGAATTTTAGTTCTTGTATTTTATTTTAATTCACTAAATTTTTGGTTAATGATTTCATTTTATTCTTTCTACTGGAGCATCCCTTGGGAATCGCAGTAGATTTTAGCTTACCAGATATTATTTTATTAACACTTGAATATCGTAATTTTCCTTTTACCTAATAAGCACTAATTTGCTGATTGATATCGTCACGAGTCATTGGGTTGTAATTCGATCTTCCTTTACTTATTCAAAGCGGTTTGGCTGGTATAAATCTTGTATCCAGGTGTTGAAATAATCCATATATCTTGAAACGAAAATTCAGTTGTTAGGGGGTCGTTATATAAGCTCATTCTTGATGGTACATCTGGCTCCAAAAAAAATTGTTGAGAAATCTGCATCACACCCACTTTTTTGTTTACATTCTGAAATCCCATCCGTCACTGCCCTATTTACATATTAAACTCAGCTCAGAGTTAGGGCATTTGCCAATTTCTTTACAGAAAATTGTGATATAAATGTGGAAGCAGTATTTTCAAGAAGATATTAGAGATTTATTAATAGTATCAACAACATCTATTTCGAAAGGCAAAATGTTAGCTCTAGTAGCTTGCAATACTTTCGAGGATGGCAGAAAGCCGCAACGTTTTTTAATAAGCGCCTTCCTTAGAATTTCATATTAGAGAGCCATAAGTTTAGATCTAGTGCACGTTCTCCTTGGTAAAGTCAGAAGTAGATTTTGGAGTTTATGTACATTCTACTCTTCGGTTCAATAGTTTCAGTGATGCTGTTGGTAACGTGTCCCCTGCCCGACCAGCATCTTTTGGGTGAGTTTTTAGTAACGGCGCACAGTGGCGCCATTTGAGTTTTTCGTTGCAAAAATCATATCTTTTGAACCGAATAAGATAATTGAACAGTTTGATATGATAGACAACTGTTCAGCTTGTGAAATAAGTGTTTGGAAAGGGTGCTAGGCTATATAGGTGCTTACTTCTGGGTTATCAAATTTTTAAAGTTTTACATTTTTACAGTTTTTTATTTAACTGGCTTTGTTGTCTATCAGTCTGTATTGTTCAAATCTAGTAAATCATTTTTAACACAGTTGCAGTTGACCTATCGAACTAAAATTTTGCACACTTGTCAGATTTGGATGACAATACATGAATATGAAAACAAAATTAAAACATTAAAAATTTATTAACTAAAAAATTAAAAATAAAAAAATAATTAAAAAAAATCAAGTTACAGTGTCTTATTTATAAATGCACTAAAAACTAGAAAATAACTTTTCTCTTAAAATAAATAAATAAATGGTTTCCCATTACATTCCATGCAGGAATCGGGGAGAGCTTCTCACAACCAGTGAGCTGTGCGCTTTCTAGTTGTATACTCACTGATTGGGACCTACAGTTTGACACCGGTTCCGAACGGTATTTTGAGAAGCTTTTTCATGGCTAAATACTCGATAGTGTCGCCGTCACTATGCGAGGTGACCGTCGTCGAAAGAAATTTAAGGTGGTCAGAGCAGGGATCGAACCCAGGATCTCAAGTACAAGAGGTGCGCACACTAACCATTGCACCACCGACGGCCACATATAAATATAGCCTCAATAAATATATTCTTCTTCATGATGGGGTTGTACAATGGTCCGCCTACTTAGCACTTCAACAACAATGGTCTAGATACTTTCAATAAAGAGCGTAATTAAAATGAATTAGTTACTTAATTTTCTAGGGATCCCTCAAATAAAACTCTTGCATTTAAATAAAAAATGGTGACAAAATTAAATGTCAAATTAAGTGCCAAAATTAAATGTTTTTAAGGTTTAATGTTTTAAAATTATTACCCAACAAGTTAAAAAAAATAATTTTTCTTTTAAATTTATTTTTTAAATTTTCTGTAAAATATTCATCACAATTCGTATACTAAAGACTAATAATTTCTAAAGTATAATTATTTTCTAACTCTATTCGTGACTTCACATGCCGCAGGGAAGAAATAAGTGGATCGGAAGATGCTGCCAACATGTTGAATAGATCCTCATTTTGCCTTACCCTTGATGCTTTGAATGTGTTTTGCAATCTATATTTTTTGTGAAATTTGTTAAGAGACTCCTGTGCTTCTTCGGAGAGCTCTCCAATTGGCAAAGGCTGGTACTCAATTATATCTTTGCCATGCGCCAATATTTTATGGACGGTCGGGGCCAACTTCAGCTGTGGATGCATTTCTGCTAAAAGTGATGCAGTTATCGATGCCTATTCTCCATATTTTGTAGAATTAACACTTTCTTTGCAGTTTAAAACATTCAAGATCGTTCCCATTCTTTCACAATTTGATTGTCAATTCCAGTGATTCTAGATACTGCCTCATCATTTTGAAAAAATATCCTAGAAGTGTTTCCATCGTTTGAGAAGACTCTCCAACAACCGTTTTGCTGTATGGCCCATAAGATCCTGCAGATTTGCTTTTGCAGAGACTACCGTAAACTCCGTATGCAGTGGTCGTGAATTTATTTTGGCCTGCGTAATATGCTTGTATCCGGGTAAAACGTTAGCCCCGTGTCGCACTAAAGTAGTTTCTCATATTTCTCTTTGGAAAGTTCGAAGTCCAAAAGCAGCGCCAAAAGCAGCGCCAAGGCTTCTTTCCTTAATTCTTTTTAGTCGCAATGGGCTCGCCTCAGCAACAGATTTTGTAATCTGCGACCTAACTCTTTCACTATCCTAATAGACAGCGCGTCCGATAAATGCTTCGTGGTCAAGTCATTGGTGGCATCGGCAAGTTTCCTCTTTCTTGTGAAAATTTAACACCCCTCCATACTTTTTTTGGCCTTCCTTTTGCTCCTCTGGTTGATACGGTGGGTTTATCTACTGCCAATATATCCAGGATGGTGTCTTAATTAAGCCAGTCATCGTATTTGGAATTGAAGTTGTGAATGGTTCGATTGCATTTCACCCAGTTTGCCTTAATTTTTGCATATATCATACAAAGATTATTTTTTATACGAATGAAAACATTAAATTCTTTGTTATAAATTTTGGTTTACCTATTTCAAATGTGCTGTCACTTAGGAACAAACATGAAATCAGGCGAAAGAAAATTTCGAATTTGAGTCGAATGTGAGTGACTGATATTCGTTCGCTTAGCTTTTCGTTCGAGATAAAGAAACAGAAACAGAGTACACAGTACAACGTATTTTATATACCCAAACCAATAATGACACCAGGTAAAAATATGAAGTGTTTGCCAATGCCATAGTGTAGTTGTCCTCCTGAACGATGCAATCAACAAAGTACAGAAATATCACTTGCTGTAAACAACCATATTAAATTGCGTTGGAAAGACAAAATCTTCTTCTATAAATCTGTGTTCAGAAATATCCATATTTCAAAAAATTCTTTAACACTTTTGGGAAAAATACGATAAACACTCAAACTAAATAATCGTTTTCAAATTTGATTTAAAGAATATAAGTACATGTTGGTGATACCTTACTAAATTATGTTATAGACCGATGCACGACCAATTAAATACAATTAAGTTTTTTACCAAATTATAAAAAAAACTCCAAGCTCCAAACTAATCTCGTATGAAAAATCAAATTATTCACATACTAAGCTCTCCTGCCCTTATTTATGCGTAGGTTCTATTTCCCTTTTGGCGTTAATTTAAAATCATTTCAATCTACAAAAAAAATATATATTTATAAAAATGCAAAAAAAATATATAAATTTTTGCCAAACACCAAAATTGAAAAATTTATTAAAAAATTGCAGATTTTCAGAGAATGCTGACCATAGGGAGCATTTGCAAATGATCATAACTTTACTATAAAAATATATTTTCAATGCTTTACCTTTCAGAAGAATTTAAAAATTTGTATAGGTTTCGTGAAAAAAGAAATACAGAATAAATCAAGGTACCTTTTCGCGAAAATTTTGTGTCCTTTACAGGTTGCAAAATTCGACAATTTGAGACATCAGCATTTCCAAAAACCTTGAGATAACTTAAAAAAGTTGAAACTGTATTCTTTATTAAAGTGTTTAAATTTTAGTGGTGTTTTCAGGAATATGCTTTTCTCTCAAATGACCGAGTTATTAACAAAAAACCGAGAAAAAAGAGACTGAAAGAACAGACAATTTTTAAATTGGATAGAGATTATCTTAATAACAGTAATACAATTTGTATTTTTTGTTTGTCTTGCATAATAATTTCACTAAAGTAAAAAATCTTTGTAATCGGCTTATAAGTGTTGATACTTCTACTTTGAAAATTTAAACAGCACAAAAGTGTTGAATTTGGACACCCTGTAGCACCAGCTTTGCTTTCACACGATGCCTCTAAATGCAATGTTCTGGAAGCCTGACGCCTACTCTACAAATGTCTGGTACATTCCAAAATGATAAGGACAACACTATGATATTATTACCGTGTTTTTTTTTTAATCGCCCACATTGTGCGTTGGTTTGTGGTGTGCATAAAATGATTTTACGAAAACTGTTTGAAGGATGCAAACATTACTTTAAACTTCAAAGAAGAAACGTAGTTTTTTCCACTTTAAAATAATTTAGAAACCAACGACACCACAGCCTCAGGCATTAGCAACACATATAACTAGTACATAGTCCTGGATCGTAAGGGATTGTCAGTGATTGCGAAGAGGAAGATTTTGGCTGACGAGAAATCTAAGGCTCGGAGACAAACCCAAAAGTAACATATTTTTATTTGGCGATTAGATTTTATTTTAGCGAATTTATACGTCTCACATACCAATTTTCCCTTGAAATATGAACAAAATTAGAAAACCTTACAGGTTCTGTAAACATTGCGTTTCAACGAAAAACTTTTGTCTTTACACCGGAGGCTTTTGGGTAGCATCAAAAATAATACAACATTTTTATATCCTCACCATAGGATGGGGGTATATATCATTTAATACGTAAAAAAATGTAACACATATAAGGAACCAAATTAGATCCTTAGTATCTTTGGACGAAATTCACTTTAGGACTTTTTAAGACGTTTGAGCCATGTCCGTCTGTCTGGCTGGCTGGTCAACACGATAACTGCCGTAAATCTTTACAGATGACAATGAAACTTTGTCAGTGACTATTATTTGCCAATATTGAGTTTGGGATTGAAAATGGGCGTTTTGACCACGCCCTTTCTGGTACCTCCCATACAAATCGACACATTTAGCACAAAATCATATTTCTTTCAAACCATTCTTCTGGTAGATGTGGTTAGCTTCTACTCTCACACCGGTTAATAATCTGTAAATGCCTACTTAATTGGAGGAAATGGGCGAGATTGTCACGCCCATTCTGGTACCTCCCATACAAAACAGGCAGTTCGTCCAGTTTGTCAATCTGATAATTCGCGTGAAACACTTCCGACCTTAATGAAATTAGGTATAAGGCTCCGACCACTGGCTCAGAAGTTAGCAACTTTAACCTACTACCCTCCGACCGCCAATCCGTAAATTTTGAACCCGCTGCCATTTCGCACCCTTGCATTTTCGGCCAGCGTCCTAGTGGACTTTTTTCATGAAATGAGCCGAGGAATACGCTGGAGAAATTTGTCCGGAACTTCCTGAATCACCATGTATACTAAATATAACGATATAAATGATGTGTCAGCGCCCAGGAAGGCGTTTTAGAGACAACATTTGGAGCCCTAGTGGGCATTCAATGCCTCTAGCCTGCAGGCCAAAAGAGTGTAAGGATGTCCCCGTGATAATTTTCTTAGATAGATGGTGGCTGTCGGTGGTGCAGTGGTAGTAATAATGTGCCTAGTATTTAACCATCAGAAAGCTTCTCAAAATAATGTTCCGAGCCCGTGTAAAACTGTATGTCACTATCAGTTAGTGTAAAACCCAATCCCTTCGTGGGATGTAATGGGAAACCATTTTTGTAGAGGGCATCGAAGGTTTTAAGACACCAAGGTGGTTTTCTGGAAGTCTACTCCAGAAATGTTCAAAATCCATTTACGTTAAGCGCCCAATAGACCACACAAATCTTTGCGCAAATCGCTTATGTGTGTCAGTGAAGTAAGGTTGTATGTGTCACACGTACGACTTTGAGCAAATCGAGCTGAAAAATCAAAACCATTTAGATTTTTCGGCATCTTTGCGCAAATATTTGTGTGGTCTGTGGGCATTTGCATCAAATCTGCTCAGTACGTCACAAATATACTGCCACTGCCAAAACGATGGCAATAGCTGCGTTTTCATCCATTTTCTCCGATTACTTCACTCGCCGAGCACTTACTTCGAATGAACTTTGCGCAAATATTTGCGCGGTGTGTGTGCTAAATGCGTGTGACTTTGCGCAAATAATTTGTGTGGTCTATTGGGCGCTTTAAATTGTTCTGCATGCCCCTATATGACCGTAAACATTTTTGAAGTTCCATCCATCCACTATATACCAGTGAAAACCGATTTGTCATACTTCTCACTTAAGTCTAGCTAGACGTTTTCTAATACAGCTCTATTTTAGGGTATTTTTCTACCCATTGGTCGTTATTGGGTCAGCACGTTTTGAAGCCAATTTTCACGATATTGAAAATAATTTTTAATAAATCTTTAAAAGAAGGTTTATTCTTGGATAAATGGTAGTTTTATTATAGCTCCAATCTTAAAATCCAGTAATAAATCGAAAATATGCAACCATCAACCGATTGCTAAATTGTCTTGTGTCACAAAAGTGTTGGAACATATTAGGTTTCAGCAATTCCTTGTAAACCATACACTACTATTAATTTGTTAACTTTTAACATTTTTGTATATCACCCATATCAATCTTTCTAAACTTGGGTTTCACTCCTAACACTCTGAAATGGATTGGTTCTTAATTTAACTGAAATAAAATGTATAATATCAATTGATGGTTTGAATTCTTTGCCGTATCTTGTAAATTCCGGTGCACCACAAGGATGAATCATGGGTCGGTTATTAAGAATTCAATTTGTTCATTAATGATATTTCCTCTAGCATTTTGTATGCATTTGCTTTATGTAGCCTACTATCAACCTATTGGGTGACACGTTATTACAATGTAATGTAATTGCAATTGTTTATTGGTGTACGTTGAAGAAAATATATCTTTATTACGAAAAGAAATTTGATGGATGTTTTACGAGACAGCGCTGTTCTTGTGGACTTTTAAATTAATAATGTACGAGGTAAATAGCTCTAAGCTCACTTTTAGTGTGAATATAGATTTCATCACCTTATCATTTATGGCCTAGATTAAACGTCATTCCACCGAATTTATTTTATATATGACATATGTCAGATCGAAACACTAATATGCTCATATTGTTTGGAATCCATATCGATGGTCATAAGTTGTTACCTCGTAACTTACTTTTTAATATTTTTCAGAAGACTCAATAAATGTTATAACTTTGCTAAAGCCCAAGTAAAAAAACTAATTTTTTTTCCTAATAAAGGTTATTTACTAATTACGATTTATTTTACTTATATCCTAGTTTTTTTTTGTATTATCCCCAATAAATGTTAATGATCCTGCCCCACCTTATGAGGCTCTGCCAATGTTGATTAATCGTCGAAAATTACAGTCAATGATGTTTCTGTACAAAGTCATTTATGGATTCATTGATTTGTCACACATTTTAAGCTTGATTAAATGTAATGTTCCATCTAGATGTTTAAGAAATGAGTCAATATTAAAATACCTTCAGCTAAGGTCAGAAGTTGCCGACCACGTTACTTGTCCATGAAATCATAAAAACGCGAAATGTGAGTTCTCGAACCCGTTCCAAGCCGTGACGAGTCCGTAAAAACATAATAAAACGAATCAATGAAATTGCGATTTGGCAAATCCATTGCGCAGCCGTTACGAGAACGGAAAAACATAGAAAAGTGAATCAGTGAAATTGCGATTTGGCAAATCCGCTTTGAACCAGTTACGAGTCCGTAAAGACATGAAAAAGCAAAGCAGTGACATTGATATCTGGCGGATCCGTTTCGAGTCCGGAAAAACATAATAAGAAAATACTTAAAATTTTACTTTGCTTTGAACCCGTTACGAGCTTGTAAAAACATAAATTTAAAATTTCAATCATCGTAGGTGGGTCAATAGATGTCAGATCCACACAAGCATACACACCTTCTAGCAACAAGCATTTTTGCCAAATATATTTAATGAAAACCCAAGAGATCCAATACGAATACGAGACGGATCCGTTACTTCGTAAGTTTTGTCCGAATAGGACATCCATTATGGACTCAGAATGAATTCGTTCGCGTTTGCAATTCCTCTGGAAAAAGCGGACCGTCTCGAACTCACAACGGGCTTCATATACGAATCCGTGTCGGATTCGTTTTTTGTATATAAAACGGATTCCAGACGGATCCACTTTTATAAATGTTTGCGGATTCGAAAGGGATTCCTTCGGGTATATAAAAAATATTGATATTTAAAATATGTAATGAACTATATTTTCTACTTCTAATCCACTGAAGTTTTCCACTTAAATTATATATTAATTTTTTCAAATAAAAAATTAGTTGTCAGCTAAATTTAAATCGTTTTAGTATTTTTTTAATATTTTGTATTTCACTCGTATCAAATCAGATATGAATCTGCGACACGAAATACTTCACTGATTCGCTTTTTTGTCTTTACGGACTCTATCAAATCGCTTTTTATGATGTTACGGACCCATAACGGGTTTTAAACGGATCCGCATCCGATTTTGTACACATTGAGGGGTGGCAACGACAATAAGATAAGTGGAAGTGTATTAGCAAAACAGTTTGGATCTGTTCCCCCACAGTAAAAATTAATCTATATATCTAAAAATGAAGCCTCAAAAAGTGATGTGCTCGCTAAACTCGAAAACGCGTGTACCGATTGCAACCAAATTTTCACACATTGTAGACAGTGTTACGGAAAAGGCTTTTGTGCAGTTTTGCTTAAAATCGGAACACCCATGCGTGAGTTAAGCGTACACACGCATCATATGGAATTGCTTATACGAAGCGTTCACAATTACAACAACACATACATATAAGAGACACGGAGCTATGAGCACTGTGTTGTCAGATAGAGGGTAAAAATTTATAGTATTAAAGATATGCAAGCAGCTAAGCTGCAGTATGTAAGCATAGTAAGGTAGATTAAGATAGTTCTAAAAATATTGTTTAATGTATAGAAAGTAGAAGTATTGAAGGATTAATATTAGATTGTAAGTTATTTTTTCCATCAGATGTTTTAGTACCAATAAAATCAGAATTTGAAAATGAAAAAAAAATAAAAAACGCACTGTGTTGTTTTTCTTCCCTTCTCTTTCGGCTCATTTGCACACAGCTATTCTATGGACCGTGAGTGGTGTTTCTGTGTAGTTTTGCGTTTGTTCGGTAAATTTCGCGATTTTTCTTAAATTTTTTTTATTGGTTTTATTAGGTAGTTTTGCATATATTTGTTTTGAAAAGCCATTAAATAGGTTCAAACCAAACTGGTGGTGAAAATATGGTACTTGAATATTTGATACATGAAGTGGTTGTGGCCCGGCCATTGGATCCTATTTTTAAAACGCAATATCTGGAGGACTGTTCCACCAATCGCCTTGAAAATTTGGATGGATAGATGCAGGGCACTAAAAATCGTGATCCAACAAAAAAATAGGTTGGATCGGATCAATGGGCATGGCATACAACTTGAAACTTTGTACAGCTCTGTCTCATGAACTATCAGAGGTATGAATATGATATTTGGTATATAAGTTGTTCGTACAGTTCGAATTATAGCCATGGTTTTTCAAAAATCGCTCTGACGGCTTTTCAAATAGACCGATTGTAATGAAAATTTCACAATGTGGTACTGATGGCCTGCTGATAATCCTTGGCTATACTTGGTAGTGATTGGATAAAGGGGAGTGGCACCGCCCATACAATTTGAAATTTAAAATGGCTATGAATTATAGCCAGGGTGGACATTTCAAAAATCGCTCTGACGGATTTTCTAATAGACCGATTGTTAGTCCTTGGCTATACTTGGAAGCAATTGGATAAAGGGGTGTGGCACCGCCCATAAAGCTTGAAATTTAAAACGGCTGTATCTCATGAACTATCAGGGGTAAGAAGATGAGATTTGGTATATATAGTGTTGGTACGGAATGAATTACAGCCAGGGTGGAAGTGGGTGGTGCCACGCCCCCGTTTCAAAAATCGCTCTGACGGCTGTTCAAAAAGACCAATTGTTATGAAAATTTCACAATGTGGAACTGATAACCTGCTGATAGTTATTACCCATACTTGGTAGTGATTACAGAAAGGGGGCGGCATCCGCCCATATAACTAGAAATTTAAAATTACTATATCACATGAAATATGTTTTTGTAATAGTATGAATTATAGTCAGGGTGGAAGTGGGATGTGCCACGCCCCTTTTAAAACAAACCGTCATAGTAGTCATAATAATAGTTTGATCATCCTCAATATTTCACAGTATGTTGCAGTTGGCCTACAGATACGAAAAGGCAATTAGGAAGCAATTTGCCAAAAAGGCACGGGCTGCCGCCCACACACGTCAATATTTGACTATTACATAACAATATATTACAAACAATTACCCGTACATCAGGCACTAGACCACATAATTCAATGTATCTCAAAAAATATATGATCGATCCGTTTTAAAACATTTATTTACAATTCATCTAACCATAAAAACAAATATTTGAGTCAAAACAACCATATATCTTTTCAGATATATGCCTGGTGTACGGACAATTGCTTGCCAATTGCAGTGTAGGAATGTGAGGTTCGGTATATATGCTACTAACATGATGCAAAATAATTTTTGGGGAAGCCCAATGAAAATACGGCTACTAAAAAGGTCAGACTATGAAGCTAATAAAGTGACCACAGGTACGAATGAATATGAACATTATTGAGGTCAGTTTCAAGAGCATCCTAAATATCCTTATCCTAATACTGCATTTTTAAAAAAATACAAAATAATCATAGAGAGGATACTATAATCGTTGGAAATTATAAAGGAACCGATGTTCTGATTCCACGCATTCTCATGATACCTACAGACATGCCCATCCGTTTCAAAAGATTGCAGTTTCCGATTCGGTTGCCATTTGCGATGACCATTAATAAAGCACAAGGGCGGGCAGTCGCTTGAAGTCTGTTTCTTAAGTTTGACAAATCCGTATTGTTCATGGTCACGTGTGGGTAAACCTTCAGGCTTATAGTTAGATATTTGCACCGGAGTTCAAAACTAGAAATATTGTATATCCTAGAGCACTTGAATAAATAGGAGAAAAAAATAACAAAATTGTGTTTCTTTAAAATTGCAACTCAAGGGTAGCGAAGCGCAACGGGTACAGCTATTATAGTATAATATCGAAATCTAAACAAATACTTCTCACAAATAGTTATTTTACATTCTTCTACATAATATTCCACTCAACTACAGGTTTATTTGCCCATTGTATATTTGTTCACCCTTTGGCATTACAAAATCTTTAAGGCAAAACGAAGTTTGCCGGGTCCAGCTAGTATATAATAAATGTATCCCGCTAAACTAATTTTTTCAATGACTTTGTATGGAAAGCCCCTTAAAATCGCTTAATATCGCTAAGCTCTCCATACGAAGGGGTCGAAAAATTAGTTTAGCAGGGAATAAGTGAAAAATATAGTTCACTACCAAATTTTGTTTTAGAACATTTTGTTTTAGAACTCAGAACAAATCTTTTTCGAATCCGCAAAAATTTATACAAGTGGATCCATTTTATTTACAAAAAACTAACCTGAAATGGAGTCGAATGTAAAATCCGTTGCGAGTTCGATCCGAAAAAGTTCAAAAAACGTTCCGCTTTTTCGAGAGGGATGTCATACGCAAACGGATTCGTTAGGTGTCAAATGTACGAAGACAAAAGTTCGTCTCGAATTCCAATAGGATTACAATGAATTTAAATGAAAAAACAATAACAATAAGTGTGTATGAAAACGAAAAGGGTTGCGCGTCTTGCTTAATTGGGGTGGGGTATGCAGTTCTATGCATACATTTCTAAAATATGTTTTTTTCATTCTTTGTTTTAAATTGAACGAAATCGATATAGGTCGTGAATAAGTACCCCCACCACCTAAATTATAGTGCTGAACATTACCGGCTATTTAAAATTTGGCACTGCATTATGAGAAACTCAAATATTTGTCAAGTTTCACAACAATTTCGTCAATTTTCCCCAAAAAAGACGATAAAATCCCAAAAAATGGGTGAAAGCGCGGTATTCAAAATTAAAAATAAATGTCAAAAATGGATTCGTCGACCCAGAAAACCCCTTATTGAATGTTTATAAAACAAACCTATTTCGAAAAGTCCGGGGGCCCGAAATTCATTTTAGAACTGTGGTTTCTTCGGTAAACTTTTTTGAAATGACCCATAGAACAAGAATCGCGATGAGCCTTTTTACATTTCTTCGGCCCCCTACAATTCGACCCGCCCTAGTATACATATATCAATTTTATAGGCAATATGCATAATTTTGCACCTGAATTTGTATATATTTGTTTTGTAATTCCCAATTTGGTTGTTTCAAGCGTTTATTTAAAATATACAGAGAAATGTTACTCTTCGTACTTGTATTTGTGTTTTAAGTTCATTAAATTTTGATGCATTTCTTGTAAAATTGAGATTTATACTCATATATTTTGCTCTCTTAATCTATTGTTGTAGTTATTTAATTTTATCTTTTAAAATTTTGGGTAAAGTTAATAGGAATTTGTTTCAGATGAGGGGAAATTTGTACTTTTTTTGCTTATGTATTCACTTAAAAAAAATTCTTCTGGCAACACTGGTTGCTACATTAGTGAGCAATTACAAATAATTTTTAAGTCAAAGTAAGACCACTATTACACGATGAATTTATCCCTGCAAGAAAATTCGTTAATTTTACGTTAGTTAGGCAAGACGTGTAGAGAAGTAAGAGAGGAGGCAAAAATGCCATGAAATGCCATTGTGTTTCGGGGAATTTTTTCCAATTTCTCTACCGTTTTTGTCTTGATTGTGACATTTCATGGTTATTACTTGTGTGATAATTCAATAATTCGGAATTGGAAAAATTCAACGTGTAATAAATAAATGGTCTCCCACTACATCCCATGAAGGGACCGGGGAGAACTTGTCTCAATCACTGAGCTGTGCGCTTTCCAGTTTTCACTCACTGATTGGGACCGATTTGTTTGAAGGTGGTCAGAGCAGGGTTCGAACCAGGATCTCATGTATAAGAGTCGCGGACACAACCCATTGCACCACCGACGGCCACGTGTAATAGCTTGGCGAATTACGTAGCAACTTTAAAAGAGAACGGAAAAATATGTCCGCAAGAAATGCCATCGTGTAATAGAGCTCTTATGAAACTTTTTTATAATTTTTTTTCAATATTGTACGAAGTGAAATTCAGGCAGTCCAAAATAACTTTAAAAATTATGTTAAGTATACCAAATGTGGGAGAAACAGCCGGGTAACCGAGTTCTGGAACTCGATGGATTTGGCATAAAATCAATTTCAGTTTTGATTTCCCAAGTCTGCAGTCAAACATCCAGGTTATTAATGGTACTGGCCCGTTGTTTAGGATTTCAAATGCAGATTCGCCATATATTAAAATTTCTGCTGAATGAAATGTGCTTCAAAATCAGTTTTAGAAGATTATAAGTTTTAATATTTTTAGCTATTTTATAATACTGAAGTTATTTTTAGAAGTACAACTTCACATTCCTTTTGACTTTAAACTGCACTAAAGTCCAGATAGCAACGTAGTTCTCGCTTATTTATTTGTACTTAAAAAATCTATTAAGATGTTTTAAATTAATTTTCTATCACGGAGTTTTAGACGCTGTTTTTACTATTTTGTCGAAACGGAAATTTTGTACTGGAAGTTGTAAAAATGTTTTGGAAAATAAAACAACGTCTAATTCATAATGTGATATTTCCTAATTAGTGGCTGTGCTTGTAAATGTTAGATAAAAACCACTTAACTGTTTTGTGGTATCATTAACATACACCCATCACCCAAACTCCGTTCACCACCCACTTCACAAGACCGCACTCTTTAACTTATGGACAACACAATTTTGTCCTCTGGTCTGTCTGTGTGGCGCACTGAACACAGAGGCATTGAAATGCTTTCCAGAAACATTAAAAAAGGATTTGTGATTGTACACTCGTAGTCCACCAAACGAAAGTTTCTGGTACAATTCCAGTTACAATGCAAACTTTATAATCTGTTCACACAAACACACATACACACACACACTCTGAGTAGACCAATATCGAAATGTCGGTACATATAGAAAATTCATTTAATAACAAAAATATTACAAACATTAAGAACTGTATGGACCAAATAGTGGCCGTCAGTGGCGACAGCGAAAAACCACCCGTTCTCCATTTGTAGTTCATTAAATCCAATCTGGCTGGAGTATGAATAGTACATTATGCAAAGCACTTAAAAATGTTAATTAGGGACATTTTTAGTGTGAAGGCGACAATTAACCGAATCTATATGCTCGTGCTATTCCCGTCACCATATCATCGCCAATGCCAACAACGCCGACATCGTTTAACGTCCCGTCTTGGTTCTAGTGGCATCCTGCAGACAGTTTTATGTTAATGTGCCAGAAGGCATACAATTTCATTTTTCATGCTACATTATCCGCATTACGACCATCTCCGCCACACCGCAGTCTACGTCCGGCCTTCCAAAATGGAAAAAGGACTCTCTGTTCGTGCTAAATCTCTCATTCATTTGCTTATTCAACAAGTTTGTATGGGAGGCAACAGGATGTATGTAAGTGCGACGGCGGGTACTATTTCTTTATCTTGTCGACCCTTCATAATAGCGGGTAATGTTCAAAAACATCATGATTTAATTGAAATTTAAATATTTATTCTTCACCATGTCGCCCAATCCACCCGCTAAAGTGGGCGCTACCTCCTTAACGCCTGTCACAAGACGATTGTAATGAAAACATTATTAGTACAAGTATCTTAACCTTAAACACAATCACATACATAAGAGGAAATTCATACAAATAGATGCTGTGTAGCGAGCCAAGGATGCTGTCTAATGATGGAATTGATTCAACTTGTTGATCAGTGCACGACGTTCAGCTGGGTAACCTTGTGTGTGGAAGTGGTGTCAAGTAGAATGATATCTAATTGAATAAATAGGAAATGTATCGTACACCTTAATTGCATTTGTGATTCGTCCAATTCACATGTTTTTGCTGCCACTGGCATTGGCAGGAAGCCAACAGACAACACGTTGCAATTGGTTTGCCTGCGTTGGCTGTTGCCGCTCTTCGAGAACGGATTAAAAGTTGGCAAATAAACGACTAATGGTAGTTACAGCAGTTTAATATTGTTGTTCTTGGTTGTTAACGTAATTGAATTATTTTGGTGGAAATTAAAAGTTGTGATTGCTTGAAACAATTATAAGTTTTGCCACATTCAGTGTAATTCACTGTTGATGTGTGCAACACCTACGGGATTTACATACACACATACATCAAACAAGTGAAATCAAAAGTTCTTTATAATTAAATAAACGATGATTAGGTAGATGTAATTTATAGCAAGGATTATGAGAAAGTACTTAGCCAGTGTAGTGGCTACCGTATGCAACTCATAGTCATGAGGACGCAGTGTCTTGACCCACTTTGCAATTCTGTCAACATGTTGTTGCTGGTGCATTCAATGTTCACAATCCTTCCTGACCATCCCATTTGCTGACCGTTACGCTGAGCTTTACTCCGCCCATAATCATTTAGCACAACTAGTGAATGAGCAAATACCAAGTGGCTTTTTCCATTGACTTATTTAAAACCGTGTCTGGATATACAAATGTGAATCGAAAACTTTTGCAATTCTTAGAATTTTGGGTCGGTAAAATATCGGCATCCTCTTCGTTTTCGGACAAACAAACATTCGCCTCCAGTACAGTCACGAAGCCATACAAAACGAATATATGCGGTGCATATAAATCCGGAATCTGTTATAACTAGGGTTGCCATCCGTCCTCTTTTGCCCGGACAACGTCCTCTTTTTTAAGGCGTGTCCGGTGTTGTCCTACTTTTTGCACTTTTCGTCATAATTTCCTTTTATTTCATCGACACTTTCAAATTGTTGGCACCACTGTATTGTCTTTGTTATCAAAATTATCAAGACGTACACGACAAATATTAATGTGCAATTTAGCAACCCTAGTAAAAGAGTACAGAACAGCTGACATGCTTCAATCTTCAAGCATAACTTGTTTATTTCATACGATTTACACATCCCGCTCGGCCACCTTAAATTTCTTTCAGCGGCGGTCACCTCGCATAGTGACGGCGACACTATCGAGTATTTAGTCATGAAAAATCTTCTCAAAATACCGTTCGGAATCGGTGTAAAAACTGTAGGTCTCAATCAGTGAGTATGAAACTAGAAAGCGTACAGCTCATTGGTTGGGAGAAGCTCTCCACAATTCCTTCATGGGATGTAATGGGAAACCATTTTTTTACACACCTTTTGTACTTTTGCATAAACGTGATTGGAATTTCTATTGATATACGCAAAAACTTATGTATTGATATATTCAATGAAGAGAGCAAGAGAGAGCATAAAAATCGGACTTGTCACCCTTTTTCTATATTATCATTCCAATCAAGACCACGTTTTTTTTTTATCTATTTAGTAAGTCATAAGTTGTCATCAACAAACTCCTGTTCCCCATACTTGAATTATTTGAACTCTGGAATACGTATTTTCTGGACTTAGAAAGCACACCTAAAGTTATACAAATCTTTTTTGATAGTGATATTAGAGATGCATGTTTGTTTCGAAAGCATTCTTCGCTGAATATAATTCAAACATATATTAAAACAACCGCAAGTTATGATATTTTCTTTCTTGAACTAAAAACAGTTTTAAAGGAAATTATTAAAAATGTGACTCAAAACAATTTATTCTATTGGCAGAAACTAAAGAATTGTATAACACTATGGCCGTCGGTGGTGCAATGGTTAGTGTGCGCGGCTCTTGTACATGAGATCCTATGTTCGAACCCGGCTCTGACCACCTTAAAATTTCTTTCGGCGGCGGTCCCTCGCATAGTGACGGCGACACTATCGAGTATATAGCCATGAAAAAGCTTCTCAAAATACCGTTCGGAATCGGTGTAAAACTGTAGGACCCAATCAGTGAGTGAAAACTGGAAAGCGCACAGCTCAGTGATTGTGAGAAGTTCTCCCCAGTCCCTTCATGGGATGTAATGGGAAACCATTTATTTATTCATTTGTTTTATTAAAGATTATATTGAACCATGGGCATTACCTCTCAATAATTTGGAAGCATTTGACTGCTTGCGTTTTGGAAATGAAGCTACTGTTACTTGGACTGATTTACGAAAGTCTGTTGAATTTACAGTGAATCACAAAAATAAGTATACACTTTGTAATTTGCAGGGATATCATATTTTTCGCACTTTGCTTTTATCATACACAAATTTCAATACTAATTGTTGACGCTTGCTACAATATTTTTTACAAAAACAAAAATTACTTCACTTTAAATTTTTATGACCATTTTTGTTAGTTTTTGGTTAATGTATGAGAAATTCATACTACAAGCTTACAAGTCATGAACATTTTTCTAATTGAAAAATGGTTGGTTTTTGTTGGAAATAATAGACAATTCGGTTAAGCGCACTCGCCGGTATGACTAGTTTCGAACTCCGTGACAAGTTCATCATCAGATTCCTAACTACTGTGCCTCGTATATATACAAACCCAATTTTGCAATTTACATAAAAGCTACACCCACGGGAAAATACAACTCTGTGGTATAGATTAAGACTCACCTCAAAGCAGTGCAACAATGCGGGAACGCATGAGGAAAAGAAGAACATGATGGAGAAAAGCTGTCTGTTCTTGGAATTATAGGCCTTTCAGTGTATGTTGATAGTTATGGATCTTCGTTCGATACTAATTCGCGCATGTCATGCACATTCGCACATGCATTCGCCTTACTGTCCGCAAAGTTGAGGCTGGAATTGCAGCTATTGTCGCTCGAATTGATTGTTTTACACAGAAAAAAGCGAATGCTCAAATCAATTACGATATTTGTCAATTCAATTATTTTTATACTTGGATTTCCGCCAATGACGATTTTTGTAAATTCAATTACTCGAATTGTAAGATCGTAATTGAAAAGTTTTCAATTCAAGCAAATATTTATTTGAGCACAGATTTAATCAAAATTTCTTAATATTGTTGATTAAATTAGTAATTGAGTTAAGCATGACTTTAATCAATTTTTTATGGAAAATTTCAATTACGCGTGTAATCAAGTTGAGTGAGCGTTTAATCGAAATTATATAATGTTTTGATTACTAGCGTACTCAACTTGAGTATTCTGGTAATCAAAAGTCGGTGTTCGCTTTCAATCGAAATCGGTAATTTTTAATGATTAACATTAACACCCAAAATAACAAAAACCAACATCTCATATTTTTTGAACATTTTATTTTTATAATTAATTTCAGTTTGATTAAATAATAATTAAGAAAATCATTTACAGGGATTCAAAAATAAAATTTAAAAAAATTCAATTATAGTTTTTACTTATGAAGTATGTTTTATTTTTATAATTAATTTCCGTATGTCTTTTTTTCGTTTGAACATTTATTTGTAAATTCTCAAAGATGTGTTTTGATTTCGCAATAATTTTGTAGCACATGTGTTGTTGCTGTCATTGTGTTGACGAGTGCCGATTGCAATAACAAAACACCGTTTGTAACGGATTTTTGGTGATGCGCATCTTCCACTTGTTCTCCCTGACAACAACAAAAATTCACCTTAAAAATCGAACAAAAAAACGTCAAATAACATATAAAGAATGTTGTAATTTCAAGTACACAAGTACTTGATTCCAGTGAAATTTTAATTGATCTTCTTCGCTTTATAAAATATGAAATTGTTGAACCAAGTATTCAAATGATTGAGTCAAATAATGAAATAATTGAATTTTATCTCTGTTTTCAAGCAAATCAGTAATTGAAATTAATTCGGGAATATTTTTTTCTGTGTAGTTCGCCCACAATTGTCGGTTGCGATTTGTACACTTCGTGTTTACAATAACCCCACAAGAAAAAGTCCGGTGGAGTTAGGTCAGGCGACCTGGGGGCCAACAGAAGGTTGAGTTTCTTGAAATGAGCCTGTTAAGAAATTTTCTGCGAAATTCAGTCATAACTGGCCGAGCACCATCTTGTTGAAACCACACACTTGAAAGTAATTCTCGTTCGGCATAGTTCCGTATACACCCAGGGAACTAATTATTGGAAAAGAGGTTGTAGCAACCGTAAATTCGGCTGTTACTACCGCATTGCGGTTGCCACAACCGAATTTAGGTTGTTTCGAACGAATTTGGTCCCCACAACCGAAATTAGGTTGAGACAACCTTGTTTCATAATTAATTTTGGCATCGACATGGTGGCAAGGTCTTAAACAGGAAGCACAGACGTTTGAAGAAGCTATTGAACTACTACGTAGCGTGTTTGGTGATCCGAAACCAGATTGGAGGATATTTTTTTAAATATTCCATGATAAACAAAAACCACTTGAATAGAACTTCTATTAATGAAATGAATGAGTCAGAAAACTTGAAAAAATTCCTTGAAAAAACGCCAAAAAGGAAAAACAGAAGAAAACAAAATAAATTGATATGGCTGTGGAGCTGTAGGATACTATATGTCAAATTGTCCCACCTGTAACTATAAAAACGTTCTGGAAAACCCAAAACTCCTCGATTTCAATCAGTGTTGCTAGTTTAGCATAATTAATGCTTTTTTAGCATAATTTTTTTGGCGTCAGCAAAATTTTTTTGAAACATGATGCTAAATGCATTTTAGCATAATTTTCACCAAATTTTTTGCCTAATTTAATGTTTTTCATGACATTTTTAGCATAATTTGTTATTTCCAGCAACATTTTTTGTATTTTACTTTTTAATAACATGTAATAGATATATTTCTGAATAAATATCGAATCCTTAGGTTGAGAACACACCAGACCTTTATATTCTGATTCATGGAGCAATACATTCTTTCTTATGAGCCAACACACACCAAAGGATGAGAAACGAAACATCTGTTCAGTGCATTTTCTTAAAAACGAGTTGGCCTAATAAAACTTTAAGACTAAGAAACATTTATTTCTATGCTACTTATTTCACACTTTTATGTCACATTTCGTGCAAAATTGGTATAGTAACCTCTTGGATGTAATGATTCCGGAATTTTTTTTGGCAAAACAAAAGTTAAACACTAATAATCTAATTATTTGGAAAAAAAATCCAATGAGTGTTCGAACTCACGGGCGATGTGTTAACACCTTTTTGCTACACGGTACCTGTTCGATTTCTATGAACACATTCGTAAATGTTACATTGGAAAATAAAAAACAGCGTTCAATCATATGATGACGTTACAGTTAAATAATATTAATACTTAAAATTATTTAAAGACCCAGTGCAAGCACATGTGTCATTATTTTCTTGCTCAATACTTTTTGTTTTATTCCCAAAAAAGTCAAAGAATGCAAAGCAACAGACACTTGTACATACATACATACATTGTTATATTCGTACGATATAACCGAAGATCAACATAAAATACTTTTTTAATACTACTCCAAATTAATACTCCAAATTAAAACACTTCAATCTCGGCTCGCCGATATCGGATCGCCTTAATTTTTGGCCTAAACTCTTTGTCGAAACCCGCACTAGCTTTTTAAACCAAAAATTAATAAAATCGGCTATGAATTTCCGGAGAAAATCGCGTGGGAAAATTATATGAAAATCGCCCAATAATCACTTTCAATACCGACTGCCAAGCAACGAACAAACAAACGATGATTTCCCTGCAGTTTCACAAGTAGTGGCTGGCAACATTTCATCGACTACATCGCCATTGATTTTTCATTGACTACATCGCCGATTACATTGGTACTCAGTGGTAATCTGTAAGGTAGTGTCTCCAGAGATTTTCTATTGTTTTTCTTAACCTGTCGACGAAATGTTACCGATAAATGCGTCGACGAAATGTTACCGATAAATGCGTCGACGAAATGTTACCGATAAATGCGTCGACGAAATGTTACCGATGAAGTAATCGACGAACAGTAAGGCATTACCAAAGCGGACATCGCCTTGTTAAATTCGCCGCTCAAAAGCATTGCTGGTAGTTTAGCGAGTAGTCGACGAAAGGTTTGTTGTAGTAGTCGATGAACTCATCAGCGTAGAGTCGATTACCAATACAGCAGGGTTACTCTTACAAACCTAACACTTGCGTATGTATTAAACTGATAGTTTACTGCCCTAGAGGCGCGCGTATAGATGTTAACACATCAAAAAAAATCCAATGAGTGTTCGAACTCACGGGCGATGTGTTAACACCTTGTTGCTACACGGTACCTGTTCGATTTCTATGAACACATTCGTAAATGTTACATTGGAAAATAAAAAACAGCGTTCAATCATATGATGACGTTACAGTTAAATAATATTAATACTTAAAATTATTTAAAGACCCAGTGCAAGCACATGTGTCATTATTTTCTTGCTCAATACTTTTTGTTTTATTCCCAAAAAAGTCAAAGAATGCAAAGCAACAGACACTTGTATATACATACATACATTGTTATATTCGTACGATATAACCGAAGATCAACATAAAATACTTTTTTAATACTACTCCAAATTAATACTCCAAATTAAAACACTTCAATCTCGGCTCGCCGATATCGGATCCCCTTAATTTTTGGAATAAACTCTTCGTCGAAACCCGCACTAGCTTTTTAATCCAAAAATTAATAAAATCGGCTATGAATTTCCGGAGAAAATCGCGTGGGAAAATTATATGAAAATCGCCCAATAATCACTTTCAATACCGACTGCCAAGCAACAAACAAACAAACGATGCTTTACTCTTACAAACCTAACACTTGTGTATGTATTAAATTTATAGTTTACTGCCCTAGAGGCGCGCGTATAGATGTTAACACATCAAAAATAAATGTATTAATGCATTCTATGAAGTTTTTTATTTTTCATAATTCATAAAATGTTCCCATTTTTTTGGTTTTATGTACCAACATTCTTTTGGAAACAACGTAAAGTGTACATGTGGCCACTTCCAATTTATTGTGGACGGACATGCAATAATAAAGTATGAAAATGGTAATGTTACCATTAGGGTTTCGCTCTGAATTTCTGAGAGTTTTTATTTATCAACAGGTTATACTTTTGAATGAAAACAAAAATGACGCTTTTTTTCAGAATAGTCAAAGAAAACTGTAGCTAAGGTACCTTATCAAAAAAAATTAGCTTTTCATTAATGCCAAATAAGTGAATATTAGAAAATATAAATTATTTCAAAAATGCTTATCTAGGGTAATTTTTTTTCAAACATTTAATATGAAAAGCACAAACCCGTAGGCATGTTTGCATTGTTTGTCAAAAAGTTATGGACCCCAGATTAAAATTTCAGGACTTCCTACTAATAATTGTAGTACAAATGAAAACCGAAAATGGAAATGGCCGTAAAATTACACCCAAGAAACTTCTGATAAATCATCGGAGATTTTAATGTTTTTATGGAATTTTTTCTATCAAAATTACACATCTCTGATTTCAAAATGTTTTTTTTTCTTTGTTTATAAAAAAGGGTGCCATTTCGCACCCTTGCATTTTCGGACATGGTCCTAGTGGACTTTTCTTCATGAAATGAGCCAAGGAATACGCTGGAGAAATTTGTCCGGAACTTCCTGAATCACCCTGTATATTGAACAATTGTACCTTCGGGCCATAAGAGACGTAAAGAATCTGTCATAAATGCTGTCATATTTGAAGCGTTTGCTGCTTCAACAACACCAGCGTTTAGTATGTATGATTTAACTTTCTTCTTCATTATCTGACATAATACCAAATATAAAATTGAAAATTAATCTCAGTTCTTCGTCGGTAGCCTCATCCAGTGAAATCCAAATAAGTTTTCCAAGGGCTTTCAAACGTAATTTCTCCAAACAATTTGTGGAGAAACTCAATCACAACTGGATTACTGATTTTTTTAACGGAATGGTTGCACCCACCAGCATTTTACAAAGATCCATATTGATAGGAGTGACTTGATTATTGGAGTATTCAGACAATAATTTCTGTGATTTATTTTTCTTGTTTCTTGTGCTGCTTTATATTGAATATGTTGCTTCCAGATAGAAGAATATTGCCGATCTTGCAAAATAGTACTTCCATATCGGTTCGAAGCTTCTCTGGAAATGTTCGCGTTAGAAATTAAACCCTCGATTCTTTTTCTTCCGGCCTTGTTAAACAAACGCGAAACTGGTTTAGAAAATAAACAAAACATCATAAAAGAGCGAGAATTTTCAGTACTACCAACTTAATTTAACTCACTTGCCAAATTAGTTAGAGTTACCTGGTTAAATTTTATTGAAATATGAAAAATAAGCAAGGTTGCCATATATAGGCTTTATTGACCTAAATATGGAAAATAACCACTTTGAAGCAAATGCATATTTTTGTTAGCCCTGATCATTATAGGCTTTTTGAGAATAATTGCACGCCGATCAAAAATATATCACATAACATTGATACTGGAAATCATTAAACAATTTCAAACTCGTCTTACAGAATTTCACTGGCAATGAAAGCTAAATTAAAAACAGAATTGGATATGGTTTCAAAGGAAGTAATTGAAGAGAAGGAGTCGCCATGGTCTTTTCCGGTGGTACTGATTCCGAAAAAGGTAATACTGTCGGTTTTTGTGTCTATACTATAGAAAGTTGAATGCAATAATTGACAGACACGTACCCACTGCCAAGACTAGACGATTTATTGCACGCGGCTAAATCGACACCATATACATATGTCAAGTTTAAACCTGGAATTTGGTTACTGGCAAATTCTTATGTCAGAAAAGATAACTTGAAGACTGCATTTACAACGGCATTTGATATCTTAGTATTTAATCGACTGCCGATCGGCTGCAACATTCCAAAGAGTCATTGATAGATTCCGCTCAAGTCTTCCTAACATCTTTATATTGGCGTATCTGGCCTATATGATTATTCGCACAAAAGATTTTGAATCCCATTTAAAAGATCTTCATCAAACGTTTCAAAAGCTAAAAGACATCGGATTTCATCTCAATAATACGAAATATTTTTTTGGTGTGTTAACATCTATAGCGGCGTATATGGACTAAATCTATAAAAGTCAACACATGCAAACAACACACAGACAGGTTTTCTGCTGCTGCTAAAACCAGATTGTATGCTGCTGCTAAAACCAGATTTTCTGCGACTGCGAAAGAGAATAATGACGTGTTAAACAAAAATGAGCGAGCAATAGGGCAATAAAAGAGTGGTGTGGCAGGGGTGAGGCAAAAGAAATTGTGTCTATAGCGCATGTATTAACATAATAATGTGTGTATATACATGTATCTGTTGCTGTGTTGAACGGAGATATTAAGCATAGCCACGCAAAATTTCATTTGCAAGCGCATGGCCTTGCGCAGTCGACGTTATGGTGACACACTAATACGTCAGCTACTTCGTACAAAGTATGTGTGTGTTTGGCTGTTTCGTTGCTGTTGATATGGCAAACATGTGGTTATGTGACACACGTATACGTCAGCTACTTCGGACAAAGTACGTGTGATGTTGTGTGTTTGGTTGTTTTTAAATGAAACGTCATCATTTGATTGAACGGCTTTTTAAATTCTTTATATTAACTTCACCTGCCTGTATGTATGTATGCCGAAAAAACTTTGGATTGATTTTTAATCCTTCTCCCGTAATGCAATCGAGCTGAAACTTCGCAGGCAAACTAATGGCGACGACAAAAACGAAATGTCGAAATATGGGCGGGATTGGACTAATGGGCGTGGTACCTCCCACACAAATCACAAATTAAAAATCCATTATTTCTGCTCCTGTTAACGGTATTTGAACAAAATCGGGTATGTTGGTTAGGTTTACATATTCTAAGATCTGGTGCAAATAGGGGCGGGATTGGACAAAGGGGCGCGGTCATATAGAAATAATTTATAGTCAAAAACTGTTTTTTTACGGGTTGATTTTTTATTATTGTCAAAGGTAAGTCAAATAAAATGTGGGTGCGCAGCACTCTCAGAGCAAATAGAATAATGACGTATTATACGTATATAAAAATGAGATAACAAGAGAGCAACGAGAATTTGGTGAACTTGAATAGCGTATGTGCGAACATAACAATGTATGTATGTATGTTCATGTGTCTGTTGCTTTGCATTCTCTTTGTTGTTTCTGGGAATAAAACAAAAAGTTTTAAGCAAGAAAATAATGACACATGTGCTTGCACTGGTCTTTAAATAATTTTAAATATTAATATTATTTAAATGTAACGTCATCATATGATTGAACGCTGTTTTTAAATTCTTTATATTAACTTCGACTCCGGTCTTGAGGTCTTTGCACAAATCTGTTATTGTTGTGTTGTGTCATCGTATTTAACGTTGGCCTTGTGTTTTTTGCTGCTTTGCATTCGGTATTAAAGTGATTTTTGTGCATTTTGATATAATTTTCCTACGCGATTTTCTCCGGAAGTTCGTGTCCGATTTTATTAATTTTCGGATTGATTTTTAGTGCGGGTTTCGACGAAGAATTTAAGGTGATCCGATATCGGGGAGCCGAGATTTAAGTGTTTTAATTTGGAGTATTTTGCTAATTATAGAAGTGATTTTGTGAATTTTTCAGTTAAATCATTTCCTTTTCAAACTCAAAACCCACAACAACACAGTAGGCAGGCGCGCGGATTTAAAAAAAATTTAAAAATTTAAAATACCAACCCAACCCAACCATCCACCGAAGTAATCAATTTCACAAGTTTCCTTTTTAAAAAATGTATTAAAAATAATATAAACGTAATGTTAAAACGAAAGATCGACTAAAAGTACGAAAGTACAAAAAGGACGTTGTGTGTCATATATAAAGAATTTATAGTCAAAAACTTTGTTTTTTACGGGTTGGTTTTTTTTATTTTCCCATGTAACATTCACACATGTGTTCATATAAATCGAACAGATACCGTGTAGCAAAAAGGTGTCAACACATCGCCCGTGAGTTCGAACACTCATTGGATTTTTTTTCCAAACCTGAGCTGAAATATTTTATATTTAATACTGACACATTAAAGCTGACACATACTGACAATTAAAGCAATTAATGTCCGTCATTCAAACTTGCGCCTGGGTTAGGAGACACATTCATAACTTTGCAAGTAAAGATAGGCCTCTTTCGAATCTAACTAAAAAGAACGCAGTTTGGAAATGGACGAATAACGAAAACAAATTTTTGCTTAAATTAAAGGAACTGTTTTGCAGCAAACAAACGATAACCAACCTTTTTTTCTTTAAACCGATGCTAGTTGTCATGCGATCGGGGCTGTTTTACTCCAGGAAAAGATTCCGAGCATCCAATTGAATACGCAAGCCGCCTTGTCCTATCAACCTAGAGGAATTACTCCACTACGGAGTGTGAAGCATTGGCAGTAGTGTGAGCTGTACAGAAATTTAGAGGATATATTGAAGGCTCTGAGGTGACGGTCCTGATAGATCATCAACCACTTAGATGGTTATTTGCATTGAAAACTCCGACAGGAAGATTAGCCAGATTGTCAGTGTTATTACAAAGTTATAATTTGAAATTTAATTACACTCCAGGCAAGCAACATTTTATCGCTGACACCTTTTGAAGACCACCCTGTGCAAAAGGAATCTGTATTGAATCCTGTGAGTGTAACGCCATAGAAATTTACATTCCAAGGAAAGGTCTGCAGGAATTTCGAGAAGTGCAGTTGGCAGATACAGATTTAAGGTACATCATAACGTCTTTTGAAAATAATGATGAAAATGTAGTTACACATACAAATCGTGGATACATCATGATGAACGGTATTCTTTGCTGATTATGTTCTGAACAGGGTGCAGAAAATGGTCAATTTATAGTGCTAAGTTGTCTGCGCCAAGACAGATTGTTCAAATTGTTTGTTCAAACATTACGGGCTTGAAAAAACGATTGTCAGAATAACGCCTTTGTTTTTTTTCCCGAAACGGATATAGCCTACTATGTTAAATCCTGCGAAGAATGCAAAAAGGTATAAACCATCAAATCTGAAGCCATCTGGATTACTTCAAACCGTAAGCAGCAACCAGAGATTTGAAATATGGAATTATTTGCGTTAAAAGAATCTTCTGCAAAATATATTACTTAATGAAGTTATTCTAAGATATGGAGTACCTCGTAGAATTCACTCAGACATCGGAACCCAATGTGTAACTTCGTTAATGCAGAAATTGACATATTGTTTGGCAAAATAATGCTTTGAAGTCGACCAAAATTTTCTTTTTATAGAAATTTGAGTGTTATGATTAATATTCCGAACTGAGTTTCAGTTTATATTTAAAAATATAGGTGGAGGACGCAAAAATGTTTTGACCGTCAAACCTGTGTAAGGCAAACAAAATCAAGATATAAGTTTTTCATGTTCAACAAGAGTTATGTTTTATTTCTTTTCTTTTATGACAGAAAAGTACAATGGATAACAAAAAGTAAAAAATAAATGGTATTCGATTCAGCAAAGTTTTTCAATTATTCAATTTATTTGGTATGAAAATTCAAAAAGCTGATTTTATTTGGCGTCAAACACAAATTTATCTCGCATTTCATGCAATATATTTGTGTGTCAGATATTTTGCAATGTTTGCATCTTTTCTTCCCCGATTTATCAAATATGCCTGGAATATGTCCAGTATTGTCAAATTTGTCTTCGTCTGGTGGTCTGACACACTTGTTTCCTGGATTTTTTGATGGTTAATAGACAGCTGTTGATGGTCTTCCCACTTTTTTTGTAAGAGAGAAATTGCAAAGCCCAAATGCAATTTGCTAGCGGAATTCTGGGAATTTAATTTTTTGGGTTGGATTTATGCGATGATACAGTACGTATGCATTTGTTACGGTCATATCAAGCAAATGGTAAAATATACGGTTCATTGCATTGTGTGTCTTTAGACGAATATGATATCTTCCCATCAATCCATCCATCATACCCACTCCACCCATATGACTATTATAAACTTTTATAACTTGGGGACAATCTACTTCGACTTATTTTTTTGTTTTCGATCATACTGAGCTACTTTGCGTAGAAGTTCTGAAAGACTATTTTTTAAAAACGGCAGAATCCCAAAATACATATGTCGATGCAATTATAACTACATTAATTTGCAGTAAAAATTAATATATCGACACGTTCCCGGCAGAATGTATTAAGCGGCATATTTGGCAACAATAGTTGTGTTTTGGTTACAAGCAAGCGATTGTCACTTGCTAAGTTGCAAAGAAAACGGCAATTTAGCGATAAGTCCTTTTTTTCAAAAATATGGATAAGGGTTGAAAACGGTAAAAGATGACCAAAAAAATTTTGCTTAGACTTAGCGAAAACGATTCTCGTCGCTAAGTCTTCGCTAAGTGCTTCATATAAAACAAGCGAATAAAACATGCGGTGTAACCAAACCACGCTTAATGACTTTTTTCCATATTCTCAAAATATATGCCAAGCTCCATATTTCGATATACAGAGAATGTCCCTTGCATAACCACGTCATGAGTTATTAAGCAAATGAAATGGTAATAACCGAACAAATAATACAAATCAGCTACTTGACAGAAAGTTTTTTTCGTTTCCTGAAAAATTTCCATTTTGTCGCTTAATACATTCTGCCGGGAACGTGTCGATATAAAGAATTCAATGAAATAACTTGTAACTTTACCTAATAAATTGTGTCATCTTCTTCGTCACTCTCAGCTAAAGTGTCGGGAATATTACACAGTGTGTAATTTTTTAAGTCATGGCAAAATAACCATATACGGATACCACTACGTGATAAAAGACTAAAAAAAAAGACCCGTGTTTCCCAATTTTTCCCAAAGTCATGCACTTTTTTTTTATGGGCCGCCGAAGATTTGGGGCCTCGGTATCATTTTCGTAAAAATGTGATCATATTCTCAGGCTCATATCTTGCAAACCGTTCAGAATTTCGTTTTACTCTCTGAGGCAAAGTTGTAGCTCTTGTCATAAAGAACAATTGCGAACATATAAAATCAAAAAAACTTCACCTTCCAGATCAAAATCGCAAAAAACTTAAAAAAATTCGATTTTTTTTAAACTTTTTTCCCGTGTTCAGGTCCATAGGCAGCAAACCGTTCAAAATTCAAGGAAACAATCAACTACAAAAATTTACCTAAGATCTCAATAAACAAATTTCTAGAACATATAAACTTCCTAGAGATGATTCTTAACACTGTTGAGGTAGCACGCAAAAGTGAAAAATTTGCCGAAAATTTTTTAATTTAATTTTTTTTAACTTTTTTTCCTGTTCAGGTCCACAGGTAGCAAAAAATGAAATATGCCTGGCCAGAACCATGTGTTTGTCCAAGGGTTAACACCGTTTAGGTAGCGCTTAAGTATCAGGCGATCATGCACCGACAGCAGCAGCACAGGCAATGCAGTAAGCTCAGCACACGCAACAAGGGACGCAGCAGACAATATAAAAGCGACACGACGCTCACATCGAGGCATTACACAGCGCGACGTCAACGAGAGCTCAGCGGTGAAAGTTATAAAGTGAAAGTGAAAGTAAAAGTAAAAAAAGTGAAAGTGCTACAGTATAATTCGCACACAACATTGGCAACTGACAATTTCAATATGCAGTGTGAAAATATTGATTTATTTTGCTACGTAAATCGAAATTCTGAACGGTTTGCAAGATATAAGCCCTGAGAAAATGATCACATTTTTACGAAAATGATACCGAGGCCCCAAATCTTTGGCGGCCTATAAAAAAAAAAGTGCATGACTTTGGGAAAAATTGGGAGACACGGGTCTTTTTTGTTTTAGTCTTTTATCACGTAGTGGTGTCCGTATATGGTTATTTTTTTTCGTGTTGCACTGTGTTATTGTTTCTTTTCATATTAATATACTCGCTGCGATATCTATCAGGAATTATTCCCCGTTTACACAATATTGTTCTGCGTACGTAGGTACGGATATGTCAAGTTTTTGTGCGTATACTTGAACTGGTACTGTTTCAACTATACTTGTGTCCTTTTTTGATCGTGCCATTGATGCAATATTTACATCGTCAACTTCACAGTTTTCAAAAAAGCCATATTAAAATTTTATTTTAGAAACCAGTTTCTTAAAATGCACCGTTTTAAACTATTGAATTTTATCTTGAATTTTGGGGGAATTAATGCTTGGGAGAATGACTTCCAGTTCATAAAATCGGTATAATTTAGAACAGTGGTTTCATATGGTTTTGGATTCGTTCGGGAATTAGAAATGATTGTTGGCCAGTCCGAAGGGCCCATATTGTTCGTTTTTTTTATAAATGATTCAATGGGCGCATGCATGGAATCTACTGGCATCATGGTGTGGCCGGGTAGTAGAAATGTTATTTTAATATCCTGAATATACACTGCGGATTTCAAAAATCATGGAGATCATCGCTCGCTTTCGGTTTTGGCCTGCGCAACTGTCACAATAGAGGCTTACAGTGGTATATTGCTTCCTTTCATCTACCATTGTTAAGTATCTATACATAATGGAACATATTTCGATACATCCTCTATTTCCAACACATTCGCCCACAAAAAGCAATATCCGAATTTAGTACCACTTTCATAAATACTTTCATTGTAGAAGGAATATTTTCGCGAATAAAACATATTTACACTGCTTCCGTAAGGAGTATTTAGAACCTTTTGGATGTCGAAGCTGACACATATAGTGGTAGAATTATCTTCTTTACGTTTAGCTTGGTTGATTAAGAACACTTCTTTTGCTTTATTTTTTTCGCTAATATGCTGTCTATACTTTTGGGACTGTTGAAAAATTGTACGTTTCTGCAAATCCATATTCTTAATTTTTTCACAAAAATTGCATTTATCCTTCTTCGGCAAATGAAATCCCAAATGATAATCTTTATTAAAAGTTTTACGGAATACATATAAAGAAACAATTGATGAATGCTGCATTTCAGAACTCATATGTTCCACATAATAGTCGTGTTTTGGTTACAAGAAAGCGATTATCGCTTGCTAAGTTGTAAAGAAAACGGCTGTTTAGCGAAAAGTGATTTTATTCAAAAATATGAAAAAGGGCTGAAAACGGTAAAAGATGTCAAAATAAAATTTGTTTAAACTTAGCGAAAATGATTCGCGTCGCTAAGTTCTCGCTAAGTCTTCGCTAAGTGCTCCATACAAAACAAGCGATTATATAAGCAAGCGGTGTAACCAAAACACGCTTAATTTTAAATTGCTCATAAACTTTGGTACGATCTCCGCGAATATTAATGAAGTATTTGTATGATGCTTTTCTTATATTTGTGGATGCACGTTTCCTACCAATGCTACTTCCCGCGATGCACGAAAATGGGTAATATTTTTGCCGAGCATCACTAGTAAGACCCCAATAATATTCATTTATAAGTGTCCGATCCAATTGCGAAAATTTATCTGAACATTTGTTTTGACACTTCTTGCCAAGACATGGATTTAACTTTACTTGATTTGCGGCAGAACCTCTTTTCCTGTTCTCTGCCTTCTTTACACTTTTGGCATTCTTTCTTCCTCGTTTTCCAACGCATGTTTCTTCTACAAATTCATCCGATTCGGATTCACTACAGTCCACTAGTTTGCAAAGCCTGCTATTCATGTGAGCCTTATTTATTACCTGCATTACGTATTACATATCAGTAAATACTAGTGCCCTGCATGAATGCACTCTCTTTTAGAATACATTCATTATCTCACTGTAGCAATACCAACGGTCCGAATAGTGTAAACAACGAAATGAAACGATACGTGCCTGTGTGCTTTTGGATTGAATGTTGTATGAATCTCTGCTCTGTTAACTACTCTGTTCGTCTCAATTCTGTTACGACAACACAACATTTTACTCAATAAATGTTCGTGAATGTAAAAACCATTCGAATACATGAGAACTATTCGAATGAAAAAACGGTAAATTATGAGTGGCTATGGGTCTCATTTGCTTTCTGGTCAATAAAAAGATCAGCAACGTTGTGTGGTGACTAAAGAAATAAATATGTATTCGTTTTTTATAAGTTTAGCTGCAAAAATATATATTAGAAAATGGAAATTGATGAAGTAAATTATTTTAAAAATAAATTATTATACATTAAAAATATGTAGTCCTCAACTCAATCGGCCGCTGTAAGTGAAGAAAACAGTATTGTTTCGCGAATTTCAATAGTTTCAAGGGGTGAACTCATTTTGAAAGAGAAAAAATGCCGCAGCAAAGTTTGGGAAGTTTTTTCTTTAATTGTGAATGGGGACGGCAAAGAAATTCTGTATGTAAATTGCAATAACTGCAAACACATTTTGAAACATTCAACTTCGACATAAACCTAGTGAGGCATAAGTTCTACATTTCTAAAATTGACTTAATTTTAATCCTATTCTTTATTCCAGAAAAATTAGAACTTCAAATCATACCAAAACAGAATTTGCTTTAGTTACGCTTTTTGTCAATATGTCTCATGAATACATCTCATTATTCGAATAGTTCTGCTTGTCTCTAAAGACCATTTACTCAATTTAGTTACTACTCCTTCATACAAGAACTCTTTCTGCTCGGTTTCATTCTGTTTCGTACCGATGCAACACGCTGAGAAGAATGGTTGTATGTATCGTACTCTAATCGCTAGAATGAAAACATATGAATGTTTTTGAATGTGTGAAAATGTATACTCATGCAGGTCTCTAGTAAATACATACACCTACAATTATTAATATCTGACCTTTCCTAAGTTGTAATCCATTTTTATAATGTTAATGTATGTTTTGGTCACAAACGAAAACGTGGTTTCCAATATCCAAAACAAATGTAACTGTAGTTAGTTTTTGAAAATGCCAGCGAAGTTGGTTGCATTCATTTACAAAATTACAGAGTAGTGCCGAAATCGATAATACAAAAATATACGCATCTTCTTTACTCGCATGCACACTATACTCTGGTCATAGTAGTCCCGAGTGTAATGTGTAAAGTAGATGGTATATTTTTGTATTATTGATTTTGGCACTAATCTGTAATCTTAAAGAAGATCGGCCTGAATGTATAAATGAATGCAACCAACTTCACCGGCATTTTCAAAAACTAACTACAGTTACATTTGGCTAGGATATTGGTAGATACTACCTTTTTGGTTGTATGAACCAACAAGAAAACAAGCTATATAAAAACATGGATCGGTACACTCAAAACAAGTTGTTAGTAGATACAGTGAAAAGTCTGCTGCAAAAGGGGAAGCAAACTAGTTTGTTATTTCATCAAACATTTGTTTGCAAACTTTAGACAAAATATTTTTTTGAGTGTATTTCGGATATATATAAAGTATAACTTTACTTGGTCGTCAGTGAGAAAATATGCAAAATTTCATCAAAATTGCAACGTATTTGCGGTCGCCACAGTATCTAAATATGTCACTTACGATAAAGTGTTTTCACAAAAAATTTAAACAATCATTAACGATACAATGCAACCTCCACTTTTTTAGTGTTTTATTGATAATTTGAATGTTCTGCATATACAGAACGATGACACATGGTCTAGCGATTAATTTCCAATCATAAAATTTTTTTTCGATAAATTGTCGCTAACGGTAGATTTGCTCTCGTGGCTCGATATGTTTGTTTATTTATTTTAAATTGTTCATACATTTATATACTACAATAAACAGGAGTTAAAATTTACATACATATATATATCGACCCACAGGGGGTTATCAAGTACAGTCTGTAGCAGTGACGAAGAAAATGAGAGTAGTGTATAGTCCATAAATTTTAATGTATTGCTACTGTATCCACGGCAAGTTAATATTCGAGTTATTACTACCTAAAGCTTCAGCTAAAGTGCACGAATAAATTTTTACCTTTGAGAAGTTGAGAATAACCCAGACAAAAGTGTTACCAAGTTAGAGCTTTTTTTATGAAAAATATAAAATATATTTTATTCCATTTCTTATATTTATTTCCACGACGATTCGAAAATGATGAGAAGATCAAAATGTTTAAAAAGTTGTATAAAACAGTATTGATTTTTTATTCTTCTCATCGTACTTATCCGATCTTGAATCGAATCCGAAAATATCATATTTCGCCAACCAGTTCGATCTTTTGCCTTGTCTCTCCAATTGGTAATCCTCAACCTGATCTCTCGAGCGTAGTCCTGGTCTTCCTATATTTCGCTATCCTTCGAGTTCGGTTTCGAAAAGCTTTCGTGCAGGTTCGTCTTCATCCATTCTACTGGCATGGTCTAACCAGCGCAATAGCATTATCTTGATCCGCTTAACTACGAGTATGTCAGTGTCGGGATATAGCTCATACAGCTCATGGTCCATGATCGATTCTCTCATCGTCATTGGATATCTCAGGTGCCAGCAGCGCGGAAAAATTATGTCTTCATATTCCCAAAATGCTCTGCACATTTCTGTCCTTGATTTTATAGAAAGAGGGCCCTAAACCATGTCCATTATTTCTGTTCTTGACTTTTTGGTGGAATTTTCGAAATTCGTTCATCTTTCTATATGTTTCAATTTTCTCACCCTCACGCTTTCTCCACTACCGTTTCCTACGGCCAGATACGATTTACCTACTTTCCAGTTTACATATACCACTTAGTCGCAGCTCGCGTTACAATTGACTGAAGCATTGCCATACGTGCAGCGTTATTTTCATCAGTTGCTATGCGACAATCTCCATCGTACCATGGTTTGTTGCGAAGCGATTTTTCAAAACCAAGTACAGTTGTTGCAGCAGTTTTTATAAAAAGTCAGAAATGGGTTTCCACTGCGCTTGAAGATCGTCATCGGGTGGTTCTGTGCCAAAAGTTTCGATAGGTTGCTTCCAGGAGAAGGGAAAACCACAACGAAGTAATCCGAGGAATGGCTCGATTCGCAAAACTATAGTTTAGTCGATATCTTCACGGAACTCGAAAAGATTGGCAAGAAGATCTTCAGCTCTGTCTGCTTGCTGCACATTATCTAATATTTTTTTATAAACTTTATGTACTTTTTGGTACACATTTTCTTTTACTATAAGTACACGTAAAGTACCTTTTATTGTATTTATAGAACAATTGATGTAATTTGTTGGTAATTTTTGCATACTTTTGGTAAGTGTTGTGTACTTTTTGTGATTTTTTGAGCAAATTTGTATACTTTCTCGGTGTAGTTTATTTACTTTATGTAACATAATATATAATTTGTGGTAGATTGCATGCAATTAAAAATCCCAGCAAAAAATTGAAAAAAAGAATCGAGGGCAGAATTAAATATTTTTGGGGGAACCGCTTCCGTTCTGCATTACCTCGTCGATTCTTTTTACAAGGCTTAGATCAAGAAGTTATTTGGAAATAATTGCTATTTTATTTTAGAGGACTAACCGATGAATATATTTTTAGGAATCTGGGACCTCAAATAGCAGTGTCCTTAAAGTCAACATTCTCTTATCTATTCACCGAAGAATTCTTAAGAATTAAGACTGATAACCACTACAAAAATAGAAGCAAACTGTCACAGTAATGCATAAATATAAAACAACAGTTCTTTAAAACCCTTAACAACAAAAATGTCATATTATTAATAGAATGCCCAAAATACAAAAAAATCCAATGAGTGTTCGAACTCACGGGCGATGTGTTAACACATTTTTTCTACACGGTACCTGTTCGATTTCTATGAAGACATTCGTAAATGTTACATTGGAAAATAGAAAACAGCGTTCAATCATATGATGACGTTACAGTTAAATAATATTAATACTTAAAATTATTTAAAGACCCAGTGCAAGCACATGTGTCATTATTTTCTTGCTCAATACTAAACGTGTGCATGGATCAATCCAAATGATCCATTTCAGCGCTTTATTGTTTTATGGATGCATCGCGTCATTTTCTGTATTTTGTTACACTCATATCCAGAGTCATCCTAAAAAACAATAACAATTTCATAACGATGTGTTTGTGGTTGTGTGTGTGTCACTTGTGCGCCGAAAACGGTTGAGCCAAACTGATTACTAGTGGATGGTGTGTGCTTGCGCTTGTATGTGTTTCTATAAGAGAAAGAACACAGCAAACATTTTGGTAGTGCTTAAGTTGATAGAGCAGCATACACGACAAAAACCTTTGTATCTGTAGTATTTGTAAAGCTACTACTTATTATGTGAAAGTGATTAAGTAAAACAATGTAAATTCAGTAGTTAACAAAGTTATTATGAAATACATTTTATTGTGCTATTTATTAATATAAAAGTAAATAAAGTTTATTCAATTCATTTATTAAGTAAATAAAAAATAATACAATTCAGTTAATGAAGTTCATATAAATTAAATTTTATTGTGTAATTTCTACATTTTCGAATTTACTAGCAAATTCTTCTTCATCTAAATTAGAATGAAGAAACATTATTTCATTCGTTATAATATCATTCAACCCCAGCGTAGAACGTTTTTCTGAAAGAACATAGCCAGCTACTGAAAAAACCCTTTCAGAGGCTGCGCTTGTTGCTGGAACCGATAATATTCTACAGCTTACACTATATAACAGCGGTAACTCAATTTTGCGATTTGCCCACCATTGAATGAGTTCGGCTTCCCTCAAAAAAGGAATGTCCAAATTTACATACGTTTGCATTTCTTTCTTAATTTTCTCTTCGGGATTATATGTAGATGGCTGAACGTATCTTCGCATGAGTTTACGTTCAAAGGTAGATAGCTGTTCAGGCGCATCTTCAGCTGTATTACAAGAGTTTTCAGTTAAATAGTTTCGCATTAAATCCATACATTTCTCATGTACATTGTTTTTCTCTTCTTCATTGAAATTAAGCAATTTGTTTGTTGATGGAAATAGAAAACTTGCCAGCTTATGATATATTGACAGATGTGGCATGACTATTGATTTTAAATATTTTGTAAAAGTTTCTTTAAGTTGTTTAATGACAGGCAAATCTTCTGTTAAAACTGAGCATGTATCTAGTAATGTATCTATGTATAAAACTGTCAAGTGAATGGTGGGGTAAGTTTGTCCTTCTAGTTTTTTAAATGTTTCTTCAAAAGGTTCCAAAAGTTTAATTATGTCATTTAAAAGAATGATATTCATTTCGTCAATTCTGTAAAACTGGTTTTTTTCCTGAAGGACAGTATTTATTTCTCCCCAATTTTTAGCAATTGATGTAAATACATAAAACATTGTGTTCCATCGTGTTGGTGAAAAACTTTTTAGTGTGGATTTAAGCATTGTATTCTGGCCTGACACTTTGAAGTATTTAACAAGCTTTGTGCTAATACTACACAATTTAGCTACCTCATCAACTTCTTGCAAAGACTTTTGCATAGTATTGTGAAGCAAATGGTCAACACAATTTATACGGTTTTTCTCCTTAAACGCAGCAATCATATTGGTCCCCCTATCGGTTACCATTATTACTTTATTATTAAATTCGCAATTGAACTCTTCCAATAAATCGGAAACCTTCTTTTCTATAATATCGTGTGTACATCTTGCCCCTTCCATTGACCGCATACCCAAGAGGCGGCTAAATAATGCTCCATTCAAAATATAGTGAATTGTCACCGCTATATAGCTCTTCCTCAAAATATTGTCCGTCCAAATGTCAGACGTTAATCCGAACCCAATGTTCTTAACTAAGTTTATTTCACACTTCACTTTTTCAAATTGTGGCCCATAAACACTGTGTATGTTGCGAGTTATTGTGGTGCGATGCGGTATGAGATTTTTAATATCAACGTTGTGTCCGTGTTTGGCACCAACCGAAACAAAAAACTCCGCAATTTCGATTAATCCCTTGTCTTCAACAATGTTAAATGGTCTGCAATTTCGCACAACCCATTTGGCAAAAACAACGACTCCTTTTTTTTTTGTTGCGGGTTCTACTTCTGTGTAAGGTGTTCCTTCGCTTACCCCATCAGATGTTGTAACACATTTGTGCCTTAACAAATTGCTGCTCCTACTATTTACAGCTTTGTTGATGTTGAAGCATTTACGGCAAGCCACTAGACCTTTAATTATATTACCGGCACTGTCCTCAATATCGCCATAAACATCCCACGCTTTGCTTTTTCCGCTTTTCATTATAATTTTAAATTCTCCTCCTTTAATTTTGCTTTTGATTTCTTCGTATCTCAACTGCATACTTCCTTCTGGTGAAGATTGCTAAATCAGAAATATTAGTTAGCATTTTAAAGTTTATAAAAAAAAAGTTTCATTAACAAGATTTAGTAGTAGACTTACGTTATCCATATTTAATTAATTAATAAGTAATACTTATTTTGACTTCTTACTACTTCTTTTTTTTACTTCTTACTTTGACACGCTTCTTGTGAATGAAATCACTATTAGCGAAAGTGACATCATCACTCATTTATCGAGCACTTGCAGAGCTTATACAGTAGCCGCTCAACAAATTAGAACAACATGTTCTAATTTTCACCTTTTTTTTATAAAAGGCAACTGAAAAGTGAACGTTGATTCAGAAAATACACAAAAATAAACACCTATGCATAGATTTTTTAATGTTATTTATATTAAACAAACAAAATTATTTTTTTCAAGAGGTCTAATTTTCGGGTGTGTACTGTACTTTTGATGTTGTTTTGATCTTGTAATGTCGAATGGCAAAGAAAAACATTTTTATATAAAGGCATGCTCAATCATGTAAATCATAAAATATTTAGCGCAGGCGTGTGTGTATTAGCAGCACAAACGACAAATTACTAGCGTTTGTGTGGTTTCACCACAGATGTTTGGACTGGGTGGATTTCTGGTGTATGTTTGTCTATTCGATTTTAATCCCTTTTCCCGTGATTCAATCGAGCTGAAACTTTGCAGGCAGACTCGTACTGAAGAAAAAAAACTTTTTAAAAAAAAAAAAATTTCAAAAACAAATTAAAAAAAAAAAAATTTTAAAAATTGTGTGTCGTATATAAGGAATTTATAGTCAAAAACTGTGTTATTTACTTGTTGGTTTTTTTCCAACTCATAAATATATTCACTTCGAAAATGTTCGCTGGGAATATGACTTTTGTTTACTTGTTGTTGTAACTTTTTGTATTGCTTCATCCATACATTTTACCTCTGCTGCTAATGGATCAAGCAGAGAAAATTTAAAAACAAAAAGAGGTGGGGTGGATCATTTGGATGCATCCATGCGCACCTCTACTCAATACTTTTTGTTTTATTCCCACAAAAGTCAAAGAATGCAAAGCAACAGACACTTGAACATACATACTTACATACATACATTGTTATATTCGTACGATATAACCGAAGATCAACATAAAATACTTTTTTAATATTACTCCAAATTAATACTCCAAATTAAAACACTTCAATCTCGGCTCGCCGATATCGGATCGCCTTAATTTTTGGCCTAAACTCTTTGTCGAAACCCGCACTAGCTTTTTAAACCAAAAATTAATAAAATCGGCTATGAATTTCCGGAGAAAATCGCGTGGGAAAATTATATGAAAATCGCCCAATAATCACTTTCAATACCGACTGCCAAGCAACGAACAAACAAACAATGATTTACTCTTACAAACCTAACACTAGCGTATGTATTAAACTGATAGTTTACTGCCCTAGAGGCGCGCGTATAGATGTTAACACATCAAAAAAAAACAACATTCTTTGGCAAAATTTGTATAACAGGTTAAGTAAAAACTCAAAACGCGTGCACTTACTTTGAAAACAAAACGCCAATGAATTTTTGTTCGTTTTGAAATGCCCAAAAGTGATAAATCTTGCCCCTCACTGCTAAGTACATCTTGGAACTTCCTCTCAGTAACTTCTCTTCGCCCAATATTTTTGAATTGAGAAAATATTTCCAGCGTAACTAGTAAGTAATCGAATTTAATAACAATTCGATTCTTTCTAGTGCTTATAAGAATAAATAAATTGACATCATTTCAACAAATACGTGCGTTCTATTTCGTGTCAAAAAAAGTCCGTTGTGTACTCGTAGTTAGTGTAGAATTATGTATTACAAGTTAAAACGTGTCAATAGCCTAGAAATTTCAAAAGAATTTGATTGTTTCCGGGTCAAAAATATTAAATACCTTTAATTTAACATAACTATATATTTTTGAATTGGCAAGTGCAATTGGCTAAACTTGCATTGACAATATTTAAGTACAGTAATCCCTCGATTTACGTCCTCTCTATTTACGTCGTTTCGATTTACGTCGTTAAAATTTTTGTTCCTTCTAAATTCGATTTGCGTTGTCATTCGATTTACGTCGCCTCGTGTGAATTGAAACTTACATCGCAAACTGGGGAAATCCCGTTGTTAAATGTATGTATACATACATACTCGCATTCAATTTCGTTTTCATTTGTGTGTGTATCTGCGTATCAACAAGTTGAAATACAGTGAGCTCCAAACGTAAAACTAATAAAATTTCTGAACCTCGGTTAAAATGAAACCGAAATGTTATATCAATAAAAACAAAATTAGAAGTTATTCGCCGTCATGATAGTGGTAAAAAGGCTTTTAATATTGCCAGTACGATGGGTCTTCCACCAACCACAGCAAGAACTATAATAAAAAATGCCAGTGAAATTCGTGCAAGTGCAACTGCAGCTGGAACTTTTTCTCTCGGAACCACCACTAAATGGAGACCGGTTTTGACGGAACAAATGGAAAAGGCACTAACTGTGTGGATAAAAGATTTAGTCGAAAATAATATTCCAATAACATTAGTTATTCAAAGCAAGGCTATAAATTTGTTCAACGATCTTAAAGCTAAATCTGCTCAAAATGAAGAATCGAGTGAGTTTACTTTCAACGCCAGTGGTGGATGGCTAGAGAAATTTAAGAAAAGAGCAAGACTTCATAACATAAAAGTGTTCGGTGAATCTGCAAGCGCAGACCATGAAGCAGCCAAAAGTTTTCCGGAAAAGCTAAAGCAATTAATTGGCGAAGGAGGATACGCACCTCAGCAAGTGTTCAATGTAGACGAGACGGGCCTATTCTGGAAGCGAATGCCAGGAAGAACCTTTATATCGAAAGTGGAAAGATTTGTAGCAGGGCCAAAAGTTTCGAAGGATAGGCTTACGCTTCTCCTTGGATGTAATGCTGCCGGGGACTTTAAGGTTAATCCTTTGTTAGTTTATAAATCTGAATCTCCAAGGGCTATGAAGAATATTTGCAAACAAAATCTCCCAGTGATTTGGAAGTCGAACAAAAAAGCTTGTATCACTGCTAAGTTATTTGACGAGTGGTTTAAGGAGCACTTTTGTCCAGAAGTTAACAAATATTGTGAACAAAATAACATGTCCCATAAAGCGCTACTACTAATTGATAATGCACCTGGCCACTCCATCAGTTTGGATCACATTAGCGATGACGTGAAAATTGTATTATTACCTCCAAATACTACATCCCTTATCCAATCTATGGATCAGGGCATTATCGCCGCATTTAAGAAATACTATTTACGACGAAGTTTTAGAAGCCTTATTGACGCAATTGACACGCCAGGAGGCCAAACTGATCAACATATCAACATCATTAGACAATTTTGGAAAAATTATGATATCTTGCAAGCAGTGGACAACATAAAAAAAGCTGGGAAGAAGTTTCTTCATCAACAATGAAAAATGGATGGAAAAACGTATGGCCTGAATGCACTACTGATGGCGGCAATGACTTTAACTTGAACGAGATAAACACAGAAATTGTAAACCTGGCCCAAAGTTTAGGATTTTCAGAAATAGATGAATCCGATACTGTTGATGTTCTGAACCAAGGGGATGAACCATTAACAAACTCGGAGCTATTTGCATTGACAAATCTATCAAATCAACGTTATAGTGATGAAATGGGAATTGAGACAACAAAAATATCAATGAACACGAGTCTTAAATATTACAGAGATCTGTACGAACAGAAAAAGTTGTCCTTGCCTCAGATGCGAATTGACTCATTTTTCAAACAAGTTTCTTCGGAAACGCCTGCATTGCGCCAGGAACAGGCACAGCGCTCTTCTTCAGACGAAGATATCGAAATGATGATTTCTGAAATTGTATGTTCATCCAATAATTCTGATAATTAATATGAACATTTGTCCTTATATTTATGTATGTATTTTTATAACTTTCTTAATTTATTACTTTACCTTTTATTTATATTTACTTTTTAATATATGTACATATGAATTGTCTTTTCTTTTTTTAAATTTGTTGAATTATGTTCTTTTTTTAAATATGTTAATAAATTGAACTTGATCAAAGTATGGAGAATCTAAAATTCGATTTACGTCGTTTCGATTTACGTCGCCATTTCCCGGTACCAATCATGACGTAAATCGAGGGATTACTGTACATCAATTGTAAACATAAATACATTGGGTTTTGTTATACAAAGAATGTATTGCATGAGCGGTTATACTATACGTGAGTCACAGTGAAAATCATACACTTCAACATTCTTGTCAAATTGAACTAAATAAACAAATCTGTTAACCTTAATTTTTTTTTGGTATTTTATTATTAATCTATATCATAAACAAACTCAAAAAAAGTCAACAGAAAAAATAGTATATTAAGATTACAGTTAGGAAAATTCATGAAACAGGTAATTCATATATTAGGCTCGCAGTGAAAATCATACATTAATAGAAATTGATATCAAAAATTAAAGTAGTGTAAAATTAATATTTTGTTGGTTGACCTTTTTGCTTGATAACATCCTTCAGGCGGTTTTGCATCGATTTGACCAGTTTTTCGGTATACTCCGGGCTAATTTTGACCATTCTTGGGGAAGGAAATTTTTAAGGATTCTTTTGTTCGTTATTTCATGTTTTCTAAAATTTGCCACAAGTTCTTTATTACATTAAGGTCTGGCGATTGAGGTGGAGTTTTGATGACCTTCGGGCAGTTATCCTATAGCCACTCTCGCACAACATGAGCAGAATGTTTGGGATTATTGTCCCGGTAGAAGTGAAATCTGTCCCGGATTCCCAATTTAGCTGTACTCTCATGGAGATTGTTCTTTAGAATATCGAGGTACATCCATTTATCCATATTTCCCTCGATGAAATGCATATTTCCAACTCCTGACGCTGACATGCATCCCCAAACTATGACGTGCCCACCGCCGTGTTTCACCGTTGGTCTCAAATTTTTTAAATTTAGCTCTTGGCCGGGTTTTCTCTACACGTTAACACGCCCATCTGATCCGAAGATATTGAATTTGCTTTCGTCCGTACAAAGCACGTTTTTCCAGAACTCAAAATCTTTGAATTTGTAGTCTTCAGCAAATTGTTTTCATTGTAGAATATTCTTTTTGGATAGGTATGGCTTTTTACGGGCAATCCGTCCATTCAAACCACTTTTTCGGAGAACACGGCGTATTCCGCATTACACTCCTTCCCTAAATATAATGCCGCTTCTGAAGCCAATTTTGGTGCTCTTAATTTGGGGTCATCTCTAACTTTTCGGAGAATCCAGCGTTCATCAGCGTCATTAAAAATTTTTTTTTTGCTCGCTTTTTTTTTCACTCTGTTTTCTTTTTTATAGGGTTGTATAATACATTGAATAGTGGCATGACTTCTACTCAAGACTTCTGCAATATCTCGGTAACTTTTGTCGGAGTTATGAAGAGAAATAGCAATATTCCTTTCCTCCGTAGTGGTTTGCTTTTTCGATGCCATTTCCCGAGCTTACTCTCTCATGAAATTCATAAAACTGAATGAAAACGCGAGACACTGACCTAGAAAAACGGTTCGTCTGCAATAAAATTCTAACGGTGCCTAATAAGATTGAATTTTTCAAATTTAAGAGGGGTGTATGATTTTCACGGTGATCTTTTTATATGCATAATATATCGCTCGTTTCGTGCAAGACCGTCACAACTCAAAATCTGCAACTTTACAGGAGAGCGATTTAAAGATTTTAAACCATCATATCTCAAAACATTGCTTATCTGGATCTAAAATGTGTGCATGTGTAACATATTTAATGCATTATAAAGTCAATTATTGACTTTTATTCATCAGATATATATTTTGTTTTTGTGTAGGTCCGCTTTTACATTTGTATATTTGAATTGTGACATTATTGGTGCAAAATTTAAGATAAATAAAGGTTACAAGTCAATATATGACCATATTGTTATGAAAGGGTTTATTTATTAAAGGAAATAGTACAAAAACAGAACTCCAATATCAAGATTAAATAAAAAAAAGAATTAAATAGGTTTTATTAAAAATATTCAAGTTCAATTTAGAAGCTTTCATAGAACGATTTGTAATATTTTGGTATAAGACCCTTATTTACTAATTCTATAAGATCACTCTTTTTGCGTTCTGATATACAAGGTTTAGAAGAAAGGGCTGGAGCAAAATGTATTTCCTTAGCCTTTTTTTTGTTTAATATTGTAGCCGTCTCAAAATTTTCGCTAGAGTAATTTGTTTTGTAGAATAACATATTTGGGGTTTCTTTTGCAACTTTTAATATTTTAATGTCATTCATTTTAACATTTGTCATATTTATAGGACCCAAATCGTTATGTAGTTGTTTTATGTCGTAAAAATCGTCGAAGCACATTTCATTAACTTTGTATGTATTACCAGTTTTTTTTTGCAGTTTTTATTATAGAAATAAATGTTTCAAGAGTATAAATGGGACCGCTTCTTAGATAACGTTTCACACACCTCTCAATAACTGAATGTACACCATCGCCTTCATTTTGTGTATGGCCCTTGATCAAATACTTGTGGGTTATACTCTCGACATTAAAATATCGCACTGCATATAACACAGTGCAACACGAAAAAAAATAACCATATACGGACACCACTACGTGATAAAAGACTAAAAAAAAGACCCGTGTTTCCCAATTTTTCCCAAAGTCATGCACTTTTTTTTGTATGGGCCGCCAAAGATTTTGGGGCCTCGGTATCATTTTATTAAAAATGTGATCATTTTCTCAGGCTCATATTTGGAAATTTCGATTTACTCTCTGAGGCAAAATTGTAGCTCTTGTCATAAAGAACAAAAATTGCGAACATATAAAATCAAAAAAACTTCACCTTCCAGATCAAAATCGCAAAAAACTTAAAAAAATTCGATTTTTTTTACCTTTTTTCCCGTGTTCAGGTCCATAGGTAGCAAGAGCTACAACTTTGCCTCAGAGAGTAAATCGAAATTCTGAACGGTTTCCAAGATATGAGCCTGAGAAAATTATCACATTTTTACGAAAATGATACCGAGGCCCCAAATCTTTGGCGTCCCATAAAAAAAAAGTGCATGACTTTGGGAAAAATTGGGAAACACGGGTCTTTTTTTTAGTCTTTTATCACGTAGTGGTGTCCGTATATGGTTATTTTGCCATGACTTAAAAAATTACACACAGTGTAAGTAAACTGACAACATAAATTTATTTTTTTGCTGCCCAGCGCAGTTATCTAATAAAATATGAAATGTTTAATAAAATTTTTGATCGATTTTTCTTTTATAAATCGAAGTACGCATGTTCCTAATTCGTTTGTACCTCTATTGGCACAACTTTCATCCCATACGAAACAATCACAATTGTTATCAATCAAATTGTAAATGGTAAAATTCATTACATTCAACTTAGATTTGTAGTAAAATACCGAAACATCCCCCTTTGGGAGTTGCAAAACAGCTTGCATATCATACACAGCTACAATAGTGTTCGGCGAATTTGTCATTTTATCAGATGAATTTTCACTTCGGGATAAATCTTTTTCTAAAATATGGTCTTCGTATTTATTCTTAAGTTCTGCTTTTTGTTCTTTTTCTGCATTTTCATATGCAACGCAAAGCCCGCACTGGTCTTTCTTAGGTATAAAAAACGAAATATTGAATTCTGTGTTGAACAGTCGGTAAAACAATGCGTAATTTCCATATTCCACATTTTGTTCTCGACATCTTTCAACGTAATCCTTGTGAAGGTTTGCCGCAGTTTTACTTCCACCAATGCAAAGTTTGGAAGTATTTTCTCGGGTGTAATGACTTTCAATCTTACGTATAGATTCGATAAATGACTTAATACCATCTCGAATTTCCGGTTTTACTTTAGGATGTTTTCCATGTCTACCACGTTGATCATCTTCCAAGAGAACTTTATCTACCTTATTGCTCTTTTCCAACACTGTCTTAATATTGCGGTTGTTAATGTCTAATGTATTCATAAAGAACAGCTTGCAGACTTGGATTGGATCTTCGTCGATAGTAAGAAAATATTGCATATTCTTTTGTCTTGGCGGACGACTTCCTCCTTCTCGCACATATCGATATCTCGGCTCGTTCACGGCCATAGAATTTAATATAAATTGTCGTTGCTTTTCAATGTTAGCCAGTGACCAATAAGAGGAAAAAATGCGTAGGCGGTTTTCTTCACTACATTTGTTAGAGCATTTTAGTCTACACTTCTCTGAGCAAGTAACTTTTACACTTCTGCTAGGTCGATTTGTTTTCTCTTTTGTCCACATTTCATACTCTTCCAGAATTACGACATTTTTGTTTAATACTTCGTTGCCAATTATCAGGTTTGCGGTTTCTCTTTTTCTTAGAAGATGCAACTATATTTATTTTGTTTTGGGTTAAACTTTCATTGATACTTCGAGTACTAACGTCACTTTCTGATGAAATATTCTCAGGCGGATTGTATAGGCAATCAGCAAGGGAGTCGTCGGAACCAAAATCGTGGATGCTACTGGAATCATTCGAACAAATAGACAGGTCTTGATGCACATCCCTGATTTTTGCTGTTAACCCTTGAAAAAAATTAAATTCAATATACAAATAAGTAAAAAATGTAGCTATAAAGCCACAATATAAGATATGACATATTGTTTACAACCATTAATGACATATTTGATTGCAATAACGTTTCATTTTATTTTATTTCAAATTTACACGTTATTTTATAGTAGTAGTTTTAATAGCAATAACGCCATAAATAGGAATATTATAACTTTTATTAACTATATTAGTACATCTTATTTGTATCTACTTTTAAATGAAAATATTCTTGATTTGTAAGTATGAAATTATACTACAATAATGTCACATTTGAAAATAATTCACTTTTGCACACAAAAACTTTTGTATTTTTTACCTCTTTTTTGTCTTTCAACAGTTATAAAAATAAATGATTCTTTTTTGCCACAAAGCACTTCGCGAGCATTGGTAGACGATTAAACACAAACTAAAATATGACGTTGTTGATAGTAATTAATAGGACTGAAGCGAGTGAGGCAATACCGTTACAACTCTCCGTAGTAGCGTTATTGATGTGTTAACATCTATACGCGCGCTTCTAGGGCAGTAAACTATAAATTTAATACATACGCAAGTGTTAGGTTTGGAAGAGTAAATCATCGTTTGTTTGTTCGTTGCTTGGCAGTCGGTATTGAAAGTGATTATTGGGCGATTTTCATATAATTTTCCCACGCGATTTTCTCCGGAAATTCATAGCCGCTTTTATTAATTTTTGGATTAAAAAGCTAGTGCGGGTTTCGACGAAGAGTTTAGGCCAAAAATTAAGGCGATCCGATATCGGCGAGCCGAGATTTAATTGTTTTAATTTGGAGTAATATTAAAAAAGTGTTTTATGTTGATCTTCGGTTTTGTCTTATCATCGTTTGTTTGTTCGTTGCTTGACAGTCGGTATTGAAAGTGATTATTGGACGATTTTCATATAATTTTCCCACGCGATTTTCTCCGGAAATTCATAGCCGATTTTATTAATTTTTGGATGAAAAAGCTAGTGTGGGTTTCGACGAAGAGTTTAGGCCAAAAATTTAGGCGATCCGATATCGGCGAGCCGAGATTGAAGTGTTTTAATTTGGAGTATTAATTTGGAGTAATATTAAAAACGTATTTTATGTTGATCTTCGGTTATATCGTACGAATATAACAATGTATGTATGTACAAGTGTCTGTTACTTTGCATTCTTTGACTTTTGTGGGAATAAAACAAAAATTATTGAGCAAGAAAATAATGACACATGTGCTTGCACTGGGTCTTTAAATAATTTTAAGTATTAATATTATTTAACTGTAACGTCATCATATGATTGAACGCTGTTTTTTATTTTCCAATGTAACATTTACGAATGTGTTCATAGAAATCGAACAGGTACCGTGTAGCAAAAAGGTGTTAACACAGCGCCCGTGAGTTCGAACACTCATTGGATTTTTTTTTTGAACGTATGTCTCCACTCTTGGACATTTTTATAGAGATTTATGAGCACAACATTTCTGTATTACTAACTCAAAAATGCCAAAATTTGAGTTGTGACGGTCTTGCACGAAACGAGCGATATGTTCCGTTATATTTTTTGACTACACCTTGCATTAACTATTGTTTCTGTTTATTTCATATTGATCTACTAAGCCTATATACTAATAAAACAAATACTTAAAAAACATTAATTATAACTGTTTTGTTTATTTGGCGCTATATGAAAAATATATCGAAGTGTATGATTTTCATTGTGATTCACGTATACATTAAACATTTGGCCAATTCACTAGGTCTCGTACATGTCCTATTGTCCTATTGTCGTACTTTGGTACGACAGTCGTTGTACATTTTGTTGTTGGTTTCCACACAAAACTAATGTACGACAATACGACATCGAAATGTATGTTTACTGCTTGTCGTACTTTTCTAGTGCTGTTCTTTTACCGAGTTTGTTAAGACAGAATACATTTCATAAGTAACATCACTATCATAACAGCTGTTATTGTTATTTATTATTCCGCGTTTTTTAAGCTTTTCTACATTTTTAAACACACCGAAAAATGTTTGCCGATGATACAGAGTTCCTGGATGGTTTTGAGGTGGAAATTGTGGCAAATACTGAGGTAAGTTATAATGTAGATCAACAAATGTTTAAAAGTTTGCAAAATCGTTGTCATTGGTGTTTGATTTGATTTGACGATTGATGTTTTTTTAATCAGCTGTGTCTTAAATCAGCTGGAAAAATACGACGTACGAAAAAAAATTTAATGACGGTGTGTTCACAACTGTCCTATTGTCGTACAAAAATAAAGTACGACAATAGGACAATAGGAGACCTTGTGAATTGGCCAATTATATTACTTGCGGCTTAGAATCATATAGCAAATTCTAAAGCCTTCTTTTTGTATAAAGAATCTGTTATATAATCGAATGAACCACCGATCGACATAAATTAATTGACGCCATTTTCTCTTATCTCTCTACACAATAGGCTTCTACGTCTCGCTTCCGGTACGCGTGCTGTTCCTGAGCTCATCGTTTTACTAAAAGAGCATGCAGAAATGTTTATCACCAAATGCACGCAGCTTGCTCGTGGACGTCTGCGGTTTTTGTTTTATTTTTTGCCCGTGCTCTCTAGTTGTATATTTTGGGTTTGTTTTCAGAATTCACAACTTCCGAGCAGCTGCAAGCGGGCGGGCTGTGAACGCGTGTTTACGATACATGGTTTAATTTTAAATCGTGTTTTACCCCAATATGATATTAAAATCGTATTTGAAGATTTCGTTTAACCAAATATCTGATTTTCAATACAATATTAAAAAAATTAATTTACTCGATATTCCCAAATGAGAAAATCCAACTGCAATGAGAATGCAGAATACATAATATTCTTGAGAATTTCGCTTTATTTTTCACTTTTAAATAAACAAATTGACAAACAAAAATGAAAAGTATTGAATGAAACCAAGTTGAATATACAGTTGATGTTAACTTACTGTGAGTGGGTCACAGTGAAAATGGTCCACTTCTGACCAAACGCTTTAAAGTGTAAAATGTATAATAATCAATATGTAAATGAAAAAGAAAGGGGGCTTAATCAGTTAGTTTAATGTATTTAATTATTAAATACACTAAAAAAGGTTATTTATTCAAAAATATTTTACACACAAATTATCATTAATCAAAATAAGATAAAAATTTGATTTGATAACTCTCGGACAATGATACAGCAGCTATTCTTTAACACCCCAGCCGTATGTTTTGGATCATTGTGCTGATAGAAATGGAAACTGTCCTTATTGCTGAGTTTTTCTGCACTTTGTTTGAGATTATTATTTAAAATATCTAATGAATTTTATCCATATTTCATTCCACAAAGTGCAATTTACCAACACCAGCAGCAGAACAAACACCCCAGACCATCCCATTCCCACCAACCATGTTGTGTATATATTACGAATAAAACACCCCTATTACCCTGCACATCACTTATTTGTCGTGGAGTTGTGGAAATTAATAATGTTCCTTCTACCAAACTTGATGAGTGTTATTGAAATGATTCTATAGTACAGGGGTTTAGAAATTGAGCTTGATGGTTCCTTAGCTCCCTCTTCTTAAGTTTTGGGATAAAATTGTAACTTCTGTACAAATGAAAATTTTAAATTGGAGCTGTATCAATTTTTGGAAGCAAACGTCTCAAAATCGTTTCTGGAAAACTTAAATATCATTTAAATATACAAAACAGTCATTCTACGAAGAATTACGATTATTTTACTGAAAAATTAAATGTAGTATTAAACCATATTTAAATATAGATAACTGCGAATATCACCAAAATTTTATCGAAAGCAGACAGTGTTATTTTTTGGGCGTGACCATTTAGTTACATGAATCTACCATATGTATTTCTACGAGATTGGCTACAATTCGCATACTGTTCATTTCAATGCGTCTACTAAGTGGTACGAAAGATTGTTAAAGTTTCATATTAAGTGTAGCTACACTGAAAGAAATGCTTAGTAACCACAACGATTTATCATTCAAATATACGTTCTACCTCGCAAATGCAACATTCTTAATATTATTATCAATTGAAACCGGTTTTGTCGTTGGTGGCACAAAATTGATTAATTTGATTAATCTAATTGATTAAAATTGATTTTCTCGTATACTGTAATAAGTAACGAGAGGTTTAAGGTTTTGTGAGCGACTGCTCGTTTATTCATCATTAATATTTTATCAACATAAAGTTAAGTGAGTGTAAATTGCAACAGTGTCATATACTACCGTGCGACCAGAATGTGTGAATCGTAACATTTGCATTTCTCACAGAGTCAGCAAAACAATATGCTGCCCGTCTTTCATTCAATGGTGATACGTAATGTCTTGCTATGGTCGACAAATATTTACACTACAATACAATGTTACCATATGAACAGATTTATAGGTTTGTTACAGTTTCTTGATGTGTTAAACTGTTTTTCAGATTTCGTCGTCAAAAAACAGTTTTTTTTAATTTTTAAATTTATGACCTTTTAGTTCCATTTTGTGAACAATAACGGAATGTTATTTGAATGTGACGAAATTATTTATCAAAAACTAACAGTTCGTTGGCTCAACGAGCTAGTCGCTCTGAAGATGATGCTTCACAAACATCGAAACGATCGCCCAATGAATGTGGGTTCGATTCCTACCCGTGACTGGTTCAAGATCAGATGTAGAACGTTGTCAGTGAGGAGAACTACACAGCCGACTTAGCCGTAACCGAATTAAGAGGTTGTCTCAACCGAATTAGAGATTGCCATAACCTCATTAGAGGTTGACACAACCTCATTACATTAGTGGTTGACACAACCTAATTAGAGAACGACACAATCTCATTAGAGGTTGTTACAACCAAATTTAAATAGTGTCACAAATGAATTATTAAAGTTTTTTTTTGTTACTAAATGATGATTTATTTTCCTGTATTCTTATAAAAAAATATAAAATGCGAGAAAATAAAGTTAAGGGGTAATATATAGGGTAATACATTTGTTATACATGCATCTTCCGACCTTTTTTCAAGTCCCGGCCATCATGGCACACCGCACTAATTCTGACTGTTGATTTAGGTCCTAAACCGTTTTGTATAGATTACAGGATACTTCACATGACCGACCTTGAAAAATGTTAAAACTGTTGATATCTGCTTGAATAATTTCTGCAAAATAAGTCGTTTTAGTACAAAATATATTTTACTTACCTTTCTTAATAACCACAAAAAAATCTTGACATTGACTAATTCCATGTGAAACGGAACAGTTTTTTTCTTGTTTTCTCCGATTTGAATGAAATTTTGGGCATTGGTAATTTTTACCGAGCAAATTACAGCTGTACTTACAGTTTTTCAAAAATCTCAAAAATGTAGTGAATCGAAAATCATGTTTTGTTTTTATAGTGTTATATTTAAAGAGTTGTAACTTTTTTGTTATGTGAGATATAAAAATAATGTTTTCCTTTTTTAACAGGAAATTGCTTGAAGTTTTAAAGAAAATTATTAAAAAATAAACAAATTTTATTCTTTTCTTTGAAATTTTTATAAATAATTTTTTTTTGTAAATTCCAAAAAAAACTTCCTCCCTAATTTTTGTTAAAAAAAATTTTAAAAATAGCTAATAGTGTCAGTAACACATCCTATCAGTTTCAAAGTGGTCCCTTTTGTTCATTTTCTCAAACAATTAAAAACGTGGAAACAGTCGAACTAAAAACATATTTTCTATATAAAACTTGGGACAAGTAATTACATTTATATTTCGTTACCTGGTAACTTTAAGAATAACAGTTAATTATAAACATATATACGGGGTTTTCTATATTCGTTATTGACAGGGATACCACCAACCTCTGACACGACACCATAAATTAAATTACTTCGCCCCCTTCCCAACTAACAATGTTAGTTCAGCTGAAACGATATAATGGGTTAATATTATGAAGTTTCAAATAAATAATCCACTGTGCTAATTCTATCATAGAGAATCCAAAAAAAAAATGTTTTTACTAAAGTAGGCGGGGTATCTACTATTGCATCATTTCATCGTTTATATTTAAATGCAAACAGTTCTATCAAATCAAAAATACTAATCAGACGTAAATATGCCGTTTAAAAAGTATTGTTGCAACCCCTTGAAAAAACCTAATCATAAAAGTGTAAAAAAAACCTTCGAAAGATATCTGCTAAACTTATAGACAGCTTTCCCGATTTGTCGCGAGATAAATTTATTTGTAAAAGCTGTAGAGTAACATTAGTGCCAAAAGAAGAACCACTCGTTAAAGAAAAAGACGCATGTGATGACGAAGGAGAGGAAGACGACGATGAAAAAGATGATGTAGAAATGATCGAAGTTGAGTTTCAGAACATACACAAAGAAAGTGCATTGTTTCACCTAAACAGATGTTTTGAAATTTTAAATGAAAGTCCAATCGATTTTTGTAAAACATTTGGTATGAGTGAAAAAAAAACAAATTAAAAAATGTGTTTTCGGTGGTTAAAAAAAAACTTTTTGAAGTAGATGACACAAACTGTGATGAGGAGGAATTATTAAATCATTTACAGGAAAAGTTCGAGGCTGCTACCAATGATAAGAAAATCCAGTTACAAATTTTAACAATTTTACCAACAAGTTGGTCAGTTCGGAAAATCAAAAACACTTTCGGAGCAACACTTCGTGCCGCGTATAAAGCTAAACGACTCATATCTAATAATGGATTTTTGGTATCTCCCACGCCTAGATTGGGTGAGCGTGTTAGTGAGGAAATTAAAAAGTCAGTAGATGACTTTTACAAGACCGACAAAAACAGCCGTGTAATGCCGGGGAAAAATGACTATGTTACGGTTAGAAAAGACTGCGGTGAAAAAATTAAAGAACAAAAACGATTAATTTTGTGCAACCTTCAAGAACTCCATAACTCGTTCAAGGACAGCTTTCCTCATATGAAAATAGGATTTTCAAAATTTGCTGAACTGTGGCCAAGAGAGTGTATTTTAAGCGGAGGAAGTGGTACTCACACTGTGTGTGTCTGTACCTTGCATCAAAATGTAAAATTAATGTTTTTTGGAGGTAAAATCAGCTCTCTAGCGACGGATGAAAACCTGGATTTTTGTACATATCATCACTGGATTTCACAATCAATATGCAATCCCGCTCAGCCAAAATGTTATCTTGGCGATTGCGAATTCTGTCCTGGTGATGACCAACTTAAACTTAATTTGCGGAACGCTTATTTGAAAAGTAATACTGAGCATATTACATATAAGCAATGGGTACAAGTGGACCGTTGCGATCTGATTACGGTAGTTAAGCCTGTGGATGAATTTGTTGATTCAATTGCACATCACCTTAAAAAGCTTAGAACGCATAGTTTCATAGCGACAGAACAAAATAAGTTCCTTGAGAATTTAAAATCAAATCTCATACAGGGAGAATATGCCGTCATATGTGATTTCGCGGAAAATTATTCATTTGTGATTCAAGACTGTACTCAAAATGATCACTGGACAAACTCCCAAGCAACAATTCATCCATTTGTAATTTACTACAAAAATAAAGACGGAAAACTGCAGCACTTTAATTTTGTTGTATTTTCTGATGTTCTGGCACACAACACAATAGCTGTACACTTATTCCAAAGGAAGTTGATGCAATTTTTGCGAGCAAATAGTGAAGATGCAGTAAAAAAAATTTCATATTTTTCTGACGGCCCCGCAGCCCAATATAAAAACAGGAAGAATTTTGTTAATATAGCACACCATAATTTTGATTTTGGATGTGATGCAGAGTGGCACTTTTTTGCCACCTCCCATGGAAAAGGGCCATGTGATGGAGTAGGAGGTGCTCTTAAGAGAGCTGCATCCCACGCAAGTCTACAGAGGCCATTAGATAATCAAATTGTCAATGCTCGCGATTTGTTTTTATTTGCTAAAAGATTGGAGAAAATTAATGTTGAATTTTGCACGCAAGCAGAATATTCAAACGAGGAACAATTTTTAAGTCCCAGATTTGAAAAATCATTTAGACTTGCTGGGACACAGAAACTTCACTCTATACTTCCAGCTTCAAGAACTGAGATTTATGGAAACATTTATTCAAATGATGAAGAGCAATATACACCATCAAAAGTAATGCGGTCCTGATAACATTAGGTTATACTATATAGTATGTTGTATATTATATCTTATTTTTAAAAACTATACATATATAATTTTTTTATTTTTGAATAAATTAAATCGAATATGTTCTTTGTTATGGGAATCTCTTTGGCATGTTTTTAACTTTGTATTAAACAAAATATTAGCTAATGCAATATGAATGCTATTATGTGTTAGAAGTTTTATATAGAAAATATTTTTTTAGTTCGACTGTTTTCACGTTTTTAATTGTTTGAGAAAATGTACAAAAGGGACCACTTTGAAACTGATAGGATGTGTTACTGACACTATTTGGTATTTTTAAAATTTTTTTGAAAAAAAATTAGGGAGGAATTTTTTTTGGAATTTACAAAAAAATATTATATATAAAAATTTCAAAGAAAAGAATAAAATTTGTGTATTTTTTAATAATTTTCTTTAAAACTTCAAGCAATTTCCTGTTAAAAAAGGAAAATATTATTTTTATATCTCACATAACAAAATAGTTACAACTCTTTTAATATAACACTATGAAAACAAAACATGATTTCCGATTCAGCCTATTGACTACATTTTTGAGATTTTTGAAAAACTATAAGTACAGCTGTAATTTACTCGTTAAAAATTACCAATGCCCAAAATTTCATTCAAATCGGGGAAAACAAGAAAAAAAACTGCTCCGTTTCACATGGAATTAGTCCATTCTTTAATTCTTTTTAAAATAATATTTGATTATAGAATTTTAAACGTCAGATTTTTAATACATAGAATAATGTTGTGGTAACCGAATTGAAAATGAATCACAGAATTCATGAGAAATTCGGTTACAGCAACCGAATTGACGCCAAATGTGGTCGTTGCAATCGAATTAAGGCTAGATGCGGTTATTTTGACCGAATTGATGCCAGATTCGGTTACTCCAACCGAATTTGGTATAAATTTCGGTCTAGCATCCCAATTAATTTCAAATTCGGTTGTTCCAACCGAAAGTTTAGAAAATTTTGGATGACTTAAGGAATATAATTGAAGATTCAGTTGTCACAACCGAATCAAGTATAAAATGAGGTTGCTTCAACCGAATTTCGGTTGCGGGGATTAAATTCTGTCGTAACAACTTCAATTTGGTTGTGGGAACCTCAATTACGGTTGCCACAACCTCTTTTCAAACAATTAGTTCTCTGGGTGTATATGTTGTATATACAGTGTGTTGAAAAATGTATCTCGGTCAAAAAATAAAATTAACCGCGAAAATTTTCGTGCGATGAATTTTACGATTTTCGGCGTGGATTATCGAGACAATAGTGTCTCAATCCACTTGTTTCGACTTTTGGTGATGAAATACCATCAAAAACGACTGTAAATCGCTGGTACCAAGAGTTCAGTCTTGGACGCCGATCGCTCCAGTATGAATTTCGTGAAGGTCGTCCAACTTTTGTCGTGTTGCCAGAAACGATCGATGCTGTGCGTGAACTGATAAAGCAAGACCGACATTTGACATACCGAGAGATAGAGACTTCCGTGGGTATTAGCACGAGCATCAGTCAGATATTGCATGTTCATTTGGCCATGTAAAGGATTTGTTCTCTTTGGATCCCACATAATTTAACGAATGCGTAAAAAAGGCTCGTGTCGATTGGAGCAAAGAAATATTGAAAAAATATAACCGCGCTAACACAAATGAAGTGTATAACATAGTCACAGTTGACGAATCATGGACCTGAAGACAAAATAGCAATCGACGGTATGGGTCATTCAATACAAAAGTTGTTCGTGGAAGAAGCACATCGAAGCAATTGATCGCTTTTTTCGGTATAACCGGTCACGTGGCCACAGTGCTTTCAGTGGAACGTATGGAGGTCAATTCTGAGTGGTATACCACCATCTGTTTGTCGATAGTGTTGGAAGAAATAAGGAAAAACAACAAGATACGACGGATTATGTTGCATCAGGCCCGAAGCAGCTGTTGAAGCTTTCAAAAACCATGTTTTGGAGGTGTCTTAATCGGAATGGAGAAAGTGCTTCCAAAATTGCTTTGAGCGCTTGCAATATGTATATACATTTATATATATTTTGAAAAACAATAAAACCATTTCCAATGATAAGTTATTGTTTTTTTATTGCTGGACCCGAAATATAAAGAGCAACCTCATATAAAATGAATTTCCGTTTATGTTATTTTCGGAATCACCCCAAGTACAGTGTCGAGAATTAAATGCAGTGTCGGAATTAAAATGCACCATCACAACTAAGTGAGGATCTTTCTAAGACTGAAAGGCTGTTAAATTGTGGAGAGAAATCACAACAGCATGGAATGTAACCCGACTCTTTAATGTCTTTGTTCATGGAGATATCCATAGAGATGAAACACTGGGACACATACAACCATTAGTCTCAACTTTCGAATATTTATATTTCTTCCCAATTACGCTTTCTAAATTCTTATCTCTGATAAATATGTTGTTTTCCAATTTTAATCTAATTTTAACCCTTAGATACGAAACTTGAATGAAACCAATATCGAGGGAATCGAAGGAAGAGAATTAAAGTGGTCTATCGCCTCTGTTTTCGAAAGCGATTTATAATTTTCAATAAACTGCCGCATTTTATCCTCAACTGAAATAACTTCTGGTTGGCAAATTTATCTAGCTATCTTCTAAATTTACTGTTATGAGTATATACTCATAAGTAGTATCACGAGATTGTAGATTTCATTACTTTTTGAAATCTTTTGTTTTGACTCGTAAATTAAATGGATGACTACACCGAAAGAATAACTCTTCATCGCATGGATGAACCATTTTCGTTAACGTTTTTACGTTGCCACAATGAAAAGTGTGGTATATCCGACAATTTGGTAGTCGCTGCAACGAAAAATGGCATACATGATTTCTTTGACAATTTTTCATTTGGTTGCTGCAACAACCAACTTACATTTCGTCCCTACGACAATTTTATTTAATTTGAATTTTGTAGAAAAATGGGTTAAAAATTTAAAAAAGAAGTAAGTGCATGAGACTTAAACTATTGATTTTGATTTATATCTTGCTTTTTATAGTTTATTTTTATTAGTTATTTATTTCGGAGGTTTGCCAACATTCATAGTTGACGAAACAATTTAGTTATTGCAACGAAACAAATTTTTCTGAAGATAAAGAGAGAAAAGCAGTCAAAACAATGTGCGAGCGTAAAAGAGAGGCCAGCAACAAAACATGGTGAGCGTGAATGTTGGGTCACGTATACATTTTAAATCAGTTCTTTAACAACAGCCGAAAGTGGTAGACATGTTCTCCGCGGGAATAATTTAAATAAATTTATTAAAACAGACTAATTAGTTATACTTAGCGCTAATGTAATTATTTGTGAAAAGTAAATTCTGTGAATTTATGTGTTTGCTGTGATCGATTATGTAACTTGAGAATCTATAAATTAAATAGATAAATAAACAGAATGCATGGAGCAACATGACTGCAAAGAAAGTGACGCATTGATAGCAGAAAAACTACCCCGAAATACGTATGAACATTTGTGTGTGTTTATGATCGTGACTTGTGTGTGTATATGATCGTGACTTGTTTCGTTGTATTGGTATTTGGATTCGAAGTCAATGAAAACGCAGAAGTCAAATGAACAAAGTGTATCAAGTAAGACGATCATAAACAGTAACAATTAATTTAACGTACAATGAAATGAATCGAATCGGAATTTTAGCAAATTTGTTTAAAATAAATAAAAGAGCAGTTGACGAAACTGCTTACAGAGCGATCACTGGCTTAAAGACGTGAAGGATCAATTGCAGTGATGAAAACCATATGGGAGTATAGCTCATATTCATCATATAATCGTAAATATAAATCCTAAAATAAATTCCTCATATTTGTTTTTAATTGCAGGACCTAACTACAATGGCCACAATAACACTCAACCTCTCGACGACCATAATCTTTCTCCAGACGAATGGAATGGCTGCAATATATTTAGCAATTTAAGGCCTTTTTCGAAAAAAAATTAAAAAAAATTGTTATTAAAACACCAGCAATGTAATACACTTAAAGAAAAACGCTTCGTCGCATGGATGAAACATTTTCGTTAATGTTTTTACGTTGCTACAGTGAAAAGTGTCGTATATCCTACAATTTGGTAGTCACTGCAACGAAAAAATGCATACATGATTTTTTTGAAAATTTTTCATTTCGTTACTGCAACAACTTACTTTTCGTTCCCGCAAGTTTTATTTAATTTGAATTTTGTAGAAAAATGGGTTAAAAATTTAAAAAATAAAACAGTAAAGGCATGATATTTAAACCACCGCTATTTGGTTTATCTCTTACTTTTTATATTTTATTTTTATTATTTATTTATTTTTGGGGTTTGTCAACATTTAGAGTTGACGAAACAATTTCGTCATTGGAATGCAACTAATTTGTATGAAGATAAAGAGAGAAAAGCAGACGAAAAAATGAGCGAGCGTAAAAAGAGGCCAGCAAGAAAAAATGGTGAGCGTGAGTGGTGGGTCATGTACACATCTTAAATCAGTTCCTTTGCAACAGCCGAAAGTGGTAGACATATTTCTCCGCCGGAATAATTTAAATAATTTTTTTAAAAAAGATTATTTGGTTATACTTAGCAATTATCTTTTGTTGTGAAAACTCAAATGTGTGAATTTATGTGTTTGCTGTAATCGTTTGTGTAAATTGAGCATCTATAAATCAAATAGATAAATAAACAGAATGCTAGGAGCAACATGACAGCAAAGACAGTGACGCATCGATAGCAGAAAAACTACCCCGGAATATGTATCTGAACATTTGTGTGTGGGGATGCGCAAGACGGTACAAATCGCAACAAAATGTTCGTATTTTTGTGTTTTAACCATAATTCAGTAACGCTTGTTTCGCTGTATTTGGATTTGAAGTCAATGAAAACGAAGAAGCCAAAGTTACAAAGTGATTCAAGTAAGACGAACATAAAATATATTAACTTAACGTACAATGATGTTTAAGGAATTTCGTTAAAATAAATAAAAGGGAAGTTGAAGAGAATGCTTACAGAGCGATCACTGGCTTAATGATGGGGAGATTTGGCGCTACAATTGAATGACATAACCCTCTACACAACAACAATTGCATTATATAAGAAAGCAGTGATGCGGTTCTATGTTAAAGGAGTAGCGCATAGGGGAGTAGAGCTATGTTCATGGTAAGTATATGCAGTGCCTGAATTAGACGGCCACAATAATACTCAACCCATCGACTACCACAATCTTCTCCAGACGAGAGTTTCAACATGGAATAGACTTAATATATTTATATAATTGAGACCATTTTCGTCACAAAAATTAAAATTTTTTTGTTTATCAAAACACCTGCAATGTAATACTACCAGTGGATTAATGTACAATTGTCAATAAATAATTTCAAACAAACATTCATTGCAGCAATGAAACTAAATCATTATAGTAATGAAACAAATTCATTGCAACAATGAAACAAATACTTTGCAGCAATGAAGCGAATTCATTGCTGTAATGAAACAAATTCATTGCAGCAATTAAATGAATTCATCGCAAGAACGATACGTATTCGTTGCAACAATGAAACAGATTCATTGCAGCAATGAAACCAATTCGTTCCAATAATGAAGCAAATTCATTGCAGTAACAACCATACTTTCATCACAGTAACGAACAATTTGCAGTTGATGAACACATTTTCATAGCGGGAATGAAACTGTAAGTTAGCTCACTTTCGATGGCAAAAGTTGTTGGGGTGATGAACGTTTTCATCCCTGTGACGATGCTTTTCCGTTCAGTGTATTCTGTTTCCAATTAACACAGTATGTCTGCCTCCGACTGCGAATTTAAATCCACCAGGCGTATGGATTTCCTCACAGTCAACAATGCAAAGGCCCTGTTACCGTTGTGAGACATGTGACCCAATTGCTGGCATTTCCAGCATTGTAAGTCTCTAAAATTATTATTCGGACGCTCCCAGGCAACCCGACGATTTGCCGATTTTAACAGTGACAGGAAAGAGTCCAGTATAGTATACAAGGGGGTATACAATTTCCAATCGCTTTCTGCCATGTCTGGAACAGTCTGTTGATATCGGTCTTGATTGAATCTCTTTCTGTGGTATAATTCAATATCAAAGTAATTTTCTGTAAACCTTTAGGAGTGTGTAAATACGAATGAATATCCCTCAGTCTCAAAAGTTGCATCATCTCAGTGGGCACTACGTTGTCCGTTAAATATAACTTACGTTTGTATTTGTTTTTGTTTACAACATATTTTGTGTTATTCGACTAAAATTGCTATGCGAGTATTAACATTAAATATGAAAATAGGGCGACAAAAGTCATTTTTCATTTTACATTTCCAGATGTTTTCTCAAAGAAATTGTTTGTTATGATTTTACGCGACTCTATATCCATATTACCCAAGGTATAAAATCTATTTTTAATATTAATATCCTACTTAGAACTAGTTATGATATCCCAACAGATTTAATCTTTAATTGTCATGAGTTTACCTTAATTTCATTGGATATCATCCGTTTGGATAGCACCTGGTGGATGCATTCATTTTCGATGGAACTGAACTAATGGGAATTGCTTGCTATCGGATGAACATTCCACTCACACGTCTGTCACAGTTAACAATTTGACTTTCATCATGCTCGGCAACTTCAATGTCATTAATGACGATATTCTTGGTCATTGGTTTGATTTTGTCGAACGGTTTTTCTCCGCTCCAGAAGTGGTAGCTATTGATTTGGTTTGGTCATCTTGATGATTTTTATCAGAAGTGATTTTTTTCGAGGGAATTGTAATGCCCGGAGCAGTCGTAGTGAAATTCATACCAATATTTACTTGATTTTTGTGGATAATTAAATTAGAATTTGAAAATCGGAATTCAGAAACATATTTCAAAATTTTCTAGTTTTCTACGTCAGTTCAGCTGGTTAGAACTCGGTTTCCGTCCATAAAACAAGAACGTAAATTATAGGCATTTAATATTTACTTTTATTTTTCTAAAATTTACAAAAGAAAATGTTCCAAAAATGATTGTATTCGACTAATTTTTTAGTGAATATAATCTCAAATTCGTATGTTTCAACGTAGCATTCCTTTGCATATATGTATGTATCTATTCCTTGCATCATCATAAAGGCGGTAATGAAATCTTTTCGTTGCTGTAACTAAGCTTTTTTCTTTCAGTGTATCACAGTTAATGATTAATTGGATTCAGCAAACATTAGAAAGGCGTTCCTCAGCACAGATCTTGTTCTGGCTACGCACACTTTTACACAAGTACAGAATCCTCTTCCCAACACATGCGAAATGCTGTTCGAAAGTCACAAACAGATACTGTTGAGACGAGGTTTTCCCTCGGTCAAGCATCGTTGCACTGGACAAATTGCAACCATGTTGCTGTGGCCAATGCTTGTCTCCCGAGAGTAATAACTGTATCCTGCATTTCCAGAGTTTTGTGGATATGAGTGTTTTGCACATCTAGTCGACTTGCCGATTCGAAATGATAATTTCTGTTAATGTTGTTTTGTAACCACTTATTCACCCAAACCTCAAAATTCAAAGGTTAGGCAACAAATTAATGGGATTCAACCCTTCTGTTTCAGTAGATAAAACAACATCACAATTAGCTTGAACCAATTTTTGTATAACATTTGATTTTATTGTGTCCAAATGAATATCTTAATAGTGTTACACAAGAAATATTTCCAATAACCGTCAGACACTTTATATGAAAAACGAGTTAAAAATGCGGTAAATTTTTAGTTATGAAAAGGGGGGTATTATATATAATATAACTTATATAACTTGATCTAGAAGGATTATTTTACAATGATATCCCATATCATGCTCAAACAAATCCGTCTGTCTCTATTTCCTTTTTTTTTGCTATTTTTTAACTAATTCAAATAGTACCTACCTGTGAAAACTAAATGTTTAATTTCTGCAGTTATATTAAATAAAGATACAAATCTAGACCATTGCAATGATTTGTTACTAAGGCATAAACAATTTCGTCTAGTTTATGGACATAAAGAGTTTGCATGTGACAAACTGTTCCTAGATTCTGTCTCGTGAGCGCTGCCATGTCCGTGTAGGGGAGGGACTTTAAGGCGCCGTTGCTTTGTTTCGTCAGACTTTGGTGACGTTTGATTACCTTCGATCTCTGCGTGATGAACGACACTGACGACCGTCATTTTCCCTGCAGTTATTGGCTGGATTTAAACGTTTGGACAGCAGAGAATGACGACAAATTCAAGAGAATCGAAATTATATGTTTAGTATATTTGAAAAAATATAGAAAATGGGTATATGATGTTCTTTCACGTGAACACGCCCATTTTTCTACCTCCAGGGCCGAGTGTAAGTTTCACGACGCCTTATGCAATATCGTTCTTTGAACCCAAAAAAACACCAATCATTTCAACCGAAACTAATCGGATGTAGTTGTCTTTTCTCTGAAGAGTGCGGCATGATTAAATCATTACCTCTATCCCTTCCACATTGCGGCCATTGCCTTTGATCATTCCACTGCGACCGTCCCACAGTATTTCGTCCCAATAAATCGATGGGACAAAAGTAGGAGTAGATGCATTTAAATGAAACTGCGTGTCAAGGTGTATTTGGTCATAGTTAAGAAAAATGTAAATTTTGGAACAATCGGACGACGCCTTCTGGTACCGCTTATAAAAATGATTTCTGACCTCAAACGTTTAATTCCCTATAACACCTTAATGAATGGCATCTTTCACGAAGTAATATTTAGACAGTGGTTACTTTTGCACGGTATTTCGGTGGAATTGGACCGCCAATTCTGGTACCCACCATAAAAAGTTTTCAATGGGCCTTGATAACTTATCACCCTATAACAGCCTATTTGATTGTTGAATTTTGACTAACCTCATCACGACGTAACACTTTTACCATCGCCATACTTATTCAAATTTTGGGAGAAATCGGACAACGGCATTTAATTCCCCCTATACAAAGAATCCAATAAGATTTGAAAATTCATCACACTATAAACACCCTTCAAGATCGTATGATTTTCTCAAAACTTATTAGGCCTTAATACTTATATTACTGTCACCTTTGTCACAGCTTCAGATCCCTTATTCTGGTACCTTTCATAGAAAATGTTCGACGGACCTTAAAAAATCTTCACACTATAACACCCTTTCGGATAGGTTTATTGTATCCAACCACTATCCAATATAATATTTTTCATCTCCACATTTGATCGGCACTTTATGGCAATCGCATACCGGCTTCTAGTACCTCCCATACACAGGGTTCAATGGGGCTTGAAGATTCATCACACAATATCACCCTATTCTACCTTCTGATTTGCTCCAAACTTTGAATATCGGAATATTTACACCTTTGTCAGTTATGCGAGACTAGCAAATGCCCGCTACTTCGTGCGCGGATATACAGTAATATATACATATATAATTATGGAACAGTCAACGACTACATATAATTTACCTTTCTACTTTGTATTATATTCACTCAGTTATTTTATAATAAGAAATTGTACGTTTATTTACCCATGAAAAAACTTCGAAAAATATGTCAAAAAAGAAAAGTATAAAACAGAGAACATAAAATATAAAAATTCAGACTTAATTTTACTACTGAAAAGTAAAGACCACAAGTTGTCTAATATATTTATTTAACTGGCGCAGTCGGTAGGATTCCAAGAAATCATTTAGCAATCCGTAAAAACGAAACCTACTTAAAAGGAAGTGAAGTCCTGTGAAAAAGGACAAAGAACAAACAAATAAACTTACGAAATAATAAAAACGAAATCCTACTCAAAAGGAAGTGATGTCCTGTGAAAAGGGACAAAGAACAAACAAATAAACTTACGAAATAACAAAGTCGAAATCCTAGTCAAAAGGAAGTGGAGAAGGACAATTAAAAAACTGAAAACCAAATCAACAATTTTTTGAAAAAATTTACAATTAAACCACTGAGAACCAAAATTGACAATTAAAAAAAAGAAGAAAAAAACTGAAAACCAAATCAACAACTTTTGGGGGGAAAAAACTCAATATGACGAGAAAATCTCTAGAAATTGCACCTTTTCCAATAACCTACCTGGATCAGCTTTCCGATTTTGATGGCAAGAAGGAGGAATTATACTCGTTTACAAGTGGGATCGATAACCTCATTCCTGTTTTATCTACTTACAATGCAATCTCCCAGAACATGGTGCTATCAGTTATAAAAGGAAAGTTGAAAGAACGAGCTAGAACAACAATGGCAATACATCCACATCTGAAATCATGGGAAGAAATCAAAAATCTGTTAGAAACTAAGTTTGGAGGACTTGCTTCTACCGAATGTCTCTACGACGATTTGAGGAACGCTCAATTCAGAGGCGATATCACAGAATTTTACAATTACATTCAGAGGAAATTATCTCTATTGAATCAAAGATATAGACTGGACAACCAATAAAATGAGAAACTGCAGACAGATTTTTGTTTTATAGAAAAATACGCTTACGACTGGAATATGAAAATTAATATAAGTAAATGCGAAACTATACTTTTCAGGCCTCCTGTGGGAAGATGTAATAACAACATTAGGAAAAATTGGAAAGAATTCGGTATAAAATCTAAAGATAATGTAAATATCCCGAACAAACAAGTTGTTAAATATCTCGGTATTCACTTGGATAAATTCCTATATTTCAATAAGCACATTGATTTACAAATAATTAAAGCCAAGAAGGCCTTTTGTTTTGTACAAAAATCTATTTTTTTCAAAGCACATAGAATCAAGGGTCATAACTCTTTTATATCAATCACTGATAAGACCTATATTAACATACGGTTGCCAAATATGGTTTAACATTTCTCCTTCGTATATTGAGAAATTAAGAGTGTTTGAGAGAAAATGCCTTAGGGCATGTACATCTCTTTACAGATCCCCAAATAGTCACTTTACCAAATATGTATCGAACAAAAAACTATATAATACAGCTAAAGTAAGTAGAATTGATAATTTTATAATTCATCTCATTAGAAACCATGTATTGAAAAGCTTTGAATGCAAGGAAAATAATTTAATTTTGGCACCATACTATGCGACTACGTTGCTAACTGGTTATGTACCACCGGAGGCCTTTTTATACCTCGATAGTAAAGGATACATCCAAAATGATATTTTTTCACATATATAGACGAGCCAATAATAAGACAATTTGTTGTAGACAATTAACAAGTGATAACAGCAGGTTTGATACCAACTTTTACTTAGAAGATAAAAATATTATTCGTAATCTTAATCGGAATAGATACTGGTGGCTAACAGAGTAACTAAACTGTTTTTTTTTTGTTTTATGACCTGACTGTAGCTTCGATTCTATCTTGGCATCTAATAGAAAAGTAAAGTTTTTGAAATAATTTTCTTTACACGGGTTATATATATGTACATGTTTTTGTATATTTATAATATTTAGTTTTAAATAATGTTTATATATGTATGTATAATCAATATACTTGAGAGACCGAAAATGGGACTGTGTATAATAAGTATAAATTGTTATCGACTGTTTGTTTATTTATAGTTTAAGTATAGAAATTTGAAATAAAATAAATATTAAAAAAAAAAAAAAAAAAAAAGATCTTCATAAATAAATTACCGATTCATCAAAGAACGGGTTTGTGCGCCTTGAAATCAGTTACTATTGAACAAGTCTTGTACGAACTGTCACCAGCTAGATTGTTACAAACGACTAATAACAGTTCCTCTAATAATATTAACTTTCGCAATAGCAATCCAAAGCGAAACAAAAATTGTTTTATGAGAAATCAACAAGAATTTCAACCTCAACAAAGTAAGAATTTTCAAAACATGAATCCGAATCCTCAATGGCAATCAGAAGTCTACAGATCCAATGCACACCAGCAACATCATGGTGGTTACGAACCGAACCAATGGCAACAACAACCAAGACAACTGGGACAACAACCCCCTGTAGAAGCAATGGACATCACTCAGCAAACTAGACGGAGCCATTTTATGAATAACTGCGATTTTTCTCAAAACTATAAGTCTCCACAACAAATAGATAAGTACAAACATCCGACGGGGACTTCCCTATATCTTGCTAAGAGGTTCAAAAAGGTCCACCAGAATCTGAATTGACACAGGTTCAACTGAAAATTTTCAAGAAAAAGGACAATGTCCACCACAATACATTAGAAATTTAAAAATTCCTTTATCAATAAAAACCGCATCTGGTCAATTAATAATTACTCACGATGCTACCATTCCAAAAGAGACTATGCCGGTTTCACTTAAGACTAGTCCAAATTTCCAAATACTCGAATTCCATGCCTTGTTTGCGGGAATATTTGGTTCAACTCTTTTAATAGAAGATAATGTGACGTTGGACTATGAAAAGAAAGTTTTAGTTTTAAATAATCAAGAGATGTCTTTATTTTTTGAAGGTGATGATGAAAATGAGATAGAAAGCAGGGTAGAAGATTTATCAGAAATGTACCATCTAGACGAACTGGGAATAAGTGAACACCTAATGATTGATCATTTAAATACCGAAGAACAGAAAACCATTAGTTATCTCATTCAAAAAAATAGTGACGTATTCTACAAGAAAGGCGATGACTTGTCTTTCACAAATGAGGTTAAACACAAGATTCCTAGAGGAAATTTGCGACCAATATACACTAAGACGTATAGATATCCCTAAGTTCATAGAAGTGAAGTAAATAAAAAGATGAATGAAATGATAGTGCAAGGTATTATTAAACCAAGTACTTCCCCTTATAATGCACCTATTTAGGTAGTTCCAAAAAAAGAAGACAAAGAGGGAAACAGAGAATCGAGAATAGTAATCGATTACAGAAAACTGAATGCAGTCACTAAATATGACACATTTCCCATACCCCTCATTGATAATGTATTAGATAAACTTGGCAGAGCAAATTATTTTTCAACCCTTGATTTGACCAAAGGGTTTTATCAAATAGAGTTTAATCAAGAGGACAGGGAAAAAACAGTTTTTTCCACATTTGATGGTCATTTTGAATTCGTACGAATGCCTTTTGGGTTAAAAAACGCCCCCGCAACTTTTCAACGTATGACGAATAATGTTCTACGGGAACATATTAACAAAATTTGCGTCATTTATATGGATGATATTCTAATTTTCAGTACGACACTACATGAACATATGATTAGCTTAGGAAAGACAAAATTGAAAGTGTCTTTGAATAAGAGTAATTTTTTAAAGAAAGAGACTGATTTTCTGGGGCATGTGGTAACCTCTCAAGGCATAAAGCCAGATCCCAATAAAATCAAGTGCATAGAACAGTACCTTATACCTAAAACAGTCAAAGAAATTCAAAGTTTTCTAGGCCTTACCGAGTATTACAGAAAATTTATCCCGGATTATGCTTAAATTGCAAAACCTTTAACAATTTATTTAAAGACAGATTCTAAGTTAAACATAAATGATCCCGATTATAAGGCATCGTTCCATAAATTAAGAACAATTCTAATATCAGATCCGATATTAAGATACCCTAATTTTGACAGAACTTTTATTCTCACGACAGATGCAAGTAATTTTGCTATTGGAGCAGTGCTTTCTCAAACAGATGGTCCTATAGCATTTGCATCTAGGACTCTAAACAAGCACGAAATTAACTATACAACTATTGAGAAGGAACTCTTTGCCATCGTTTGGGCAACAGGACAATTCCGCCATTATCTATATTAAAGGAAATTTAAGCTTAATACCGATCACAAACCTTTAATTTGGTTATCCTCATTAAAGGAAACAAATTCGAAAATAATTGGATGGAAGAATAAACTCAACGAATAAGACTTTGACATCTGCCACGTAAATGGAAGGGATAGTAAAGTTGCAGATGCCCTTTCTAGAATCCAATGTGAAATTAATCTTTTTGAGTGCAGCGAATGTAAAAGGAAATATACTCAAGCTACTAACTTGGGAATCCACAAGAGAATTGCCCATAAAGGGTTAAGATACCAATGCAAAGTATGTAAAAATAATTTTAAGACTGAAAACTCATTAAGGCAGCATTTTAACCGGAAACATCCTAAACTTAAATTATCTTCTACGGACGCTTGCATAGAGGACAACGATAACATGTCAACTAATTCAATGAATGAATCAGTTCAACGACCTGGGTCACCTGTACCCACGGTACACAGCGCCAATGAAGATCGCAATGACCATATTCAGGTAACTGAAAAACCTCTACAATTTTACACTAATCAAATATTAATAAAGCTTGGCGACGAGATAAGATTGGTGAAGTATTTGGAAGGAAAAGACATGTTTTCAATTATAGTCGTGATAGTGAAATTGTGGAAAAAGTTATTGAAATAATCAAAAAAGAACAGAATATTACAATTTATTGCGAAATAGAACTTGTTTATTTAAAGATTCAGGAGGAAGTAATAAAATTGAGGAACATAACTAACTTTAAATTTTATCGAACTTACAAACTAATTGAAGATTTACAAATTAAAGAGTTAATGGAAATAATACTGAAGCATCATAAGTATGACAACAATCATCCAGGAATAGAAAAAACATATCAGGAGTTAAAGGGACTATATTATTACCCTAATTTGAAGAAGGAAATATCCAGAATTATAAACAATTGTAAAATATGTAATTTTAAGATCGCGAGGAGACCCATAAAATTACCATTTGAAAAGACAGAAACTCCCAAGTATCCACATGAGATTTATCATGTGGATATCTGGTTCATGAGTAGAAATAAGATGTATCTAACTGTTACAGACAAATTTTCCAAATACGCGCTTATACAAGAAATAGAAGATAGGACACCTTTATGCCTAATTAAAGCGTTTACTATAGTATTTAATTTAATGAAGTCGCCGAAGTTGTTGGTAACTGACAATGACGCTGGTTTCATTACAGCATTAAATTAAGAATATTGATCTACATCTATCTACACCAAATAGGCATACTGGAAATTCAGATATCGAAAGATTCCATAGCACTATAAATGGAAATATAAGGATCTTCAAAAAACGAGAGGAAGAAAACGATATTGCATACAACATCGATCTGGTTATGCAATCTAATTTTACCTACAATAATACAATACATTTAACCAATAAACAGGAGCCCAATGACATCCACTTTTTTAATTGTAAAATGAACATAAAGGATGTGTATGACCAAATAGAGGCAGTTAAAGAAAAAACTTTAGAGTATCGTAATAAAGATCGAATGAATGAAATGGTAAATCAAAATTTCTAAAAAACCAAACTCGAGGCAAGATAAAAGGAAGTCGAAGTTCATCGAATTGATGACAAGCGTTATACAAATTCGAAAAATATTCAAAAATACTACAAAGATAAATTTATCAAACGGAAAAATTCTTTTACGTCCATGGACGTTCTTTTTGATTCTGATGATAGTGTTGACAATTAATAATCTTCAAACAGAAATAATAGATCTTGAATACAGAAAACCAAATTCATATTAATGATCAGTTTTAAAGATAATTGAAGTAGGTTTTATGGTGGTGGTGAAAATCAGTGACGGTAACGATAACTAACAAATGCATTATCTCTATTATTAGATTTTTTATCTTACATATCGATGGTGTTGCGTAAAAAGGGCCAATCTGCATTTTTTTACGAAGGCCGATCTGATTTTGTTTACCTTGTCACGACAAGTCAAAAGGGCGAAACTGCTTGGGTCTATCTGCAACGAAATAGGTAGATAGATTATACTGCTCAAAGAACCCAACCATAATTTTCTATAGCCATAACCATTTTTGCTACGTTATGAATATCTTACAGACAATTTTAAACAGCAGATTGGCCCTTTTTACGCAACACCATCGATATATGGAATTACACCTCATCAATATAATAACACATTATTAAAACACTAATCACTTTGTCAGCTACTCCTTCAGAAAACGGACAAACATCTTCGTCTGGGGGAGTTATGGAACAGTCAACGACTACATATAATTTACCTTTCTACTTTGTATTATATTCACTCAGTTATTTTATAATAAGAAATTGCACGTTTATTTACCCATGAAAAAACTTGGAAAAATATGTCAAAAAAGAAAAGTATAAAACAGAGAAAATAAAATATAAAAATTCAGACTTAATTTTACTATTGAAAAGTACAGACCTCAAGTTGTCTAATATATGTATTTAACTATATAAATATATATGTAAGTAAAAGTATCTACTTCAATTTTATTGCACTAAACTTGTATCTATGAAAAATGTACTCACCATTATTATCAATTTTCCTTTGAAAATCACAGCAGTTACTAATGACACTAGGATTTGACAAAGTCGACATTACTTTTATACATCTACTCAAAATATGTTTTGGCTTAGTTAATCCGGCGACTTTTCGATGCATACAAAAATTGCTCATCAGTTGACGTCTTATTCATACAGTCAATATAACCTTAAAATTTCATTGTTATAGTTCTTCGCCTTAACATAGAATGAATAGATTTATCTGTCACGCTCTTTACGGCAGCTCTCATGAACTCCAAATATTTTGGCTTTTCCATAATTCGAATTTAGAATAGTTAAAATATTGATTACTTCGATTAAGTGCCGCGACTATTTCTACAGCACCAACAAAATGCTCTAAGTCAGCTTCAATGTCCATAATTCTAGGTCCTGGCATTTGGTCAGAACTCTCATTAATCTGTCGTTCCCAATTATAAATTTTCGAAACAATTCCTCCGACCTGAGATCTACGCTGAAAAGGGAATAAATGTTGTAAGTCTCAATTTCCGGATCTGGTTTCAGTTTATTTCTTCTTCCCAGGTGATTTTAAGACCACGTTTTCAGACAGAAGACTTATTACTTTGTTTCACTGATGCGGAGCTTAATTATACCGCCCCTAATCAGATTTTAAAAAATTACTTCTTATCTAATATCTAATCCATAAGGGTAACATTCATCCAAAATTTCCTAAGTCTAGATTCTCGCTTCTTGTTAGGAAGGTGATTAATGATATTGATCGCCACGTTCCTGTTTCTTCTGCACCCAAATCCAGTATGGAAAAGTCGTTACCTACATATAAGTACTGTATACTCTAAAATGTTCCTGATTATACAATATATCGCTTAGTCAGAATGCTAATTAATCCGATTTAGTGTTAAGCCTATTTCTTTCGATAGTACCACACTGTGAAAATTGCACTACAATCGGTCTACTATACTGGGCGGTATAACGATTTTTTAAAAAAGGGCGTGGCCCGCCCGTTTTCAACAAAAAAGTAATTTTTATTGTACGGCCAAGATACATATGTACCAAATCACATCTTCATACTCCTAGTGGATCTTGAGATATGATCGATTTAAATTTCGAGCTCTGTGGGCGGTGCCACGCCCTTTTTCAGCACGAATTGAACCTACGTGCCAAATTTCTAGGTTCTAACTTTAGCAATTTCGGCTGGGGAGTGATCAGTCGGTCAGTCAGTGAGTCAGTAACGCAAGCCCTTTAGGTATATAGATTTGATCGCAATCCGATCACATCTTCTTACATTTCCCATGCCAAACGGCCCAATTGGATTCGAAATTCTGTAACATTCATACAATTTTCTAAGATAGAAAATACATACGAGTATTATGTATCGTATAAACGCAGACAACTATTGTACTGTATAAATTAGTTCGGCTTAAGGTCATGAAAATAAAAGTAATTCATTCGTTTTACTGGATAATTATATATGCAAATCTATATCAATACCTGAAAAAACTAATTTTAGACTTTTAGAAAAAACATTTTTTTTATATTGCTGCATTTATAAAGGGATTTCCAATTTGAGTGATATGATTTCTAAGTGACGTTTCATATATTTGTTGTACGTCATGATCGGTAATTTTTCTTCATTGTATTCATTGTATACGCAAGAAAAACGTTTACAAATTATTAAATTTTCGTTTCAAAATAATCGTTCTCCAATTGCAACATTTCGAGCGCTTTTGCATGTGGTCGATATTCGTCGAATTGTTGCAAATTACGAGCCTACATTTTCTTTACATAATATTCAAATGCCAATAAGACTAAGAACCGCTCGAAGTTATGAAAATATTGCTGCCGTTCAGGCAAGATTCCAAGAAATTCTCAACAATTGAGACTGTCTCAAACTACAACCTGGCGAATTTTGAGAAAGGATTTGGGCAGGCATCCGTATAAAATCAAAAAAAAAACATTTGAATTCCCTTAACAATTAGTATGTTTGTATTTTAACAAATCATATCACTCAAATTGCAAAGCCCTATATTTGTAAGTTTTTATATTTTTCTTTACTTTTGTTTTTGAATTTTTTTTGGGAATTAAATTTTGAAATTTTTACTTTAATTGAAATAGCAATGACTAATTAACCATAATAGGAGTCGACAAATTTATTTTCATAATGATTTTGCGACAATAGTTCTTTCACGTTTGGGAATAAGGTCTTAAGTCAAAAAAATGCATTTTGAGTTTTTGATTGGGTTTAACTCAATTTTTTTTTCTCTTTCGTTTGGTATCAATAATTTAAATCTAGCAAAACTGCATCCAATCGTAATCATTTGGTCCTTAGGCACTAAGTCAAAAAATTTCATAATTCGTTTGGTATTAAGGTCTTAAGTTGACTTAAGTCTTTGTGAGCAATGCTTTTGAAGCATTTAATATTCCTCTAATGACTTAAGTCAACTTAAATCTTTTATACGGAACGGAATAAACAAATGTTGCTATCTCATTTTGATATACGTATAATCACATCATTATTCTTTAAAATTATTCCCTGCCGCTATATCAAAAACCACTCAAAAAAATAAACTATAATCTAGTAACCTAGCGTTTATTCTTCATATGTATGAATCACTATATTCAATTGAACGAATGAATTTGTATTTCTTTGAATTGTGTGCACATTATTAAATAACAGTTTACAATTAAATAAACCACAGTAAGTGTTCTATATATTATAATAGCCTGTAATATGATTTAATAATTTAATAAACTTTTTATAAAGAAACGCTCAATTTGCTTCTGTTGCTGAAAATACAGCTTCACCTGAGTCTTCGCGAGTTCTATCGCTATTTTCGGCTATGTCAAACATTTTCGATTCCGATGACAGCGTTATGGATAATGATTTTTTCCCAGAAGAAGAAACCAGTTCAAGCGAAATAAATGCGGTTACAACTAGTCCATCAGCTCAAGTTAGTGTGGACGTAGCAGTTAAAAAAGTTATGTAACTGTAAGCGGAAAAGTTATTAAGGCAAGGCAATTACAAAATTTAAAACAGTGCAGGAAAAAATGCAATTCTTTTCTTCAAGAAGAAATTAGGAAAAGTATTTTTGATGAATACTGGTCGCTTGGGAATCACGATAAAAGGGTTACTTTCATTGCAAACCACATAAATGCTGTAGAAAAAGAGGTTACTCGCAAAAGAAAAGCTGACAGTTTAAAAAGTAGAAAAGTAACCTACGAATATTCCCTAGATGTAAATGGCACTAAAGTTTCTGTATGCAAGGGTTGTTTCAGTATAACTTTAGACGAAACAGAAAGGTTTATATCCAATGCCATTAAAAATAAAATGCTTCACACATCCGGCATTACTAAGGAGGATCAAAGAGGAAAAAAGTCTTCAAAAAACAAAAAGTCTCAGGAGGAACTTAATGAGGTACGGGGTCACATAACATCATTTCCAAGCTACGAAAGTCATTACACCAGACGTACAAACGACAAGAAATTTTTACCTTCTTATTTAAATTTGCGAATTATGTACGACTTATACAAAGAAGGACGAGAGAATATTGTTAGCCGTTCAATTTATGAGAGGGAATTACATAATTTAAAACTCGCCTTTAAAAAACCAAAAGTAGACACTTGTTTTAAGTGCGACACCCTTCACATGCGCGTTGAAGTTGCTGCCACCCAAGAAAAAAAACAAGAAGCAGAAAACGACCTTCAAATCCACCAAGAGCAGGCTACTGCAGCGTATGATGCCAAAAAAGCAGATAAGCTTGCGGCACAAGACAACGTTCTAAAAAAATGCTTCAGTTTTGATCTACAGCAATGCCTGCCAACCCCATTTGTTGTATCGTCGGTAGCATTTTATAAAAGGCAGTTGTGGACCTATAACCTAACAGTTCACGATAATGCTACAGGAGAGTCAACACACTATATGTGGCATGAAGCTCTAGCAGCTAGAGGGGGGAACGAAATAGCGTCCTGCTTGTATGCTCATTTGAGGAACCTACCTGCTAGCGTTTCTGAAGTGACATTTTACTCAGACACATGTGGGGGACAAAACAAAAACAGTCACGTGGCGGCAATGTTTTTAATGGCTCAGTTAAAGTTCCCCAACTTAACCATTAACCATAAGTTCCTTGTTCCGGGACATACGCATATGGAATGCGACGTGGATCATTCCATGATTGAAAAACAAAAAAAAAAACAAAAACATCAGTTTATCACCCCCATGATTGGTATCAGTTGGTAAGATCAACAGGTCTTAAAAAGAAATTCAACGTACACGAAATGAAGCAGGAAGAATTTTTTGATTTTGCTGCTTTGTTGAAGACAGTTTTTGTATGCAGGAAAAAAAATATTTTAAATGAACGATTCTCTTGGCATAGTGCACAATGGCTCCAATACAAGAAGAATGGTTTAGTGAGTTACAAAAACAGTTTGAACGATTCCGAAGATTTCAAGATTTTAAGTTTCCTTAGGAGAGGAAAAAATAAAAATCTAAAAAATTATCCACTCCAAGCAAAATATAAAACTTTGGTCCCAATATCTGAGGAGAAAAAACGGGATTTGTGCTCTCTTCTTAGCTTGATACCACCTGTTTTCCACAGCTTTTATACAAATTTACCAACTACCAACACCGCTGTAAATGATGATCCTGATTTGGTAGATGAAGAAGAGGAACCTGAGATAACTTAAATTTTTTATAATAATTATATAATTATTTTTGAAGCTATTGAATAAATGAATAAATCAATTCCTATTTTTAATTAAATAAGAACGTTTTATTTCCTGACTTAAGTCTTACTAAAAAGCAAAATTTTTAAAAAGATTAAAAATTGGATGATCCTAAGGACTTAAGTCATCTAAAAAACGGTAAATACTGATTAATTTTAAAAAAATTCTTAATATTCCTATAGGAAATCATATCCATGCTTGTTTGCCATCATTTCATTTTCAAACAAATTTTATCCTGATTTGCAAACAATTAAATAAGTTTCAATTTAACATTACGAAAAACTATAGTTTATGACTTAAGACCTTATTCCCAAACGCCAAAGAGTTATCTAATGAGCTTTTTCCTATCTAAATAAAATACTTTTCAATATATGTTCATTTCGTTTCTAAAAAGCTGTGCCTTTTTCGGGGTGAGAAAAGAACATACATATTTAGATTTTTCTCACAGCTGTATTCTTCCGTTTGCATTTTTAAACTGATTTATTTACCTCGCTTATCTAAAACATTCGGCCAGTATATGTATATGGAGACCTAAGCGATATTAAGACATTTTAAACAATTCTTTATACAAACTGGTTTTAAACAATTCTTTATACAAACCAAGTACCAATACAAATGGTATTTTTTGATATTCCCTTTTAACTAACGTTTCAACCGCTTTGGTTGAGAAGATATATACTTTTTTCTCTTTTGGACTTTATTTGTAGTCCCGTTATCTATGATTATCGCTGTAAGTTTGCAATTCAATAGAACATAATTATATGTGCAATCGCGTTCCTGACACTTTAAAAAGTCTATTTTCCTCGGGTGTTTAGCATAAAATATCTTTCTGTACGTGAGTAAAGTGATCGTTATGAATATATTCACAGTTTTGTTTCGAGTTGAACATGCCGCGTGGAAGTGAACTTACGGATGACGAGTGCGGAAAAATTGGTGGAAAGAGACTTGCAGGTAAAGGAATTGGCGAGATTGCAGCTGCGGTAAATCGGCATCGCAATACAGTTTCGAATTTCCTCAAAGACCCCGAAAACTATGGTTTTATTTAGCACAGTGGACGCATCCCAACTGTAGACCAGAGGACTAAGCGGCGCATTCGGCATTTAGCAGCTACTGAGAATGAGTTGTAGGGAAATAAAGGTGGAATTGGGTCTAAATGTAACGGGACAGCGTGTCCAGCAACTGCTAATGAACGATATAGGTCTTCGGTACCAAAGTAAAATGGATAAACCACGCTTAAGCCATGGCCATAAAAATGAGCGTATTGCTTTTGCAGAAAATTACAAGTTTTGGGAGGACGAATTTGAAACCGTTATATTTAGTGATGAGAAAAAGTTTAATTTGGAAGGACCTGATGGCAGAGACATGGGTCTATCGGCTCACAGCCGGCTGAGCCGCCGATGATTTTTAGAAGCCGCCGCCGCGAATTTTATTTATAAATTTATTAACATTTCGAAAAAATCTGCCTTTGTTTTTATTTTCTTTTTCAAGGTTTGTAGGGAATAAAGTTTGAAAAAGAAAGATAAGACAAAGGTTTGGAACCAATCCATTATTTTCCGAGTCTATTGTACGTCCTTCTCTGTGGCCAACAAAATGTGTTATGCAGGGGGTAGAACACATTATTTTAAGCATTTCCATTTCCATTAAGGAGCCATCTTAATCTCTCAGATCAGTCTTTTGGTATAAAGCAAGCCGAAATAAACAAATAAAAAAACTAAATAAAAATATTTTTTAAAATAATTCAGGGCTGTCATAGACACCATGTTTGGTTTTGCTAATTGTCATTTTTGAAAATCAATGTTGGTTTCATTTGGTGTCATGAAACCAAGTTGATTTTTTTAATTTCGAAGGTAAATAAAACCAATGTTCGGATCAGCTGTTTTTCACATTTCTTTATGTGGCTGCAAAGTTGAGTGAAACGTTTTTGGTAAAAAATTTATGTTTCCGTTGAAACTCGTATTATTTACCAAAAATGTGAAAAACTAAAAATTTTAAGATCCATACATATATCCATACATGATGCTCAAGGCGAAAATTGACGCGAGGAAAGAAAACGAAAATGGTGCTTATAAGAAGAAACGCTGGATGCTCTTCTGTTTGGAATTATTTATTTTACAGGAGAAGCAACAAAAACGTATAAAATCAAAGTACAGGGTGGACCAACTTCGACTGCCTGATTTAAATAGTTATAACATTGTGTCTCTCGCGGTATGAGCTGTAGCTCCATCTTACTTGAAACATATATCAGCATTCTTGAGAACTACCGGACATAAAACATTTTCCAACATGGTCCTATACACCGCGTCGGAGACTGTTTCTGGTTACCCAGCTTAATCGCTCATAATACAATTTTTCAAGAAATAATAACATTGAGAAATTCTTAAACGCAATTTAAAAAAAGCTAAACCCTGTAAAAATAAAAAAGTTATAAGCATTTCAAATCAATCAGTCTAAGTTGGCCCAGTCTGTATTTGCATTTTAAAGGTGTTTTTTCACAGCTTACGTTAGGAACTTGAAGGTCTAAAATTTGCAGATATGTATGTATATATTTTAGCGTGGTGTATTATAATCAATCAAACAACAATCTAGATCTTTTGATGGTTATGCTCTTGGGCATTTCAGGTGACGATATGTAGATTTCTTAATACACATGCCTAGTCTAATGCACATTTCAAATAACAATATGCATTTTTAAATCAACTAAATAAAAACCAACTTAATTTTTAGGATTTCCCAACAGTTGCAAAATCTTTTTTTTTTTTGTTTTAAGTCCCCATAACGTGAGGACAGCGTACACATTATAGACCGGTCTATAACGGGAGAGCAAGGATCATAAGTTCACACGTTGCAACCAACTACAGAAATTCTTCACCAGTTGGTATTACACTAACATAGATAAGTATAAAAGTACATCACGAGATATTAATATAACAAAGGCTTCATAATATATAATAATTACGAACACAACCAAAACCAAATTATAAATCAGAACAGATAGTAAGGAGAAAGTAAATTTACATATGGAAAGGAATATATAGCACTAATGCAATCGGTTCAAATGACAAATTATCCTAGAGTTTGTAGTTTCCCAACTACCAGTGAAATTAATAAACTGATATAGCTCATTAAAGTCACGACACATTCTCCTAACTGGATCGGAGGACGCATAATTCGAACGCTGAAACTCGATGTGGGTCTCAATGGGACATTTATGAAAATCTTAGATAACAGAAATTCAGAACATATACATCCATCAATTATCTTCAAAACTGTAATAGAGTTATCATGGTACGTCTACTACTAAGAGCCGGCAATCTGATCAATGCTAGTCTACTGTTGTACGAAGGAAGATTATGGTTCAGGTTCCATTGAAGGTTTCTCAGACAAAAAATGAGAAACTGTTTCTGGACCGATTCAATCATATTAACATTCAAATTGTACTGGGGGTCCCAAACAACTGATCCATATTCGAGAATAGGGCGGACTAGTGAAGTAAAAAGATTTTTCGTAACGTAGGGATCTGAAAATTCCTTTGCCCAACGTTTAATAAAATTCAGAACGCCATAAGCTGGTTCACCATCGTAATTATGTGGGAGTTGAAATTCAATTTTCTGTCCAAGAGAACACCAAGATCAACAAATGAATCCACCACTTCAAGAACATTGCCACCTAAAATGTATTTTGCCGAAATGAATGATGACCTAGAGAACAGCATATGCTTCCATTTCCCAAAATTAAGCTCCATCAAATTTGTTTCGCACCACGTCTGGAAAGTAGACAAATCCCTCTGAAGTAAAGTATATTGGCAATGATCCTTGTAAGAAAAATAGATCTTCACGCCAACAGCGTACATTAACGTACAGTGCATTATGGAGGCGGGTAAGTTCGTTAATGAATAACAGGAATAGAACCGGGCCAAGATGACTGCCCTGAGGCACCCCAGATGACACAAAAATAGATCTTGAGAATGATCGGCCAAATGATACCATCTTTTCTCGGTTCATTAAGTAAGAACAAATCCAATTCAGCATGTGACAATTAAACCCCATTGCCCCGAGTTTATATAGCAACAAATTGTGGTTAACTTTATCAAATTCCGTACTAAAATCGGTAAAAACCACATCAGTTTGATCTCCATTAATAAAGCCGTCAAAAATAGTAGAGGAAAACTGAAGCAAACGACCCTTCCGAAAGCCATGTTGACATGGATCTAAAATAGAGGAAACATGATGAGATATTACCTCTGTGACTAACTTCTCAAAAAGTTTAGGAATGACACTCAATTTTGCAATTCCCCCATAATTTGCAACATTCACCAAACTATCAGATTTGTGGAGAGCGATTATATAAGAGCTCTTCTACTGTGCAGGAAAATGACCGAACTTCAACGAAGCGTTAAATAAGAGAGTCAAGGGAAAGCTGAGAGAATTCGAGCAGTATTTCAACATAGAGTGCGGGATACCATCAGGACCAGCTTTATTCGAGGCTTTCAATCTGATCAAGTTATCTAGCAACCACGAAAAATTTACGACAGGTGCATCAAACGGAATGGTAGAGCGGACAGTGTACGGGTATGATTTGGAAACATCATACGCTCGGGTGGAATAAATAGATGCAAAAAATCGGCGAAACAATTAGCAATAGACTCTTCTTCTGAATAATCAATACCGTTCAACCCCTATTTTAACCTCTATTTTAAGTATACCATCAACGAGCGCATCCTCTAAAGAAACATTTTCCAGTGCAGTTTCGCTGGTAACGACAAAACGATCCAATTTACATACTATAACTATAAAGAAAGTTTAGTTTATTCATGACCACTATGAGTTGTACAAAAATATAATAAAAGAGTGAAATATAAAATGTTTTTTCGTATTTTTATGATGTGGTAGCCAAAATCTTTTTAAGCCGGCTAAGTCGATTTTTTGTATAAATAAAAAAATAAATGGTTTCCCATTACATCCCAGGAAGGGACAGGGGAGAACTTCTCACAATCACTGAGCTGTGCGCTTTCCAGTTTTCACTCACTGATGGGGACCTACAGTTTTACACCGATTCCGAACGGTATTTTGAGAAGCTTTATCATGGCTATATACTCGATAGTGCCGCCATCACTATGCGAGGTGACCGCCGGTGAAATAATTTTATTTTAAGGTGGTCAGAGCAGGGTTCGAACGCAGGATCTCATGTACAAGAGGCGCGCACACTACCCATTGCACCACCGACGGTAATTTTTTGTATGAGCCGATAAAAATTCGGCTAGCCGCGCAGATTTCGGCTCACAGCGGGCTTTGAGTCGCCGCCGCTGTGTTTTCCGTCAGTCGCCGCCGCCGATTATTTTCCTCGGCCCATGTCTCTGCCTGATGGTCACCATAAATATTGGAGAGATTTACGACATCATCAGCAAACGTGCTACAAGGGAAACCACGGTGGTGGATCTCTTATGATATGGGCTGCATTTGGAGCATGAGGGAAGTCAGAAATATGCTTTGTCTGAATGAATGCGGAAGCATACGTTGATCTGTTGGGCAGCAATTTAATTGACTTTACTGGTGCATTATATGTAGATAACTGGACTTTTCAACAAGACAACGCCCCGATCCACATTGCTCGGCTCACAAGGCATTTTTTTAAGTCCCGAAATATTCCATTACTGGTGTGGCCAGCCATAAGTCCCGACCTCAACCCAATTGAAGACCTCTGGGGGATACTTTCCGCCAAGGTGTTTTCAAAGTTGAAGCTGTATACAACGCTTAAAGAAATAAAACTAGCAATATTGGCGGAATGGTAGAAAATTGGCATGTCCATGCTTTAAGAAACTTAGTGAGTTCTATGCCACGCAGGCTACAACAAGTTCTTATACACAAGGGCAACTCAATATCATATTAATTACATATTTTAATTGGATAAGAATAAGAATTAAATTTAAGTTTAATTTTTGCATACAAACACTTTTTTGTTCTAAAAAAGAAATGAAAAAATATGGTTTCTTATAATTTTAGAGAACACATAAATATAAACTAATATATAAAATAAAAATAAAAAAAATACATTGCACATATAAATATTTGATAGGGGTATTTCTCTGTGCCCACCAGAGATATTTTATTTTTGTTGCGTTTTACTTTTCTGTCACACAGGATTTGAACATAGACTAATGCATACATAGATACATTTATTCTCTCAATAAATTAAAAGTCATAGGTACGGTGGAAAGTAAACATTGGATGGCGCAACACATGGGTACAATAATACCAGATAGAGGCAATAGTAAACTACGTCCAACAAAGGAACAACAACCGAATTTCGTGTTTTTGTGGCAAACTAGCTGTACTACATACAATACAAATCTATACAAATGATAAAAGTCAACAAAAAAGTGCAAAATTCATTTAAATTTTTCGGTTCTACACCAAAACGACATGAAAAAGTTAAGTGAACATATTTTGTAACTCCACCTGGTGTAAGTTAATTTTAAATTTAATTTCTCTCATTTCCAGATTAGAGAATAAATGTATCTATGTATGCTTTTGTCTATTGATTTGACGATACCACAAAATTTGACATTGTTAGTGCCTTAGTATGTTTTTTGTTTTCTTTGTATGGGATAAATGTGTTTTTTCAAATTTTTGTGATACCGTTTTGTACCGTTTTTTTCATAGCGCATCAAAAGGGCGAAAGTACTTTTTTTAGCCATTGTACTTTTTTTGTACTTTTTACGTTTTTCTTTGGTTCAAACACAATTAAAAAAATGTTTTTCAAAAAGTTTTAGTGTAGGAAAAGTAAAAGTGAGTCAAAATCGAAAAATCAAATAAAAAATCGACTCTATTAATCAAAAAAAAAAATAAAAATTTGTATGAAACTGTAATTGTAACTAAAAAACCCGATGATGCAGTTCGATTCCCCGTACTTGAATTAGGGTAAAACCGTCATCTCCCCGCCTTGTCTACAAATTTTTTTGCCAGAAACTATTATTAGACCCGTTCTCACCTTGAATTCCTGTAGTATCCTTCTTTTATGTTCTTCGAAGATGTCTTCAGATTGTTTGGTTATAAACCATTTTTTAAAGGGTAAGCTATACGACATATATGTAGTATATACTTCAAATAACGAATCCAACAATGTGGCGTTGAGAGTAATTTTCTGTGTTGGGAGATTTGTATTGGTTTAGTTTTGTTATATCTTTTGGACCTGCTTGAAGGCCTACTTGATGCATTCGTACCGCTCAGGATGTTCGTAGTTGCTCCATCAATCATCATACAATGCATTTCATGTGAAACTTCCATTGTGTTTCCATTATCCTCAACACCATTGCATTCCAGATATTAAATTTGTCCCATGTTACTAAAACTGTAATGGGTCGGCAATAGAATGTCGATGATGGTCATTCGTTGATCCACAATACTTCCTGCGATAATGAATTAATCCTCCTCTAAAATAAGTTGTTTTTTTAGAAAATAGTGATTATTTTAAAAAATGTCGGTTTAATTACCTTAGAGTTGCGAATTCTCTGAAAAACATATATTTTTCGAGTGCTAATTTGTAACCCATTCGAAATTTTAACCCATACGCCATTTTTAACCCATACACCATTATTACTTCATCTTGTAAATCACACATTTAGGCTTTTCCTTTCCTTTTAAGTCGACTTCTGGAGAAATTTCTGTACTTGTGACAACTGGAATCTTTTTTCTCTCCTGCCGCAACGCATATAGCATTGGTAATTACTTGAGGCAAATAATGTTTATGGTCTGGCGGACAATAGTACATAAGCGTTCTGATACATTCAAGTCCATATACAGAGCTAAGGTTTTTGAAGGCGGCAAACATTTGCCGTTGTCGTTATGGCTTTCGCACTTAGAATTCTATCTTCTTAGCACACGTGATGCGTGTTCTAACACTTCAAGTGTATATTTAGCAAGAACCAGCTCTTGATCTCTAATATTTTTAGATTTTATGAAGAACATCAAACGGCCTACCTCGTTTGTTTTTTTGATGCTGTCGTTGACGTTGACTCTGTTGCCTTGGTGTTGATTGTATATGTATTTTGTGTTTTTGCTCGTAATATATTTTCTGCAGTTGATGTCTTCACTAACATACTTGTATCTGCTGTTGATAGTATCTGCAAAAATAATTGCTTTAAAATTATTATTTTAAAATTTTAAATTATTATTTTAAACTCACATTACTATACATTTATTGACTATTTTACACACATGGGTTTTTTTAATTTGCATTACTTTATCTAAATCAAATGCAAAAGAATTACCATTGTTCGCAATGGTAGTTAACAAATTTTGAATTTGCATTTGCTCAGACAATGCAAATGCAGGTTGTAAAATCAGATGTCAATTGTAATGAAATATGGGAATGCTTTTAATTATTTTTAATTTGTTTGACTGCTGTCAATTCTGTTTTTAAATTATTTTATATGTAGAGGTTTGTGGTTTCAATAGGTAATAATAGATATAGCGCGCCCATTGCCAACTTTGTTCACTAGGTGCTGTCCTGTACTAGTGTCACTTTCACTGAAGTTTCCCATAATTTTCATTGACGTTTATTCACAAATGCTATTTTATATATATAATAGCATTTGTTTGTTATATAAAAATCAATTTCAAAGCCATGAGGCCGGTGTTATTATATCTATAAGAGAAAACCCGTAATACCGCCCAAAGATGAACATGCAGGAACACCTATTTAATCTTAAAACGTCCCCGCGCAAAAACTGTATCAACTTCCGTGATCGCAGATGCCAAATCCATTAGAGTGTCGGAGGACTCTCCACAAGGAATGGTAGATGAACAGGAGGAAGAACCAATTTATTAGGACTTAGTCGGTGGTGTCATGGCCTTGCAATTCGATTGCCATGAGATATTCTACTTTAAGTAACGTGTTGCATTCGTGTTTCGAAGTGATATTTTTATTGAAAATAATTTTTGCTTTTGATATGAAATTTTAGAATTTTAATGCCATATTTTTTTGGGACCAAAAATATGCCATTTATTGCTTTCAACGATATCTAGAAAATTAGCCATTACACTAAAATTTTCCCAACACTTGTGCTTCATCTATTAGTTTACTTTATCTATTCTGCATACAATATTTGAAAACCAAAATTGCCAGATATGAAAGAAATGCTTTGAGAATATGTACAATTGCCAATGGTATTGAAAGTTTTTTGAATTTGCATTTGGACAGAAAATTCAAACTAAAAAAGCAACAAATGATAATTGTTATGTAATTAATTGGTCCCATGTATACTATTTTATAACCTCATGAGGTCAAATGCCTTACACATACTAATTAAACAAATAAATAAATTAATTAAACAAATTTTAGAATATTTCTCCGACTGGACCCATCCTTCGTCTTTTCTCGCCAGTTGATAATACCTGGTATTTCCAGCGGAGTCTAGGTCATCCACATTTCCTGCTTCCATCGGGTACGTTGTCGAAAACCTTTCGCGAAATCCTTTCTGCTAACATGGCCTAACCTACGCAGTTGACCTAATTTGATTCGTGTAGCTATATCTACTCCAGAATGCAAATTATATAGCTCTTGGTTCCATCGCCGTCGGTACTCGCCGTTTCCTTCACAGGACCATATAATTCACGGAGAAGTATTCTCTCGAATTCTCCCAGGCCTTTCGTCATCCGCTGGTAATACGACGCAAGTTTCGGAGCCATATGCCAGGACAGATAAAATGAGAGTATAGTGTAGCCGGAATTTTGTATGCCGAGAGAGGGTTTTGTTCTTTAACTGCTTGCTGAGCCCAAAATAGCATCTATTTGGAAGCACAGTTCTCCATTTTATCTCCAGGTTGACGTTGGTGTCCTTGCTCACGGCAGATTCAAGGCAGATAAATTCATCTACCATTTCAAAATTAAATCGGTCGTCGATGTTCAAGTGCGAACCAAGTCGAAACACTATAGTGTTCGCTGATTCTTGAAAATACTGCAGTAACCTCTTGCAAATTTCGCCCACTGATGTATATGGCGTCGGCAATCGTTAGCAATATTTGGTTTTCCGTGCTGATGGTCTTGTTCATATTTACTGCAGCTTTTCTCATTAGTATCTCCATTAAGATGTTGAAGAGATTGCACAAGAGTATGTCACATAGTCTCAGTCCTCGCTTGGTACAGAATATTTGGGTGAGGTCTGTCCCTACCTTCACTGCTGATTTGGTGTTGGTCCGGGTTGTTCTACAGAGGCGGATCAGTTTTGCAGGAATATGGGGCAATCGAAAGCAGCTTTCTAATCGACAAAAATATTGTATCTATGTATTACTTTGTGGATCTTTTCAAAGATTTGGTGTAGCGGGAATATGTTGCCAGTCGTGGACTTCCCTGATCTAATGCCACACTGATAAAGTCCAATCAGGTGTTCAACACTTGGCTTTAGTCTTTCACATAACTCGCTCGACAAGACCTTATACGCGATGGATAAAAGACTGATACCGCGATAGTTGTAACATATACACGGACCACCCTTTTTGAATACAGGACAAAATACATTGAGAATCCAATCGTCAGGCATGGATTACTCCAACCATATACAGCATATAAGTTGTTGCATGTGGGCTAGCAGTTCTTCGCCACCGGCCGTATAAAGCTCAGCGGGAAGCCCATCCACACCAGTTAATCGACACCTGGCTGGAGGGGGTACAATTAATTAGTACTGAAAAGTGGTCTCTCCACATTTTAAGTACACACTGCTTATCTGCCACCAGATTCCCATTCTCGTCCTTGCAGAAGAGCGGCCCATTATTCGTCCCGTGATATTCGTATCCTCTGAAAAATGTTTCGAGATTCACCTGCACATATCGGCCTTTTGACCCTCCCTCTGCTCCCACTACTATTTTTCCCCATAAATAGTTGGGTTTCCTCCACTCTCCGCCTCTTGTACCGCTCATTCGAAGCAAGCGTTGTAACTGACTATTTCGATGCCATACGTGCAGCCCCTTTTTCATCAGTTGCAATGCGACATTCTTGTCGTACCATGGCTTATCCTTGTGCTGTTTTTGATAGCCAACTTTAGTCCTTGTAGTGGTTTCCAAATAATGGGTGGTGTATTTCGCTTCTGGGTCCTCAGGAGGGGGAGAATTCTGCTCTAGTAGGAGGATGAGCTTTTCTTCATACGCCTGTGATTCTCAGGTATTTGCAGCTTCTCGATATCTAGCATTTCCCATGTTCGGCTTCGTAAATTTTCCTTACTGTTCAGTTATGTGCGAACTTTCGCAACCATGATCCAAGTCAATATTGGCAGCTCGAGTCACACATACATTCATTACACTAGAAGAGTACCTGCCATCGATAACCAAGTGATCACTCTGGTTCTTCGTTCTCTGATCAGGAGTTAACCAGGTCGCCTTATGTATGTCCTTATGTTGGAATCGTGTGCTACTAAGTACCATGTTCTTTGCAGCGGCGAAGTGTATCAGTCTTATTCCATTATCGGAAGTGGTACCATGTAGACTGTGATTACCGATGGTTAGTCGAAGACACTTTCCTTACCCAATTTGACATTAAAATCGCCTAGAATAAAATCATATTTATTCTCTGAATCTGTAGATCCGTGCATTAACGAGATGATCAAATATTTCGTATTGATGCGATTTGAAACTAAGTGGGTGTCGCAGTACTTTGCCAACTATAAATCCGCACCCGAATTCGTGCTTTCGCTCATGGCAGCTGTAGTAAATAGCGAAGTTTTTCTTTCTGGTGCAACCATCACGTTCCAGGAACACATCCTTAAATCGTGGTCCTTAGAAGGCTTGTGGATGTCGTCAACAGTTAGGGTGTTTGTTCGTTTATTTTTGTTATGTATTTTCATTACTTGTATAACGGTGGCGGGAGGCAAACCCAGCCCGTTGTTTTGTATTTTACCTACTACCAAGATGATCATGTTTCAGCCGCCCATTATGGTCTGACGCTGACCAGAATGCAGTGTGTCGAAACTGAGTTTTTGTTTCTTTATTTTTGATCCGCCGTTGGCCAGTAGTGTTGGCGCATCCGCCTTTAAAGGACGGAAGAATATGTCCACTAGTTCGAAGAGCTCCAGTGACAGGGTAACCTAAGGAGCTTGAGACATATCAGTGATGTGGGTATGGTTATGCTGCTCGTTCGTTTCCGACATTGTCTGTGTTATAAAATCTCAAACTTATCCATTTTGAACTGTCGTTTTCTCCGTTTGGATTCATTCCGATAATGCAGGAAGGAAGGAAGAAAATTAGTGAAGCTGTAGAATGGTAGGTAATTAAAGAGGCAGTGACACCTGTGGAAAACTGAGTGTAAGTTAAATTACAACCAAACCATTTATGAAATAATTATAAAACCCACACATTTCGACATATGGTTACCTTAATTTAGAAAGGACCGTAACTAACATTTTAAAAATATTATAGGAGGGGGAAAAAACTTAATAAATGCCATAATATCAGAAATGTTGAAATTTTTCGATTGAAGTTTGAATAAAAAAGGGGAGACAATTTTTGCGGGCACAGCACACAAATCTTTTCAGTAACGGTTTATTTTATGTTTTCCTATACGAATATGAAAAACGCTATTTCAAAAAAAAAATTAAAATAGGGTCTTTTCTAAATTCAGGTAACGATATGTACGTTAAGGTATATTACTAAAACATGTCCCAGTCTATACGGGTTCTTTGTATAAAACAAAAGTTTATCCCTACCGGATAATTGAAGGATATTACAATCTACTCCATTTTTAACACATTCCGTCAACTTTTTCACGTTTTCCTGATGATAATTCTTGTTTTCGTCTTGATTGTAACACACAACTATAACATTTTTTTAGGCCTACGAAAACACATTACCCTCGCCAGCCACGAATAAAACAGTTGAACCCTCCAAACTAACATAGAAGGTTTACTACAATATCGCCTAATATTGGACTAAAATTACAGGTGCCTCCACTTTATAGATTCTGAGAGAACGCGCCGGCCCAACTTTTACTGGTTTACTCGATTCAGCATGATAAAAATATTTTATATTAACTTCTACAATTTTGATTACACAGAGAATAGGGCATTATACAACAAAAATAAATTTTTGGTATTTTTCTCAGTGTAATATAGATCCAAAATTTGGTACTTTTTTCACAAAAATGGTGATTGAACACATGTAAAAAATTACTTATTTTTCCAGTCTAAGGAAAAGGCGCATTATTCTTCTTGATGTTAAATTAACTATATTATTATAATAAATATTGAAAAAAAGTTTAATTTGTTTTAACATATTTTTTTAAATTAACATTTACAAATTGACAACTTTTCGGATGTGACTTAAAATTTATACGATTATGAATATATATGATAGTGGAAGGTATATTTTTTATTTTAAACTTCTACGACTAAGAATTTTCTGAATGAAGAATCAGACATTTGCAAATAAAAATAAATTTAACATCTTTCATATCGTAATATACATTTGAAAAAATTGGGAAAATTGTTTCTGAAAAATTGTGATTTTACTCGTACGTAGCGTGTGGCATACATATCGTGCTACAAGAACAAAACGTATCGTGCTACAAAAACAAACCTCTTTTCTGTGTGAGTATCCGGCAAAGTTTGCGTTGTCTAGGCGAACAAATATTCAGGTTGAAATTCTCGATGCCAAATTTGTATTCTGGGGATCATACAATTCCCGGGAACAAGTATTGTTTACGGTAGGGATGATTAGTTTTTTTCCACACGCTGGAAAATTTTCCTATTTTTATTGTTTGGATGCAAATATAACGTGTTTGTAGGTTGGCGCAAATATAGCATCCTTGTGTCCAAACACATTGTGTTTGCTATTCAATATAACATGTTTCGGGCACAATGATTAATAGGTTATTATATATGTATTTGTGTCCCAAATGTGGATTTGTTTGGTGAAAACTGCTGAAAACGCTGGTGTCTGTCACAATAAAGAAAAAAAGCTGCAAATCTTTAAATCTGTAAAACAATGCTTGCAAACATGTATATGGTTCCTGAAATATATTGTTGGGGCCGTTATTTTTCAGCGTGTAGACAATTATTCTATTTCGGTCTTCTTTTACAATTTCATTTGGTTTGATTTCGTGTTTCGGAAACCAACAATTCGCTTGAGAAATAAAATACCGTTTATGGTTTTACTCAATATAGTAACCACGTTTCGCTATTTTGAGGTGTGGAAACCGACAGTTAATTACAAAAATTCAAACAGTATTTAAACGAATGGTTTTTACACAACCTACATATAAAACGAGATAACAAATTAAAACAGACAACAATTCACTAATTCAAAGTCTTAAGGTAAATATAAAGATAAATATTAAAATTACGTTCAACGAAGACTTATTGTCAAATCTTTCAAAATTTGGTAATGCTGCGTTAACCTTCGCCTTACCAATACCCACCCGGGTGACCATTTCAGTTTTAATTCTTTAATACCTTTATTAATTTTCCTCCGATCTGGGGGAAATTTTGACTCACTGCACCAGTTGTTCAGAGTTGTGCAAAAATATAATAAAATTTTTATTTTTTTTAACGGTTAATTTTTTAATTTTTTCAATTTTATTTCGAGATTTACCATCAATCAATAGGAGGGTAACCCTTTGGTGGGTATTGGTAAACACTACCTTTGGTAATGCTGCGTTAAAGCTGTTCGCAACTTTTCTGTGGGATGTTGATTAGTCAGCTCGGAACAATATTTGTATTTTACGAACCACATGGACGAGTACGAATATGTAGTACCAAAGTTTTAAATCCGACGACAAAAAGTTTTCTTTGCTTTTTGATTCAGGAATTAAAGATCTATTTTTTATTTCCAATAACTTTTAGATATATTTAGTTTCCAATAACCTTTATTCGCCAGCTGCTGTCAGGACCAAAATTAATTTAGAAATTCAAAATCCGTCATCAATAACGTCAAACCGATTCGTCAAAAACGCAACTGTACATTTAAAAGCTCTTAAATATTTTAGCTTTTATTTGAAATCTGACTGTAATTGCCTAAATATTTCGTTACATTCGTGTAACTCTTGTTTCTCGATGTTAGTTATATTAGGGTTAATTCGACGAAAATGGCTGATGCGATTGGCTTTTTGATCGACATAAAAATTCGAAGTTTAGCTTCAAAACTGAAGACAGTTTGTGCCAAATCAATATTACCTTTTCCCTTTCCTTGCAAGTTCAAATGAGGTATTTGAAAATATTCCATTACATCTGTGAAAAATATTAAGTCGGAAAGACAATTTGCTTGGTTATCGAATTAAAGTCGAATGAGCACATTAATAAGTAATGGGAACCATTGAAGGGATTGAGGAGAGCTTCCCACAACCAGTGCTCTGTGCGCTTTCTAGTTTTTATACTCACTGTTTGGGACCTACAGTTTTACACTGGTTCCGAACGGTATTTTGAGATACTTTCAGTACTCGATAGTGTCACCATCACTAAGCGGGGTGACAGTCTAACGAGTTTTTCTAATCATGATTTTTTAATTTGACCCTCCGATTCGGAGACTGAGTCATAATTTTACTTCAGCGATTTACAAGCCGTTTCGCGAATTTCGTTGTAAACAACACCTAGAGCACGACGAAATTGCAAGCAATTGTTGACGCCTGTAATAATTATTTTGCCTTTTTAGGCAATTTAAATTTTGTGGCTTGCAACGATATTCGCGAGATGCCTTCATATCTATTTTAGCGAGTTAAATATATATTACAGCTGACTTATTTTGGTGATTGGACGCATCGATTCCGACTGATAGGAATATTTTGATTTCCACGACTTTTGAGAATTGTTTTGGACTAGTTTGTCTGAAACGGTTAAGAGCCCGAAAGAATAATCAATATAGAGATCAATTGATTTACCTCAGTGACAACTCTGACAAACGTATTACGTTTAATCCGAACTACTAGATCCAACATTTCCTCTTGTACAACGTTGTGTTCAAACACATAACTGACAAAAAATACGTTAAATTTTAATATTTGTCAAAATTAAGTATGAAATGTATTTAATAATAACAAATTTAGTTTTAATGTTATCATATGTACATGATTCGATATGAATTTGATTTTATTACAGATTTTTGGTTTTTCTACAACCTTGTAGATCAGGGTTTTGCTGCAAATAGTGAACAATTAAATAGTTGGAGCTGGGATTTGAACTCACATTGGGGGACGGTCGTTTCGATGATTGTGAGTCTTCCCAACAGCGCCATATCATTCTACGCCAGTGACCGTTTTGGTCAATTGTGCCACTAATTGCAGTTCTTCGTTTTCGTTTTGTTGTTCGACCTTTCAACCAATAAATCATCCAAATTATTCGAGCTTTAGCTTAGTTTTCATTTTCGATATTTTCCTATACCATTGGTTAGCATCATCAGCAAATATAACAATTATATTTAAATACCCATGCCCAAAACTGTAACTGTAGCCCATAGGAGTGGGCCTATCCCCGTGATTTTTGTCCTAAAATATAAGGTATTTTTGCCCTAAAGTATAAGGTATCAACGGATATGAGACACCAAAATAGTTCTCTAAAAGTCAAAATTGCCAGAGTCATTTATGTTAATAATTTGCGACTTTGTAAACTTGCTGACCCTTAACCAGCATGACCTTAAAAACAGAAAATCGGTCAATTTTGAACGGTTATGTCCTCTAAACTAAAAATCTGATATTGTTAAGACTAACATATTTGAGATCGTTGAAAAGTTTCCTATAAGAAGGGTTTATTTAAAATTTCGTAGGCTCACATGAAAATTTAGATTTTTGCAATCTCGTTTGCTCTACGGGCGCAACTGTGCGTCGTATGGATCCAAAGAGATTTTTACTCATATTTAGTTTATACTTTTCTTCAAATTTAGTTTAGAGTACGAACTTAATGTTAGTTAAAGTAGTTTACAGTTTAGTTCAATCCCGAACTAAAATTGCGTAAAGTTTGGCAATAAATTTAGGAAATTGGTTAAAAATTTTAGTTCAATCTGATGACATGATCAACTGAATTTTGGTTAGAATGCACTGAAAAATTGGAAAAATTTCACATTACTTGGAGCTAAAGATATGTTGAACTCAAATTTAGTTACTTTTCCCTTATATTAATTGTAGATTTGGTAACAACAAGTACAAACGAACTACAATTCAGTTCAGATAACTTAATGCAAGTATACTATGTACTGAGAACAAGTATAAATGCACTTCAACAAATAAAACAATACTCAATTTGATTTCAAATAGACTGCATATGAACTATATTTTAGTTCAGTGTGAACACTAGAGTTGTGTTCTTCACGAACGAACTGGTTCAATTGAACGATTCACTCTTGTGAACTAGATGAACTAGTTCACACTCTTCCGCTCTTTTGTTTCAGTAGTTCACTTGTTTCGGCAGTTTTTTATATGTCACTTGTGCAGTTCCCTCCGCCATTTTCTAGTTCATGCTCTATTTGTCTCACTCAATCTGCCTAAAGGTTCCTAACGTTGCAATCTTTGTGAAATGTATATGTAACCGACTCCTACACAGTAACTACAGTGCTAATCACCACTTTTGTTCCAAAATATAAAAAAGATTACGGAAACACCAAAGTTTCAGAACGGAATAACCCAATCGTTAAGTTGATCTTCAATAGGGCGATTTAGTATAAACAAATATCACAGCATCCAAAACACTTTAGAAATCTGCAAAAATCAAACCCTTATTCTTTCCGATTGAACTAAAACTACGAGTTGAACTGAAGTGAGCTCTTTAGTTCACAACTCATATGAACTGTTAAGAAATGATACAATGAACTAGTGAACTAAACGAATGAACTAGTTCATTCTGTTGAGCTGAATTAAATAGAGCGCTCACTTGAATGAACTAAAATTCCAACTCTAGTGAACACTATTGTAGTTAAAATTAACTTGAACTGAGTTCAGATTTATTGGAATTTGATACAAACCAGGTTTATTTGGCCTGAATACAGGCAATAATGAACTTGCAGTATATTCATATTTACTTGATTTTAGTTAAAATTGTCTTTGCTCTTAGTACATTTAATTCAAGTTGAATCCTAAAGAACTATAATCTAATTTTATTGTAGGTAAAATTAAGATAAACTCAGTTCAGATTTACTAAATTTGAGTTCAATTGAACTAGAATAATGGTTATTTGACCTGAATACTAGTGATAATTAATTTGAACTTAGTACATATTTCCTGAATTGTCGGTAAATTGCCTTGCCTTTAGTGCAAAGGAACTAGAATTCAGTTTATTTGACTTTAAAATTAGTAAGAATTGTACTGAAAATTAGATCACATCTATATTGCATTTGTATTGTAGTATTACAATTTATTCAATTTTAGTTCAATTTCGTAATTTTTAGTAAAAATTTACTAGAATTGAATAAATTTTGTGAACTAAGTTTAATTTCATTTTGATCTAAAATTTGGGAAATGTTTTTTCGGAGTGTAGTACAAATCACGAGTTTTACAACTCTAGATTTATATTAGAACGATTTCCGTATGTAGTCACTGTTACGAAACCCTTTTTAACGAAAATCCATATTACATAGATATGGCAACAAACAAGCGAAAAGACGACTTTTGTACAACATGAATGTCGATTTCGACTTTTTGCCACAAAAAGTCGACTAGTCAAAAGTCGATTTATAGATCCCTAGAGTACCTGCGAAGAAAATAACGTTATGGTGAGGATGTAACACTTAACCTTACCAATTAAATAATATTGTTCTGTGTATTGTTGTATACAAAGGAATTAGTTTAGATTACGCGCAAAAAAATATCGCACATATTACGTCATATTTCCTGCAGACAATTCGTTCACATAAACTGCATGTTAGCCACAGTTAAGAATTTAATACTGTAATCTGTAATATTGTGAACTTGCAACGAAGCATATTTCTACATTTTAATACTAACATTAACAATTTTCTGTTAACTTTTTTTTTAAAAACAATCGCCAAATATGAAGTTATCGAACTGAACTTTCCTGAAAACGAAAATCTAATCGAATCGATAGTCCAACAATTAACTAACTTGCTTATTAAAATTATTAAGCGGAGTTCGCTCTTGACTTAGTCTTGTAACTCAGAAAAATATAATTTCCACAGGGCTGAAAGTTAATATTGCAAATGTTTTAATCCATATCACTTATTATAGCAATGAATATTCATGTATGGTTGTATGCTCTAGCAAATAACTATTCCCTTTGTACATATTTACAAAATATTAGAAGTACATACTTTTTATTCTCTTGATACAACCAAGGATTTCCTATGTAAATATGCCAATTCTACACGTACACATACACAGTTGCGATCAAAATTATAGTAGTGCTTATAATCAATGCGTATTTTTTATATACTTATACGTGTTTTTAATTTTCTTACATGTGTTTTTTTAAACGTGATTTTAATTAAATTTTTTATTGTAGTATGTACAAAACACAATGTGTAAAAATTAGGAAATCTGAAATTTAGGAAATCAGTTTTTCAGAGTGTACGCACGTAGTTTTATTATGTGTTGTAACTTTATTTTTTTTTATCAAATAAAGTGTTTTTCGAAGCTGAGAATGTCAAACTGCGTTGATATTTCTGTTCAGTAAGGTTTGGCAAGTCATCATGAATCGTTTAACGCTGCAACAACACCTCCAAATTGTGGAAATTACTCGTAACTATGAAAAAAAATAAATCTGTTAGCGAAGTTCATAGAGCGGTCAACATAATCGGCCCAGTGAGCAAGCAATTAGTGCAATTATTGATCGTTTTCGCACTAATTTTACTCTTATCGATTTAAGACCATCCACAAGACAAATAACTTTGCGGACTGAAGAGAATATTGTTGATTTAGCCAGTGACGCCATATTTTTTCTCTCGAAACAAATTTTAAAAAATATTAAAATCATATTTGAGTATTTTGAATTTAATTTTATGGAAGAAACATAAAACAATTTTTCCATTATAAAATATTTAAAAAATTTAAAGAAACATAAAACAATTTTTCCATAATAAAATATTTAAAGAAATATATAAATACTTTTTCTTAAAAAAATTAGTTTTCATCAAAACAGTGAGATTAAAAATCGTTTTCTCCTACTAGTTAGCCCGCAATATGTTAATAAAAATATATATGTGACCTGCTCCACGAAAAGGGACCTCTGCGCCGAAAAATTTTTGTTTACTTTTTGAGTGATTCTTATAGGAAAAAAACGCTCTGTCAAATGCCGCAAACCGTAAGTTTGTATGTCTTTTAGTTTTTTTACAAATCACCTGTAAAGATGAACATAATTAATGCAAAAATTGAAAAATGTGATATAAATAAATATAAATATAAATATATTATAATATTTTAAATTTAAAAAAAGTTCAATATCAAAGGTACAAAATTACAAAAATATCAATATTTTACTCTTTTTTACTCCTAACACGCTTTTTTGGTGGTTCTTCTGTAGCGGAAAAACGAAGCACTTTTTTTAAACGCGGTTTTCTCAATAACTTCTTTTCGGTGCAGAGGTCCCTCTTCGTGAAGCAAGTCACATATGTTCATATACCGATACATAGATTTTAGAAGGGCCTTTGTACTGAATTCTATTTCGAAAAGATCGGATAATAAAAGGATGACTTATGCACGATTATACATCAAGCTATGGAGACCCATATTTCCGAAAATACTGACCAGCCGCTAAATCTGTTTGTATTTTTTTTATCACCGTTTAATGCCCTATCAGGCCTAAACACCCAAAAAAAAACTAGGTAATTTGTTGGTAAAGTAAATTTGCTCCCAAGTTGATTCTGATTTTCCAAATGCCGGACCAACTTATCCATGAGTGTATGGGGTGGTCGGGCCAACATTATGTTAAAGCCAAATTACAACATAAAGGAGCTAAAAAAAAGGGATTTCGATTGAGTCCTATGAAAAATATTTATTTTTCAAATATTTTTAAGCTACAATTACAGCGCTCGCAAAACGACTTGTTCGTAGTGCAAGGGAAAAAGAAATGGTGGGTCTGACTGTTGCCGGTCATGTAGATCTGCTGGCGATGGGTCATCTTTGTCACTCATAATTAAATGCTTCTTTTCTTTGTCGTATAAAATTGGATAAGCTGCATTGATCAAAAAAAACAGTTTTTTGAGTAAAAATCTGCAAGACTGTTTTGCACTTCAAAAAACAGATAAATCTGCACATTTGGCAACACTGGCTGTAGCGCGAAATGTTGAAGAAGATGCCGATTGGTTCCAAAAAGACGGCCAACTTGCCATACCGCGCGCGTAACAATCGATTTATTGCAAAATCAATTTGGTGACAACAATATTTCCAGAGTGGTCCTGTGCACTGCCCCCTCGTTCGTGCGATTTAACGCCTCTGCATTACTTTTTATGAGGCTATGTTAAAGCATTGGTTTATGCCGACAAACCAGCAAATCTTGAAGCCAATATTAAGGGCACCATCGACGACATACGGCCAGATTTATTGGAAAAAGTAGTCACAAATTGGACTGATCGAATGGACCATGTAACTCGTAGGCGGGGCGAATATATGCTGGAAATAATATGTAAAAAATAAATCTCATGAAATTATGTCCCAGATTCTAAAAATTAAAAAAAATCAGTCCGATAATATTCCTGACTTGCAGTATAATTTAAAGTTCTCATACAACTAAAAAAACACCCTTTAGTTGTGTATGTTGAGATCTTGTAAAAACGTTGACTGATACCTATTCCGACTACATTCTATTTGAGAAATATATTTTATTTTTTTTATTATTATAATTTATAATCTGATATGGCGGCGATCTAAACTCTGCCCTGATGACAACGATAATCCCTGGAGAAAAACGTAATTCAGTGCAAAATTTTATTGGTTGCCCAGCGATTACAGAATGCAATGTCACTTAATTTAGATCACATCGCGGTCGAGCACCCGTAATAATGAGAACGGATTTGGGCAGGTACAATTCGATTGAGACAGCCGAATTAGCTGTATCTAAATTTAGAGGTTGTCACAACCTCACTAAAGGTTGATAAAAGCCTACTTGGGGTTGACACGACCTCATTAGAGGTTGACACAACCTCATTAGAGGTTGATACAACCTCACTAGAGGTTGTCACAACCTCACTAGAGGTTGTCACAACCTCATTAGAGGTTGATACAACCTCGTTTGAGGTTGACACAACCTTATTAGAGGTTGTCACAACCTCATTGCAGGTTGACACAACTGAAAAAAGTGAAGAAACGCAAAATCTTCAGACTGAAAAAACTTATCATTCAGTTGATGATGAAACAACAATTGATTGTAAATACACACCGCAGTGGCTTAACGGGCTAGATGCTGCTGAAGATGATGCTTCACAAACATCGAAACGATCGTCCAGCGAATGTTAGTTCGAATCCCACCCGCGGCATTTATATTTTTTTCACTAACCGGAGAAAACATGATCTCTTACAGCCTTCAAAAGGAAATTACAACTTTAAAACATAACGAGGATCTAAGACAACTAAATTTGATACAATTGATGAACATTTATCATCAATCTGATGTAAAGCTTTTCTTACAGTGTATATTCATTGTAACAGGCTGTATCTAAATTAATGATAAAATATAACGGGCGTACCTTAAATACACATTTCCGATATTTTTACGTAGTTTTTAGCAAAAACCAAATGCAATTTGATTTTCGATATGTATGGAAAACCATTTTTTTTTGTTTTTTTGCTCAAAACAAAAAATAAGCAAAAACTGCTAGTTTCTTATGTATTATTAGATGATATTAATTCAGTTTTGTTAGATAACTTAACTGTTGAAAAACTGATTTTCCAGGTCCCACTCCAAAAATACGTCTTTCCTTTATGGACTATGTTGTAGCCGGCGTTGAGGTTAACAACTTTGCTGAACTTCACTTTGCGATATTCGGACAAAATTCAAACACAAAAAATTCATGACAAAACACAAAAAATTATAATTTCCCCTATACGATACTTACTAACTTCAAATCGATATATCTCGATTCCTAGAGCTGACCCAGCGAAACGCCGGGACACGTATAACTTTTTTTTTTGATCGGTATAACTTTTCCCGGAAAGAAGAAACATCAATCAAAAACTGTAAATTTTAAATATTCAAGTCTTGAATTATTTGTTTAATCACAGTTTCAGTTAATCAGTAATCTTGGTTAATCGATTAATCTAGATACTGATTAATCACATACGTTGATGAATCGATTAATTGCACATCCCTTCTACAAAACATATAAAAAAATATTCCCAGTGGACACAATATTACGGTTTATCTTTTCGCGGGAAATTCGTTACTCCCGGGAAACTGGATTTTTTTTATTTCCTCAGTGGAACAGTAAATATAAGAATATAAAAATTATTGTAAGTCTAGAGCGGTCTTCTTGAAATTTTCACAGAATGTAGCTGCATTCTCGGAGGTAACTTTAATATTTGATATATCACGTGTTCGTGGCCCATTCGCCTTGATTCATTTGAGATGAGCATACGTATCCTGAAAAATCGGGTCGATATAACCCTATCTATAAAAATACAATAACTGAGGTTACCACTACAAGTCACACATCAATGTGGAATTCTGCAATTCGGTTGAATCTTTAAAGTACATATGCAAAATACGTTAACAAAAAAAATCCAATGAGTGTTCGAACTCAGGGACGAAGTGTTAACACCTTTTTGCTACACGGTACCTGTTCGATTTCTATGCAGACATTTGTAAATGTTACATTGGAAAATAAAAAACAGCGTTCAATCATATGATGACGTTACATTTAAATAACATTAATACTAAAAATTATTTGAATACCAATGCAAGCATGTCATTATTTTAATGCTTAATACTTTTCGTTTTATTCCCACAAAAAACAAAGAGAATGGGAAGCAACAGACACATGAACATACATACCTTGTTATGTTCGTACATGCGCTACACAAGTTCACACAATTTTCGCTGCTCTCTTGCTATCTCATTTTTATATACGTATAATACGTCATTATTCTCTTTGCTCTGAGAGTGCTCCGCACCCACATTTTATTTGACTTACCTTTCACAATAATAAAAAACATAGTTTTTGACTATAAATTCTTTATATATGACCACTTCCCATTGTCCATATTTTGCAGCAGACCTTAGAATATGTAAACCTACCCAACATACCCAATTTTGTGCAAATACCGTTAACAGGAGCAGAAACAATGGATTTTTAATTTATGATTTGCATGGGAGGTACCACGCCCCTTTGTTCCAACCCGCCCATATTTTGATAGTTAATTTTTGTCGTCGCCATTGGTATGTCAGAGAAGTTTCAGTTCGATTGGATAGCGGGAAAAGGGTTAAAAATCAATCCAAAGTTTTTTCGGCATACACACATACATGCATACAGACAGGTGAAGTTAATATAGAGAATTTAAAAAGGCGTTCAATCATATGATGACGTTTAATTTAAAAACTCCAATGAGTGTTCGAACTCACGGGCGATGTGTTAACACCTTTTTGCTACACGGTACCTGTTCGAACCAGCGTTCAATCATATGATGACGTTACAGTTAAATAATATTAATACTTAAAATTATTTAAAGATTAAGTGCAAGCACATGTGTCATTATTTTCTTGCTCAATACTTTTTGTTTTATTCCCACAAAAGTCAAAGAATGCAAAGCAAGAGACACTTGTATAAGTTACGCTTTTACTTTAAAACGTGGGATCTGTTTATTACTCACTATGTGGGCCTTTGAATTAAAAAGATTACAAAGTTTATTTGCACTGTTCACTTATGTGAACTTGTTGACGGCTTTATATCTAGATGGCGTGTGTCATTCGTACCGTGCTAACTACCCCCCGCCCCTTTAAATTCGGTACGTCTCTGGACCGATTCGGTATGGCCAATATAATTTCATCAATGCCAGTTTTTGCAGATGGTTATAAATATGATGATAACTACTGATTAACTCGCAACAGATTACAAAATTATTTATATATTATTTTTTTATATATTATTTTTTGAAGAAATGTTAAGAGCTTCTATAATATCGTTAAAGCTAAGAGGTACCAAACTTAAGTTAAAAAATGTGTTTAGGTTGTTCAAAATAACAGGATTAACAAAATGATAGAGAGAGCAAATGCCTTTGCATCAAGGATAGCAATATTTTCCATGTCGATGTTATTGGATAAACTCCTTTTCCTGAAGCATAGATTTTATAGTCGTTTGTCGGTTATTATTCACAGCGAACAAATCTCGCTTACTAAGAAAAAAGATTTTAGGACTTTAGTCTTTGGAATCATCGTAGGTTTTTCTTATGAATGGTTCTTCCGTTTATCACAACTGTGGTTCCCAAGTCGCGCTCAACAACTCCTTCTACGAAAACTTTATCAAATTGGTTGCCCAGGCGCTTGGTTCTTCTGATAAAAACTAGTTCACCTGGTTGATATGTTCTGGTCTTTAAATTCCTGTTGAAATATCTTAACATCTTCTCTTGCGCTTGCTCTATCTTTGCTTTTACGTCAGTCAGAACCGTTCGGTCAATATCATTTAAAATGTCAATTGGCTTTCTTCCTGTGGTCGAGTGAACAGATTGGTTATATTTATGCGCCGACAGCATTATTAAATCAACAGCATGATTTATTTCCTGCTGTACCTTGACACATCGTGCTATTTCTAGCAAAGTAGGGTGAAATTTCTCTACTTGACCGTTGCTCTCGCTACGCATTGTAGGCACAAAGAACTGCTCGATTTCAAAATGATCTCTTAAAAATGAAGAAAGGATGGTAGAACGCAGCGATTTTTCATTATCTGACACAATCAATCGGGTTTTTTTTTAAATCTAGCCAAAACTTGTAATAATCCGGTTTTAATATCCAAAATAGATCTGGATGAGATTGGTATCACCGATGCAAATGTAGAGAACTTATCAGTAGATGTTAGGAAAAAATTTTTGTTAGTTATCAGAATGTCTGCATGGAGAATTTCACCTGGATATTGTGGAAGAGGAGTTGCGCCAATTTTAGGCGTGGGAGGATTTCTCTGATACTTGTTCTCCCTACAAATTTTGCAGTTCGATATAATAGGTTTGAGTTTCGCTTTTATACCTGGAAAGTAATAATCTTGCATTATCTGGATAATATTTTCTCTAAGTGAGCGATGCGCTCTGTTATGCTCCGTTGTAAAATGTCGAGCTGATCGTCTTCTCTTATAATATCTATGACCATTTTATTTGTATGAAGAAATTTTGTAGAAGGGAATTGCGAAATAATAGTATCCTGAATCTCTGCTAATGTAGGAAGGTCACAATAAATGACGTTAGTTCCAGTAGTGTCTTCTAATTCAGCTAACACTTTCGAAAGATTTTCTATATTGTCGAATGTAATAGTATACCTTAAAAAGCTCCTAAAGATTATCTTCCTATTTTTGGAAGGCGGAGTACCTTTTGATATAATGAACTGGTGTTTAAACTGGTTTACTGTTTTTTTTTGTAGTTCTAATAGCATTGGTTAGAGAAATCTCACTATGAGCGGTTGCTCCTTCAGAACTGGACATGTTATTAATATATTGCCTCGAAAGAGCATCAGCGACCACGTTTTGCTTTCCCGGTTTATAGAAAAACTTCGGCGAAAACTCTTCGATGAAGGATCGCCATCGTTTCATTTTATTGTTAGGATTTTTGTCGGACATTGCAAAGATCAAAGGCTGATGATCGGTAAATATGTGAACACCAGTAACCCCATAGAGAAAATGTCGCAACTTTTTTAAAGCCCAAACAATGGCCAGGAGTTCACGTTCGTTAGTTGCGTAATTTGCTTCTGTTTCAGAGAGTACTCTGGAAATCATGGTTACCGGCCTATTATCCTGGGATAAAACAGCTCCCAAAGCTACGGAGGATGCATCGGTTGTCAATTCAAATGTTTTATTGTAGTCTGGATATGCAAGCAAAACTTCCGTTGAGGCTAATATTTTCTTAAGTTTGTTAAAAGTCAATAGGCCCTCTTCGTCTAGTCAGTCAACCTTCACCTTTTTTGAAATCCTTGCGGTCGCATGTCCATTTTACCCCGGAAGGTATTTAGATATTGGTCTGGCTACCGTTGCGTAGTCTTTAATGAAACGCCTATAGTATCCGGCTAAGCCTAGAAACGATCTAACCGCTTTGAGAGTTTTAGGCACTTGAAAATTTAAAATATCATTGACTTTATCCGGGTGAGTAGAAATTCCGTTTGCAGTAATAGTGAACCCAAGATATGAGAGTTTTATTTTGAAAAATTTGACTTCTCGGGTGAGACCCTCATTCCGGCCGCCTCAAGTTCTCTGAGAATTATACCAACATGCTCCGTATGACTTCCCTCATCTGCGGAGTGGATGACTATGTCGTCCATATAGACTTGGCAAATTTTTCCGATATAGTTTCGCAAAATATCGTCTATGGCTCTTTGAAAAATGCTAGGAGCGTTTTTAAGCCCAAAGGGAAGTCGGCAAAACTCATATTTGCCGTTATTGATACTAAAGGCAGTTTTACATCTATCTGAGTCTGCAAGATTAATTTGGTGAAAACCGGCTTTTAAGTCGAGTGTCGTGAAATATTTGGACTTGCCTAGGTTGGCAAGAATAACCTCAATGTCTGGCATAGGATATTTGTCGGCCGAAGTATTTTCGTTTAGCTTCCTAAAGTCAATAACGAGTCTGTGTTTAGGGGCACCATGTTCGTCTACGCCTTTCTTTCCGACTACGTGAACTGGTGAATTGTACGCAGAAGAGGATTTACGAATTATACCGTCTCGGAGTAATGACTCTATTTCAGAATTAACAAAGTCAACTACTGAACCAGGGTACGAATAAGATCTTGAATATACTGGATCATCGGATTTTGTCAAAATTTTTGCCTCGACATTGGTGTTAAAAGGTAATGCTCTATTAGGGTCAGCAAATGCATTACAATTTATGATCAGCATTTGTACGAATTCTCTTCTGACCTGCTCTGGTATTGTTTGCAAGTTTAAAGAAAGATACTGAATTAATGTCCGACGAATTTTTTTTAACTAAAAGATTGATTTCCTTTTTTATATTTTATGATATCAGTTTTTGTATCAATGACGCACCCGATTTCCTTTAAAAATGTGTAACCTAATATTCCATCGAATGTTGTTAAAGAGGGCAGCAAATAAAAGGTCGAGACATGGCCAAAGATTACTTTTTTATGTTCTGGTCTTTAAATTCCTGTTGAGCCATTTACAGAGTTAACAGTGAAGGGATGTTTAAGTGGGACAACGCCTGCTAAAAAAATGTACGGTCTTATAAAATTTCTAGAACTACCAGTATCTATTGGAATCTTTAACTCTTTGCCTTTTATTGTCTTTTTCACAAATGGCAAAGGGGTTTTTAATCTAAAAAATTTAAATGTTCTTCCTCTAGTTCAGGTGAGTAAGACTCCTCAGCGTTTTCATCATGAAAGCCTACACTACTTATCTGTTCGTTTTCAGCGTCATCGTTTATTTCGGGCATGTAATTAACGCGTTGATTCTTGGGTAGAGACTGAATTCTACTTGATCCCGTGTTCTGGAATGGTCTTTTGAACGCTTGATTATTATCATTGCTCAACTGTTGATACTGAGAGTTGCCGGCCGTTGGTCGTCTAAACATGGATGAGCCATGGTCGACGTCCATTGGCACTGAAACGTTGTTAGAGTCATTTGGTTTAAATCTACTTTGAATTGCCGGGTGTGGTGCAAGAGATGGGTTGGGTATACTATTTGTTCTAACCGAGTTACCCGCTGCGTAAGTGGAAGCAAACTCATGACGCCTGTGATTTGCCTCAAGTTCTTGTGCCGTTGATAGTGCGGTTGGCAATCGACAGGTTTTGCATAAAATAGAATATCCGAGATGGGGCGCCGAAGTCCCGATATAAAAACACGGAGTGCATTATCTCTGTTTCTCTCATTGAGAACTGTTATGATTTCCTCTTTACCGGTATATGTCATTTTCACTTTATTTATTATTAAATTAAGGTGTTCATCTACTAAATCATAAAATTGAATTATCGTCCTATTGCCCTATCGTAAAATACTTAGTTCGTTTTCGAGAACTTGAAGTGGTCTTTTATCCGCATAGCATTGATCAAGTCTCGCTATTATAGCGTTGAAGTTAAGCACCGTATTAAAAGCAGAAAGTTTTGCGTTGGCTGAGCCAATAATTTTGTTTCGGAATATTCCGATTGCAATGTAGTGATTCGGACTATTTACAGGATAATATGCCATCGCAGAGTGGGCGGCATCACGCCAGGCTGGATATGTAGCGTGTGTACCCTTAAATTCTGGCAGAGATTTTATTAAATCCAGTGATTGACCTAAGCTAGCCACTGGAGGCACTAAAACGGGTTCATATGTTTGAACGGAAGCAGGCTGAAGCCCTTCAAACCTAATTGATAATTCCACAATATCTTTTCTTAGCCCGTCAGACAACACTTCTACCGCGGCACTTACAATGTCGACAATCTGCTCTATCGAAATCATTTTTGTTTTTATATTTTATTAATTTACTTTATTCGATAAACACTTTTTTTAATTAAAGCTTGGTACTTACAATTTCCGTGTTTACAGATGACTTATATCCTAAAATGGTTAAAGATGTTTAAAGTTGCTGTTGCAGTTGGAGGGTTGGTGCTGGAGCTAGAGTTGTAGTCCGGTTAAATGATAATCCTTGAAGATGTTTAAAGTTGATGCTACAGTTGGAGTGTTGGTGCTGGAGCTGGTATTGTAGTCCAGTTAAATGATGGTTTATGCTCGTTGTGATGTTTTAGTTGAAAATTTGATAATGTTTAAAGTTGACGTTACAGTTGAAGAGTTGGTGTTGAAGTTGGTTGGTGTAATTTAAGGGTTGGTTTGGTTTTCCTCTTTTTGCTTGCACGTATGGCAAAGTTTGTCCTTGTTTCTATTTTAAGTTTTGTTTTCAAAAAGTAATATATGGAAAAACCTTTTCACTTTGTTAGTTATTTAGGCTTTAAAGATGTTGTTGTGATTTAATTGTTGTATTTTAATTACTTGTTGTTCACTTTATTGGATATTCAGTCTTTGTTGTTTAATTTGTTGTTTCTCACTGTTGCTGTAATTTATTTGGTGTTATAGTGTTTTTTCACAAGATTTTAGGTTATTACATGAGAATTTCAGTTTTCACAAGCTTAACCTAACCCCAAAAATTAAGTTGCATTTTAGGTTATTATATGAGAATTCCAGTTAAAAATTTGCTTCTAATGTGCACTGTACGTCACATGACTCTAACGGCATCGATCCAAGTATGTGAACAGCCACTTTCTGGAAATTCTTGGAATTTGTTGTTTGTAATTCTTGCACTTGTCCTCTTCTTTTTTTTTATAACCTAGATTTTATTATATAATCTTGGTTATAATTTTTAAACAATTTGTTGCTCTTCGTTCATAGGCTGCTTTATTTTTATGTTTGAAGAGCAAAACTTAAATATTCTGTCACTTTTCTTCCAAATTCCCTACTATGTAGGTTGTGTTTTTTTCGGCTTCCTGCTATGCGGGATGCCGCGTGGGTTTGTCACTTTAAGTTTTTTCTTTTTCTGTACCGAGATTTTCCACACGAAACTTTTCCTTTTTATTATTTATTTTTTCCCGTTGGGCGCCAGTTACGTTTTTACTTTAAAACGTGGGATCTTTTTATTACCCACTATGTGGGTCTTTGAATTAAAAAGATTACAAAGTTTATTTGCACTGTTCACTTATGTGAACTTGTGGACGGCTTTATTATCCCTTGTCTACCACTTACAATTCGGTTTTAACTCTACCCGTGTGTGGAGAGAAGCTCCATACTATAATGCAGAGTTGTATTGGTGAGTATTAAATTGTGGAAGCACTGGTAAAAATTATGCAAATTTCATAGCTAGATGGCGTCTTTCATTCGTACCGTGCTAACTTATATACATACATACATTGTTATATTCGTACATACGCTACACAAGTTCACAAAATTGTCGTTGCTCTCTTGCTATCTCATTTTTACATACGCCTTTATTATTCACAATCAGTGTTGCCAGAAGTGACGATTTATCGTCATTTTGACGATTTTTAGTCACAAAAACATAAAATGACGATTTGACGATTTCAGCTTCTGGAATGACGATTTTTAGTCTATTCCAAAATTGAAATTGTTGGTAATGCAAGAGCGACAGCTATATACTATATTTAAACATAAACTTAACCCATCAAGGGATATTGGGTAGACAAACTCCCCACAAATGGAACCATTTATGAAATAATAGAATTATCGATATTACATTTTTGTAGACGGGCTGGGGAAGTATAGAACTATTAAAAACTTACGATATTAATGTATAAAACATACCGTGTCAATAATATACATACATATGTATGTAAATACCCTAAATATTATCTGTGTGACGTTTAATCAAATGCACACAATTGAATCGGGGGTCAGCCAATTAGGGGTTAATGAAAATTATTCATGAAGGACAAAAACTGCATCGACTCTTCTTTTTTACCCTATAAAATATAAATTTACAATTCCTGTTCACATTTCTTTCAGAAATCTCCAGTGTTGTTTTATTTTTGTATTAAGCCGCCAACATTCTGCGTCTTGACGCCAGGGAAATAAAAAGAATTCTAATTTTTGTCGTTTACGCCAGAAGCGACGTCAAATGCCAGCTTTTGTTTTTCTTCCATAAGAATACGTGTACAAATTTGTACCGCCTACGTTATCGCTCCGATTGTGTTCGTACACATATTTGTCAACTCTGTTCGTTGGTTGTTTGACCAATAGTTGAAGAGATTTCGGAATAGAGTTTAAATAAAGATATATGAATTTTAAAAATATTACTATAACATATTGATTTAATTGCTTTGTTTTACTGTTTCCCCCCCACAAAAATATTAATATTTGGTACAGCAATTGCAGTTTTTAATGTTGACGATTTTTTGACGATTTCGAAAATTTTTTTTGACGATTTGACGATTTCTGCACCTCCAATTTGACGATTTGTGACCGACTTTATCTGGCAACACTGTTCACAATGTACATAAATGATCTTCCGTCGCGCATATCTTATTGCAAGTCACACATGTACGCAGATGACATTCAATTATACACTAGTACCCCCATCGATAAGCTTGACGAAGCTGTGTGTAGGATAAATTCTGACCTTGAATCTATATATTTGTGGGCTTGTGCGAATGGTCTTTCTTTGAATCCGCAAAAATCAAAGTGTCTTTTGATTCACGATAGGTTTACGAAAATCACTAAATCTAGTGTTAATATAATGTTCAATAGGCAGAAAATTCAAATTGTTTCTTCTGTTAGGAATCTTGGTGTTATTTTCGATAACATATTATCTTGGAAAACTCATATTGACAACATTGTTGGCACAACATATAACAAACTGCGGACGTTGTGGTCAACGCAACCTTACACACCGTTGAATATTAGAATTTTGCTTGCTAAAGCATATCTTATGCCGTCTCTGTTCTATGCTTGTGAAGTTTTTTCAAATTGTGACTCGGTTAGCACACGAAAGCTTAATTTAGTCTTCAACAATATTTGTCGTTATGTCTATGGCATAGGTAAATATGATCATATCTCCTATTTCTCTATGCAACTGTATGGTATCTCCATTGACAACCTTTTTAAACTAAAATCTCTCTTGTTTCTGCATAAAATTATACATTTAAGACAACCCTCTTATCTTTACCGTCGTCTTAGTTTTGCAAGGTCAAACAGAGGTAACATGCTGATAACATTCAGATACAGATCATTAATATCAGAAAGACAATTCTTTACTAATGTCTTGCCTCTCTGGAATACTTTACCGCACTCGTTTCAAACAACCAGCAACGCTAAACAATTTAAAGCACTATTAATGGATTATTATGCGAGAATTCAATAATTACATGTACCACTGATAATATCAATGTCTTTATTTCCTATAATTTTATTTTGTTATTTTTATTATTATTTTGTTTTTCTATTATTTTGACTTAAAATTTATTTATTACTATTGCTATTAATTTTTATTTTTTTTTTAATTTGTATTTTTATTTTTATTCTTTTTAATTTAACTTACTCTCTGAATTTTTATTTGGTAATGTTCAAGGTTCAATGTTCTAATGTCAATATTTTATTTACTCTTAATTTTCTAAATTTTATTAATCAATTCTCCATTTAATTGTACTTCCACATCTAATTCCTATACTATAATTATAAGACAAACAATAATACGTCATTACTCTCTTTGCTCTGAGAGTGCTTCGCACCAACATTTTTTTGGACTTACCTTTCACTATAATAAAAAAAAAACAACAACACCAACAACAACAACAACTACTACTACTGATATGTTGGTGATTTATTTGTGCTTACTGTTGCGTGGAGTGTTTGTGCTGGTGGTGGGTGTAGGGGAGATGTACCTAAAATAAAAACTGTTAAGGGAATGCAAAGAGTGGAGCGTGTGAGTGTAAATTGTCATGGTGTCAAATGACTCGCTTTGTTTGGCCATAGCAACAACAACGAAACAACCAAACACACAACATCACACATACTTTGTCCGAAGTAGCTGATGTATACGTGTGGCACATATCCCATGTTTGCCATATCAACAGCAACGAAACAGCCAAACACACAACATCACACATACTTTGTACGAAGTAGCTGACGTATTAGGATGTCACCATAACGTCGACTGCGCAAGCCAATGCGCTTGCAAATGAATGGTTTTAGCAGCAGCATAAAATCTGGTTGTAGCAGATTTTGACTTTGATAGATTTAGTCCCTATACGCCGATGTTAACACATCAATAATATTAATACTTAACAACACTTAAAAATATTTAAAGACAAGTGTCATTATTTTCTTGATTAATACCTTTTATTTTATACCCAAAAAAAACAAAGAGAATGCAAAGCAACGGACACATGAACATACATACTTTGTTATGTTCGTACATACGCTACGCAAGTTCATAATTTTCGTTGCTCTCTTTCTATCTCATTTTAATATACGCACCCACACAATACGACTATTCGCTGCCGCTACTGCAGGGTGTGTGTTTTTCGCAGTTTGACAATCTGTGTTTCGCAGTCGGAAAATCTGTGTAGATGTTGGCCGATTCTGAGACCTACGCGATATGCACACAACATTTCATACAAATCGGTCCAGCCGTTTAGGAGGAGTTTAACGCCAAACAATCTGTGTGATCACAGTCGGACAAATTGTGGTTGGATGTGTTCACTTTGTGAGTTAAGTCCCTACCCTCGCCTATGGATGCTAACCCATCAAAAAGTAAAACAGACAACTGCATTCGTGTACATTTTAGTGTTTGGAGTGCGGAAGAAAACTCAGATATTTTGCAATTTCTCCATTGCACAGACATTCGCGTTTAGTGTTTAATTTTATCGATAGATGTCGGAATCAGAAGAGCAACTCTTCATACTTATAATTCTTCTGATCATGTTAGAATTCCTTTGGCAAAAAAATGTAAAGTTTATCCTGCCTAACGATTATTTTGTTAACACATTCTAAGCTCTCTGCAATTATTAATTAAATCTCTTGTGGTTTATTTAACAAAAGTTAGTCACATTACATTTTGTGTGTGCGTTCGAATTCGCTCAATTCAATATTTATTCTCGATATTTAAATTTATCTCGGACAGTATCGGATAAAAAAATTCAAATTTGCCACGCCAAAAAAAAAGAGTGTAGCTACACAGCGGTCTAAGTTTTATGGGGTATGACTATTAAGGTGGATCGAAAAAATTTTTTTTTCTCCAAACGGGACTAAAAAGTTTGGTTTTGAGGTAAAAAAGAATATGCTTCAAGATGGGGCCCAAACGATGACTTTAACCCGGAGCGCAAGGGCAAAAGAAAATTTTGGCCGATTTCCTTGAATGTTACCCTATATATCACAGCGAAGTAAACCGAACTCCTGTATATGAGGTTCTAACGAAAGTTCATACTGACCTGAAAGTTTACCAGCGATAATGCGCCCAACAATGGGCATACTCCACTTGTGGGAGTCATCTGAAGCCATTTTGTATCATATTTTATACATTACTCGCGATCTCACCCGATTCCTCCACCAAACTTTCATCAGGGGCAAGATGTGTTATTTTTTTGTCGTTCTTGTTCCTCTGGTCTTGTAAAAAGTTAAAACATTCAGCACTCAACCCGTGTCCACACTCATTCATCGTTCGGCATTTACACTTACTAATATCGAAAAGTGATCCGGCCATAGCATCGAATTTAGCTAATTCTTTCCTATAATTTACCGTGTATCTTGGATCTCGGATTCTCTGGTACGATTTCAATAGCTTCTGATATTTGTTGTGAAAGTCCTTGATAAGTGTCAGAATCCGAGGCTCTGATACTGTTGGCAAATTGGCCTTCTTCCATAATGAGACCATTTTCTTCATTATTCGACCACTGATTTCACCAACTGTTAAATTTGATTGGGGGTTTTCAAAGGTCACAATGTGTTTGAAATGTCTGATAACGTCCTTTATTGACGGCAATTGGTCGTGTTTGAGCTCGTGTAGGGGGTCGAATGGAGGGACGCTGTCTGTAGCACGGGTTTTTCTTAGAGAACACTCCATCTTCTTGAATTTTGCTTCTTTCCGACAAGGCGCTTGAATTTCACACAAAATTAAAACAATAATTTTCACACACAATTTGGGCAGGGATGAGACTTCTTCGCAATCTGAAATAAGACTGGTATGAATTAATTAATTTTTTGACTTTTATTTCCAGTCCTACTATTATTGTGATTATTACAATAAATAACACTGTGACGGTTTTACATATCTTCGCTCACTTATAAAGCTGTAACTTAGACAGTTATTAACTAATTTCTAGTTTCTTCCAAGATTTAGAAAGAAAACAGTTTGGCCTTTCGAGTAATGTATATTTCATTTAAGGAAACTTAAGAAAACTGTGAGTAATTGTCGAGAAAACTCAAAAATTTTTAAATTGTTTGTTACACTTTCAACTTTGGCGATTTTTAAATGCACTATTTTGTAAGAAGGGTCTACCAGGTGTTCCTTTACTAAAAAAAACCCGTTTAGTGTAGAGTAAAACGCATTTTCGTTATTAAAAATCTGTAAGTAATTGACGAAGTTATTAAACTTTTCATAACAAATTTTTTGTTTAAATTGAACAATTTTCCTTTTGCCCGTGCGGCGCGGGTTAAACTCATCGGTTGGGCCCCATCTTGAAGCATATTCTTTCTTACCTGAAAACCAAACTTTTTAGTCCCGTTTGGACCCCAAAAAATAAAAAAAAATGATTTTCGATCCACCTTAATGACTATACTCACCTAGTGTCATCATTTATTTTTGTTGCATAGTGTAATTAACACACATATGTGACGCTATTACATATTCTAATATATTTGTAGCTTTTTCATTTTTACTGTATGCACTGCTATTATTTTCACCGCGGCTGTATGTAAATAGTGTCTTAGAGCATACAGCCACAGTCAGAAGGACAAATATCGTAAGTGTGTTTGTGTCCGTTTGTAAATAAGTAAATATTTGTATGCACCCCAAAGTTAAAGTTGATACATAAGTAAATTCTTTCATTATTATGGAATGCTGTTTTGCAAGAACTCAAATAGATTCGAGTTTATAGAAGAAGCATTTTTGCCAAAAGTTATTTTTCAAAATCAACTTACAAAACAACAAAATACTCTGGGACAATCTGAAATGAAATAACATAGAATGTATGTTCTGTGTAGTGGCGTACAAAAGTAATCGGCAGCGACGGTATGTAAATGATGTGCAAATTGTATGTGATATTATTTAATATTTCAGTTGTGCTTCATTATGTTAAGGTATTTTAGTTATTTTGTGTATTTTAAAAATTTATTTGAAATAGTATGATCTACATTTTTAAGTCATGTTAGACTATTAGAGAAATCGTTGGATATCACAGTGTGTAATTTTTTAAGTCATTGCAAAATAACCATACACGTACACCACTACGTGATAAAAGACAAAAAAAGACCCCTGTCTCCCAGTTTTGCCCAAAGTCCTCCAGGTTTTTTTTATGGGCCCCCAAAGAAGTGGGGCCTCGGTGCCATTTTTGCGAAAAAGTGATAATTTTCTCAAGCTCATATCTTGCAAACCGTTCGGAATTTTGATTTACTCTCTGAGTTGTAGCTCTTGTCATAAAGAACAGAAATTGTTAACATATAAAATCAAGAAAAAACTTTAAAAAATTAAATTTGTTTACCTTTTTTCCCCCGTTCAGGTCCATAGGTAGCAAACCGTTCAAAATTCAAGGAAATAATGAACTACAGGAATGATGCTAAGGTCTCAATAAACAACTTTCTAGAACATATAAACTCCCTAGGAATGATTCTTAACACCGTTTAGGTAGCCCTTAGCTAGCCGCAAAAGTGAAAAAGTTCCCGAAAATTTTTTAATTTCATTTGTTTTTTCTTTACTTCAACATTGAGATACTATAAAGCCTTCTCCCGTAAGTGAAAAGGCATGTTGCAGGTTTCATTGTTATACTATTACTGATTTTATTAATCTTAGTCCTTAGGTGGTATGGGTTGACATTTAGAGTTAGGGTTGTAACAAAGAGTAGTAGCATGGATATTTAGTAATAATGATTCAGTGCTGTAGGGATTAGTAGTCTCAGCAGGGATGGCAATACAATACTATTTATCTATTACAAAAATTATAAAAAAAAAATATTCGTATTATGTTTAAAATGTTGATGGCCCTGGACTTGCAAATCGCACTCTCTTAAGTTGTGGATCCAATTCGTCGTCCGAATCTAACTCTGATTCAGAACTTATGGTGTCCACAGGCACGTTACTTCCAGACTGCTCTCCATCATCAGCTTTTTCTTTTTCAGATACTTCATTAACATCATACAGGGTGATCTTGTGACTCCACCAACATACCTGAAATGAATTAGAAAAGAAATCAAAAAAGGAATGCAAAACAATGCATCAATAAGCAATGCATCGAGTTTTTTGCCTTTGTACCGTTTTTCCATGGGCATTGTGGTTTGGTGAAACCGTTCGCCTTGCTCATCGGATTCGGTACGGAATTGTTTAATAAAATCGTCAAAATGAAAATGACGAAAATGCAGCTTTAATGTCATCGATGTGCCGATTTTCTCAAAATAATACAGCATTTCTTTCACCCATTCTCTTGCTTCCGGTTCCGCGTCTCGATCCCCACCCAAGACTCTGGTGCATACACGCTGAAGGTAAATCCATGCCATTGAATGATTATAATCATGAAGCGATGATTCAAAGTTGCTCTTGAATAGCTTTCTAATGTCAGGGCCATTAAGTAAAAAAAAAAAAAAAAAATGGTTTCCCATTACATCCCATGAAGGGACCGGGGAGAACTTCTCACAATCACAGAGCTGTGCGCTTTTTTCATGGCAATATACTCGATAGTGTCGCCGTCACTAAGCGAGGTGACCGTCGTCGAAAGAAATTTTTTGAAGGTGGTTGGAGCAGGGATCGAACCCAGGATCTCCTGTACAAGAGGCGCGCACACTACCCACTGCACCACCGACGGGCCATTAAGTACGCCTGTTAAATGAAGACAAAAAATAAAGACAGAAAAGAAAACATTAACAAAGTGAAAATAGTACAATGAGGGAACAAAAATTCGTTTAAAATTTACTACAATACCTTTTTTAATTTTGGCATCGCTACGCTTTGGCAAAACGCTTTTCAAATAGTCGAATGCGTTTGGGCAATTTACAACGGCCACTTCGATGATTTTTTTAACGATTCCCAATTTTATGTGGAGCGGTGGCAGCAAGATGTCTTGAGTATTGTCTATTATAGGTGCATTCCTCAGTTTATGTTGTTTCATTTGTTCCACCACACTTCCTCTTGGTCTCCACGAATTACATTGGTATTGATTCAGAGGTGAGCGCGAATCCCAATTACAAAGAAAACAAAAGAATTTTGGAAAGCCACCCTTATCGATGATCACTTGCAAAATGTTGATGACCTTCAAATCACAGCAAATCTTCCATTTATTTTCGTAGTATTTGATTTTTTCGATTATATCTTTCAATTTTTCATAGCTTTCTTTCATGTTAATACCCATTGCTATCTCAGGTCTTAGAAGGGTTAATGCGGAGTATTATACCTTAAAAACAAGCTTTACTGAGTCTAGGAAGAAATAAGTTTACTAAGGCTGTTTTTTGAGAAAACCAGATTTTTATTAAAAAAGTGAGGTTAAAATTTTTTTTTTTTAAATTTGCCCCAATGAGTTAATAAAAATTAACATATTTATATACAGATTTATAGCGTTTCAATGGTCTTCTCAATGATACCCATCTCAACCATATCGGATAAGAAATGGGTGATATATAAGCGATTATATAGTCAAGCTATAAAGGCCTATATCTCAAGAAGTTGGATCGGCCTAGTTAAAAAACTTTCGGGTTTTAATCAGCGCTGTAAGCCCTACCAGGGCAAAGAAAATTGGCGCATTTTTAATGAAGTAAATTTGTTCGTAGAAGCGGTACTTAAAAAAACGCTTTTTGGGCGATTTTTCGCTCATTTTTAATGTTTTTCGCGATTTTGACCTTGAAGATGAAGTTTTTTTTTGATTTTATATGTTTACAATTTTTGTTCTTTATGACAAGAGCGCATAAAAAAAAACCTGGAGGACTTTGGGCAGAACTGGGAGACAGGGGACTTTTTTTTTGGTCTTTTATGACGTAGTGGTGTCCGTATATGGTTATATTTTTTCGTGTTCGTGTTTTCGTGTTGCGAATGGAATAGTGTTATCTTAAGGGCAACCAAAAATTTTGGACAGATCTGTTCTGACCTTGTAAGTTTGTAGTCTGAACTTCTGATACGTTAATACGTAAAATGATTTTGATTTTCCAGAAAAAAATATGCGAGCAGGGTTGCATTTTAACTGAAATCAACGCAAACAAAAAAATTGGGGAGAATTATCGTTGCTCTTTTAAATACTTAATTTTTGTTCATAACTTTATTCTTTACACATTCTTTATTATTTTCCAACAGCTGCTTTGTTTAACGCTTTGCAAAAATATATGTTTCCATTCGCTCATTTCATTTGCCGAAAGCAGAATTATCGTAAGATTTCTTTCAAATGGAAGATAGATTCATTTCATTATTCTCTTCAGTATTGTGGTATCTAGACCACGTAACAATTAGCATCGAGCATTCGCATGTGGCCGTCGGTGGTGCAATGGTTAGTGTGCGCGGCTCTTGTACATGAGATCCTGAGTTTGAACCCGGCTCTGACCACCTTCAAATTTTCGGCGGCGGTCACCTCGCATAGTGACGGCGACACTATCGAGTATCTAGCCATGAAAAACCTTCTCAAATTACCGTTCGGAATCGGTGTAAAACTGTAGGTCCCAATCAGTGAGTGAAAACTGGAAAGCGCACAGCTCAGTGATTGCTCAGTGATTGTGAGAAGTTCTCCCCAGTCCCTTCATGGGATGTAATGGGAAACCATTTATTTTTTTTATTTATTCGCATTCGCACTTAGTCTTAAAATCAGCCACTTCTAACATTGAACAGCAACACACAAATCAAAATGTCGAGTCAAATTCGATTTTCAAAAAATTAGAAATATTAAGTTGTTTGGGACCCCTAGTACAATTTGTATGTTAATATGATTGAATCGGTCCAGAAACAGTTTCTCATTTTTTGTCTGAGAAATCTTCAATGGAACCCGAACCATAATCTTCCTTCGTATAGCAGTAGACTAGCATTGATCAGATTGCCGACTCTTAGTAGTAGACGTACCATGATAAACTCTATTACAGTTTTGAAGATAATTGATGGATGTATATGTTCTGAATTTCTGTTATCTAAGATTTTCATAAATGTCCCATTGAGACCCACGAGGTACTATAAACTCATTCACATCGAGTTTCAGCGTTCGAATTATGCGTCCTTTGATCCAGTTAGGAGAATGTGTCGTGACTTTAATGAGCTACATCAGTTTATTGATTTCACAGGTAGTTGGGAAACGACAAAGTCTAGCATAATTTGTCATTTGAACCGATTGCATTAGTGCTGTATATTCGTTAACGTACATATGTAAATTTAATTTACTTTATCCTTACTATCTGGTCTGATTTATGATTTGGCTTTCGTTTTGCTCGTAATTATTATATATTGAAGTATCTTATGTTAATATCTCGTGATGTGCTTTTATACTTATTTATGTTAGTGTAATACCAACTGGTGAAGAATTTCTGTAGTTGGTTGTAACGTGTGAACTTATGATCCTTGCTCTCCCGTTATAGACCGGTCTATAATGTGTACGCTGTCCTCACGTTATGGGGGCGTGGTCCTCTCGGTCGGTAGGGGCGGGTAAGAGTGGCGGCGATGGGTTCGCTCGATTTAAAAAAAAAAAAAAAAAAAAAATGAAACTCTTTCAACTTCATTCCAATAAAGACTATATACAAAAGATTCATAAGTTAGATTTTTTTCGGAAACTGATTTGTTCTCTACTTCAGCAAGATCTAACTAGTTTGGAAATATGTAAGTGTCTGGTGCACGAAATTAATTCATTTTCGGCTTGATTTGGTCCTACCAACAAGTTTCGACTAAGTTAGTAGGTCGAGTTACTCATCTCGTGGCTCTTGTATAGTAGTCAAACATTTCCTGTAGTAGGTCATCTAAGCCACTGGAAACGAATTGTTAATTGTTGTCCAATGTGAATCTTGATTTATGAGATTTTAGCCAATGAACTTGAAAACACTTTAATAATTCTACGCCCGGCCAGGGGGGATTTCTCGAAAAAATTTAAATACTACTGTTTTTCTAAACGGCTTGTCCGCTCTAAATGATAATTCATTCAAGCATAGCTGAGGTGTTGCGCTAAAGAAATAGGTATACGTTAGCGGCATAGACTCACTGGAGCCGCACCGTGGCAGCAAAAGTTTGACTACCTCCGGTTTTTCATAATATACACAAAACGTGAAAAATGCTTGCAGTATTGAGGTTTAAAGCGTATCTGAGACGTATTGTATACATTTTTTGAATAAGTAGTTGGTACTGTCGAACGCGCAATCATTTCTAGTATTTCATATATTCAAAAAAATAATAATAAACGTAACTTGCGAATCACAAATTGTGATTAAGTCAAAATTTGACCAAACGTAGTTATTTTCAGAATTAATTAATGTTTGAGAATTAAAATAGATTGCAGGAATTTTCCACATATTTTAAGGTAGTAATCTATGTACTTTGTTGGAACAGACGCAGCTATCAGAATTAGGTTAAAAATAATTCAATGTAATGAAGACACGAATTGCAGGACACAAATCAGATCAGAAATATATGCACATTTCGACACAGTAAACAGCATTAACATCCCATTGTGCTAGTTTAAATCATGGCCCAAACTTTCAGGATACATCGGCTTTGAATAAAGAAAACAATTATAAACGTCGTTATATGTTAGAAATGCTACCAATAAATAAAACACCAACATTGAAAATAATTAACTATAAAACAGATACAGATAATGTAGTCCAAACTTACAGACATTTAATTAGTAAAAAGTACAACATTTTAGGCACAAATTGTTTATCGATCTAATATTTTACTTTGGGTTAATTTATATGAACTTTTTACGTACATTATCTTTGTTTGTGTAACTTCAGAAAATTTTGAAAAAGGCGAAAAAAATGTTTCGAACATTTTTATGTTGACATAATTTTTCTTAATTGTTATTTGGTTTTAATTGTTAAATATTGTTTATATCTCCTGATGATGCTACACAATGGAGTAGCGAAAATATCGAGGAAAATAAATACAAGAAAAAAAATCTGACCTCAAGCTCAATGAATATAGATTATTTATTGAGAAAGAAAAGGTCGAACTACAGAATGCAAATATAATAATAATATATTTAATAATTAAAAATAAAAATTATCCTAATTCGTTAAATTTTACTTTGAATATAATCGCAAAATTTTGTGATCTCTCTTACAGGAGTGTTGGAATTATAAAAATGTCGGTTAACAGTGTGTGTAATCGGAAAATCCACGAAATTTCGTCATCACCATTAGGGAAATATGTAAATGACCATATCTTATAAACGATGAGTCTTATCTAGGGTATTCAAACACCGGCCTATCCAAGACACTGGATTTTCTTTCGGCTGATTCGAAAAGTTAAATTTTTCAATGATCGGTAATTAAAGGAAACACCTGGTTTGGTTTCGATAAAACAATTATTATTAAAATATAAAGACTACACTGAACTATTTGCATTTATAGCTGAAAGCGATTTTAACGTTAAACGGCATTGGGGGTCTCCAGACTCATAAAACCCACAAGAAATAAATAATATTCTAACTTATCTACTGGTACTCAACTTATGTGACAGAATGGCAAATCATCGATTAGCCGTACGAAGTTGTAATGACTTAAGTTCGAAATATCTTTACACTGAAAGCTGTCATCCCGTGCTTTCTATATTATATCGATGCCTGGACCTAAACATACGGATCGAAAACAGTTGGAACCCCATATAATACTTCAGCAGGACACGCACTATTTAGCTACAATCATCTACAGAAATCAGAAACCTCATAAGAAGAAAGCGAAATCTTAGGAAAGAAGCTGACTACAATAAACCCAAATGATAGAAAACTATTAAATTAGCCCTTAGGTATCTGAAACTGTGTTAAAGGGATACAAAAACTAATCGGAAATAATCACAGTTTTGAAATTAGATAAAGACTTCAACCAAGCGATGTATTTCCATTGCTATCAAATTTTAATTAAAAACTATATCTTTGTTAATATAAATACAGAATGGTACCAGCAAAAAGGCCGACTAAATAAAAATTATCTCTCAGGAATTTGAACATAGAGCACGACAATATTGCAGGCAACTGGTATTGCCTGTATGTATTGTGTTGTCTTTTGAGGCACCAAACAAAAATCATGTCTAATGTGAACTGATAGTTCTCTGGAGATGGAAGCAGGTTTCTGCAAATGTTTTCTACCGTGTGTTGTTTGAGATATTTTTTGAACACTTGCATAGTGGGCAATTCTCAATTACAATGAGTTTTTGTTTGCATTTACTTTAGTGTTATTGACTATCTTACAACCTCATAAGGTAAGATATCTTAAACATACTAATTAAAGAAACATACAAACAAATTTTAACATATTTCTGCAACTGGTTTTATACTTGGCCTTTTCTCGCCAGTTGGTAACACCAAGGTTACGGATGGATTCTTTGGAATGGTCTCTCCATCGGAGTCTTGGTCGTCCTCTTTTACTGCTTTCATATGTTACGTTATCGAAACCCATTCGCGCTGGCTTATCTTCGTCCATTCTGATAACATGGCCTATCCAACGCGATTGGCCTAATTTAATTCGCCTACCTATGTCCACGTCAGAATATAAATTATATAGCTCTTGGTTCCAACGACGTCGGTACTCGCCGTTTTCTCTGACAGGACCATCTATTTTACGGAGAATTTCTCTCTCGAATACTCCCAGGTGTTTTTCATTCGCTTGCAATGTGACCCAAGTTTCGGAGCCATACTGTGAGCGTCAGAAGAAAGTGTGCACGTTTATTGAATATGTATTCAATTTATATGAATGTTAAAAAATACAAATTGTCTGTCGAGAGAGGGCTTTGTTCCAAATTGTTTGCTGAGCTAAAAATAACTATTATCCAGGCTCCTATCCTAGTTATCTCCAGGCTGACGTTTTTAGATAAATTCCAACCGCGTCAAAGTTTAATCCGTTGTCGGCGTTCAATTGCGGACCAAGTCGATAGGTTTGTCTAGTCGTTGACACCATCTGTTGTGTCTTGCCCTCATTAACAGAAAACCCACCTTCGCTGATTCTTTTTCGATTCTTGAAAATGCTGCAGTAATCCCTCATTAATTTCACCGAATGATGTCTAAGTCGTCAGCATACACCAGCAACATATGGCTTTTCGTGTTGATGGTCTTGTTCGTATTTACTGCAACTGTAATCAATATTGTATCCGTAAGATTTTGAAGAGATTGACCGAAAGTGTGTCGCCTTGTATCAGTTCTCGATTGGTACAGAATGGTTCGATGATGTGTTTCTCCTTCTTAACTGCTGATTTTGTGTTGGTCAGAGTCATTCTACAGAGGCGGATCAGTTTCGCCGGAATCCCAACTTCAGACATAGCTTCGTACAATTTGCCCAGTATGGTGCTATAGAAAGCAGCTTTGTAATCGACAAAAAGTTGGTATGAATATATTTGACTTTCGTGGGTCTTTTCCAGGATTTGGCGTAGCAGGAATATCTGGTCAGTCGTAGACTTGCCTGGTCAAAAACCACACTGAGAAGGCCGAATCAGGCTTTCAATAATTCGCTTTAGTCTTTCACACAATACGCTCGCCAAGAACTTATACCGACGGTATAAAAGTCTGATACCGCGATAGTTGGAACAGACACACGGATCACCCTTTTTGAAGACCAGACATAATACCCTGATACTCCAATCATCAGGCAAAGATTCCCCAACCATATACCGTTTATAAGTTGATGCGTGTGAGTTACCAGTCCTTCGACACCTACCTTAAAATGTTCAGGGGGTAGCTTATCCACACAAGCGTCTTAATTGTTCTACCGCCGGGAGATTGCCGTTCTAATCTCGTCTGGGTTGGGGAATGGGGGATCACAATTTATACTGTTTTCCACAATCATTACCTCCTGATCTTCAGTGGAAGAATCTGACTCGAGTAGTGCTGAAAAGTCGTCTCTCCACATTTTAAGCACACACTGCTTATCAGTCACCAGATTACCATTCTCGTCCTTGCAGGAGGGTTGTAATGCGACATTCTTCGTCGAGCCATTCGTAGCCAAGTTCAGTCTTTGCAGCGGGTTCCAAAGGATGGGAGATGTGCTTCCACTGGGCTTCTGGGTCCTCGGGCGGAGGAGTATTCTGCTGTTGCAGGAGGGTGAGCTTTTGTGGATATACCTTTGACATCTCCGGTATTTGCAGCTTGTCGATATCTAGCTTTTCCCGCGTTCGGCTTCGTACGTTTTTCGCCCTGCTAAGTCTTTTGCGAACTTTCGCAGCCACCAGGTAACGATCCCGGTCAATATCAGCACCTACGGACATCCATTACACTTGGATGTATCATGTAGACTGTGATTGCCGATGGTTGGTCGAAAGACACTTTCCTTTCCCAAATCGCCTAGAATAATCTTAATGTCGTGGTCAGGTTAGCGTTCGTATACGCTCATAAAAAGATTCTTTTACCTCCTTGTCTTTATCCTCTGCATGTGTACACTAAACGTGTGCATGGATCAATCCAAATGATCCATTTCAGCGCTTTATTGTTTTATGGATGCATCGCGTCATTTTCTGTATTTTGTTACACTCATATCCAGAGTCATCCTAAAAAACAATAACAATTTCATAACGATGTGTTTGTGGTTGTGTGTGTGTCACTTGTGCGCCGAAAACGGTTGAGCCAAACTGATTACTAGTGGATGGTGTGTGCTTGCGCTTGTATGTGTTTCTATAAGAGAAAGAACACAGCAAACATTTTGGTAGTGCTTAAGTTGATAGAGCAGCATACACGACAAAAACCTTTGTATCTGTAGTATTTGTAAAGCTACTACTTATTATGTGAAAGTGATTAAGTAAAACAATGTAAATTCAGTAGTTAACAAAGTTATTATGAAATACATTTTATTGTGCTATTTATTAATATAAAAGTAAATAAAGTTTATTCAATTCATTTATTAAGTAAATAAAAAATAATACAATTCAGTTAATGAAGTTCATATAAATTAAATTTTATTGTGTAATTTCTACATTTTCGAATTTACTAGCAAATTCTTCTTCATCTAAATTAGAATGAAGAAACATTATTTCATTCGTTATAATATCATTCAACCCCAGCGTAGAACGTTTTTCTGAAAGAACATAGCCAGCTACTGAAAAAACCCTTTCAGAGGCTGCGCTTGTTGCTGGAACCGATAATATTCTACAGCTTACACTATATAACAGCGGTAACTCAATTTTGCGATTTGCCCACCATTGAATGAGTTCGGCTTCCCTCAAAAAAGGAATGTCCAAATTTACATACGTTTGCATTTCTTTCTTAATTTTCTCTTCGGGATTATATGTAGATGGCTGAACGTATCTTCGCATGAGTTTACGTTCAAAGGTAGATAGCTGTTCAGGCGCATCTTCAGCTGTATTACAAGAGTTTTCAGTTAAATAGTTTCGCATTAAATCCATACATTTCTCATGTACATTGTTTTTCTCTTCTTCATTGAAATTAAGCAATTTGTTTGTTGATGGAAATAGAAAACTTGCCAGCTTATGATATATTGACAGATGTGGCATGACTATTGATTTTAAATATTTTGTAAAAGTTTCTTTAAGTTGTTTAATGACAGGCAAATCTTCTGTTAAAACTGAGCATGTATCTAGTAATGTATCTATGTATAAAACTGTCAAGTGAATGGTGGGGTAAGTTTGTCCTTCTAGTTTTTTAAATGTTTCTTCAAAAGGTTCCAAAAGTTTAATTATGTCATTTAAAAGAATGATATTCATTTCGTCAATTCTGTAAAACTGGTTTTTTTCCTGAAGGACAGTATTTATTTCTCCCCAATTTTTAGCAATTGATGTAAATACATAAAACATTGTGTTCCATCGTGTTGGTGAAAAACTTTTTAGTGTGGATTTAAGCATTGTATTCTGGCCTGACACTTTGAAGTATTTAACAAGCTTTGTGCTAATACTACACAATTTAGCTACCTCATCAACTTCTTGCAAAGACTTTTGCATAGTATTGTGAAGCAAATGGTCAACACAATTTATACGGTTTTTCTCCTTAAACGCAGCAATCATATTGGTCCCCCTATCGGTTACCATTATTACTTTATTATTAAATTCGCAATTGAACTCTTCCAATAAATCGGAAACCTTCTTTTCTATAATATCGTGTGTACATCTTGCCCCTTCCATTGACCGCATACCCAAGAGGCGGCTAAATAATGCTCCATTCAAAATATAGTGAATTGTCACCGCTATATAGCTCTTCCTCAAAATATTGTCCGTCCAAATGTCAGACGTTAATCCGAACCCAATGTTCTTAACTAAGTTTATTTCACACTTCACTTTTTCAAATTGTGGCCCATAAACACTGTGTATGTTGCGAGTTATTGTGGTGCGATGCGGTATGAGATTTTTAATATCAACGTTGTGTCCGTGTTTGGCACCAACCGAAACAAAAAACTCCGCAATTTCGATTAATCCCTTGTCTTCAACAATGTTAAATGGTCTGCAATTTCGCACAACCCATTTGGCAAAAACAACGACTCCTTTTTTTTTTGTTGCGGGTTCTACTTCTGTGTAAGGTGTTCCTTCGCTTACCCCATCAGATGTTGTAACACATTTGTGCCTTAACAAATTGCTGCTCCTACTATTTACAGCTTTGTTGATGTTGAAGCATTTACGGCAAGCCACTAGACCTTTAATTATATTACCGGCACTGTCCTCAATATCGCCATAAACATCCCACGCTTTGCTTTTTCCGCTTTTCATTATAATTTTAAATTCTCCTCCTTTAATTTTGCTTTTGATTTCTTCGTATCTCAACTGCATACTTCCTTCTGGTGAAGATTGCTAAATCAGAAATATTAGTTAGCATTTTAAAGTTTATAAAAAAAAAGTTTCATTAACAAGATTTAGTAGTAGACTTACGTTATCCATATTTAATTAATTAATAAGTAATACTTATTTTGACTTCTTACTACTTCTTTTTTTTACTTCTTACTTTGACACGCTTCTTGTGAATGAAATCACTATTAGCGAAAGTGACATCATCACTCATTTATCGAGCACTTGCAGAGCTTATACAGTAGCCGCTCAACAAATTAGAACAACATGTTCTAATTTTCACCTTTTTTTTATAAAAGGCAACTGAAAAGTGAACGTTGATTCAGAAAATACACAAAAATAAACACCTATGCATAGATTTTTTAATGTTATTTATATTAAACAAACAAAATTATTTTTTTCAAGAGGTCTAATTTTCGGGTGTGTACTGTACTTTTGATGTTGTTTTGATCTTGTAATGTCGAATGGCAAAGAAAAACATTTTTATATAAAGGCATGCTCAATCATGTAAATCATAAAATATTTAGCGCAGGCGTGTGTGTATTAGCAGCACAAACGACAAATTACTAGCGTTTGTGTGGTTTCACCACAGATGTTTGGACTGGGTGGATTTCTGGTGTATGTTTGTCTATTCGATTTTAATCCCTTTTCCCGTGATTCAATCGAGCTGAAACTTTGCAGGCAGACTCGTACTGAAGAAAAAAAACTTTTTAAAAAAAAAAAAATTTCAAAAACAAATTAAAAAAAAAAAAATTTTAAAAATTGTGTGTCGTATATAAGGAATTTATAGTCAAAAACTGTGTTATTTACTTGTTGGTTTTTTTCCAACTCATAAATATATTCACTTCGAAAATGTTCGCTGGGAATATGACTTTTGTTTACTTGTTGTTGTAACTTTTTGTATTGCTTCATCCATACATTTTACCTCTGCTGCTAATGGATCAAGCAGAGAAAATTTAAAAACAAAAAGAGGTGGGGTGGATCATTTGGATGCATCCATGCGCACCTCTAGTGTACACAAATTAACGAGATGTTGAAATATTTCGCTTTGATGCGAATAGTAGGTTCACTCATAGCTCTGGTGTCAGCTTTACATTTTTCGAAAACATCCGCCAGTTGGAAAGTATCACTCGTCCTGTACAGTGTTCACACATTCCAGGCACATATCCTTAAATCGTGGTCCTTATAACGTTTGCGAGGATCGTCAACAGTTAGGGGGTTTCGTTGTTCATAATATTTTCTGTGTTTCCATTGCCTATTAACAGTGATAGGAGGCAAGCCCAGCCCACCGTGGTTTACATTTTACCTACTGCCAGGATGATTATGTTTCATCTGCCCATTATGGATAAGACGCTGACCAGAATGCAGTGAGCTAACACTGGATTTTGATGTCTTTAATTTTGATCCGCCGTTGAGGGGTGTTTCTCATCCGCCTTCAAAGAACAGAAGAATATGCCCACTAATTCGAAGAGCTCAGGCACCTAATATGATGAGACGTATTAGTGATCGCTTAACCAATCATGCTGTTCATTCGTTTCGCCCTCTCGCTTTAGCTAGCTAACTGAGGTTTCCGATAAAGCTTTTGCCCTGGTTACACAGTTCTGGCATACCTCAGGGTAGTGTACTGAAACAGCTAAATTCGCAGACGACACAGCACTGTTATCATCGCACCAGGACCCAATAATAGCATCGGTAAATCTGCAAAGTCACATACACAAAATCCAGGAGTGGTGCCAGTCATGGAGACTCAAAGTCAATGCCAATAAGTCAGCGCATGTAACTTTTACGTTGAGAGCCGAAACATGAAAAATCAACAACGCAGAAATACCACAAGCCGACAGTGCAAAATATCTTGGCATACACCTGGCATACTCAAACATTCAACTCATACAGAGTTTCCAATCCGTCTTATCGCAGATGCACCCAACTACGTAAGAAACGAAACCCTACACAGAGACTTCCGACTAAATACAGTTCAACAGGAGATCTACAGAATCAACGAACATTATGCTTTGAGGCTGTCTTCACATACTAACATCTTGGCACGCAGACTTCTAGAAGTAGCTACACATGACAGAAGATTAAGAAGATTTAAACTTACACACTCGGTGAAATGTACACTACCCACAATGAGGACCAGCAGTGGTTGTTTGTCTTCAGGGTAAGACTGAGATGAATTTTAAATTTGTTTGAATATTTTATACAAGTTGCCTATTGTCAAATATCTGATAGATTGCAAAATAAAGAAGGAGGAAAATATTGGCAGACCACTTATGTGTGTTTTTAATGAATTATCTAGTTTTCGAAGCACCATATTTCCGGAACCACAAAAGCTAGATACCTAAAATATTTGAATTTATATTAGTTCAGTACTGAAGAACATTCATGATAATTTTTGTACAATTCTAAGAGGGTAAGGTCATGGTAAGGTTGCTTTAAAATGGAATTACCCATATAGTTTTTAAAACGAAATTTTGCAAAATATATCCTCATGATTCCTGACAAACCGTTTAGCTATTGCTGGTCTAGCCATACATATTCATCAGCGTTTGTTTGGAATAATGCTATTGGGAACTTAACTTACTGCATATGTGACTGTCCTTGGAGGTGGAAAGTTTCTGATGGGCATTCACATGGAAGTGGCCAGAAATGATTCCTTCATTGGGCCGTCCAAGCAGGTCACTTCTTCCACGCAGTGTAAAAGCTGTAACACTACCCTGAGGTATGCCAGATTTAATTTCATGTAGGTCCGTTTGGGTCCCGATAACTTTCACAAAGAAGTATCTGCATTCTGAGTAAGATTTAATTATTTCGAAGAACGAATATGGAAGGTTCTTTTTAATCTTGTATAGTAAGCCAGTATGCCATACTTTGTCAAAAGCTTGGCTAATATCCAAGAATACCTCTGAGAAATCTTTTTTTTTTTGAAGGCAGTTCTTATTGTCTTGACAGTCCTGTTCACCTGTTCTATCGTTCCATGACTGTCTCTGACGCCAAATTGATGGTCTGGAATAAGATGTTTTGAATGCAGTATTGGTTTTAGGCGAAGAAGTAAATTTTTTTCAATTAGTGTGCCCATCACTGGTAGTAGACTTATTGGTCTGTACGATTGCACATCTTCTAGCGGTTTTCCTATCTTCGGAATCATTATTACTTCAGCCACTTTAAGCTGCACCTGAAAGTATCCAACTCTGAATATAGCATTTACAATATTTCTGAAGTGTGTAATGGCTATATTTGGGAGTTCCTTGAGGGGTTTCGACGTGATGTAGGACTACTATTTGACAGGATAGGTTGAAACACATTTGATAAGTGCTCACCAAAGACGTCACATTTTTCTTTATCCGTTCTAGAGCAAGTGCCGTTGGATGATCTGATGGCGGTATTCTCTCGGTAGATGTATTAAATTTTTTAGTGGCTTTCCATAAGTTATAGGATGCATTTTCCGTTGACGAAAGGTTGGAACAAAAAAGTCAAATTCTAAATCTTTTTTCCCCGCCAAAGCTTTTTGCTATTTTCTTCTAGCTCTATTAAGGCGGGTTATGTCTTCTCGAAACCTTGTTGAGTGCCAAGTTTGTTTCAAGTGTCGCTTTTGGTGGAGGAGAAGTTGTACATTTCGGCTGGAGCATTCAGTGTTGGGTTGTCGCCTTCTCTCAGGTGTTGATTCCCAAGCTGTTTGTTGTATATATGAAATGAACAAATGTATTGCCTCTTCTATTTCGTGTTTATTTTTAGAGAAGTTTTTAGATTAATAAATCTGCTGCAGGTTTCCCTAAAGGAAGCCCAATCAGTCCTATCAGAGTGCAGTTTAAGCGGTTGTTTCACTGAAGATTTCCAAACGGCTATTATTGGAGAGTGGTCAGAAGATAACTTAAGACATGGGTGTATTTCGCATTTATTTGTATCAATATTTTTCAAAATAAAGAAGTCGATAACGTCCGGGGTTTTTGCGAGATCAGAAGGCCAATATGTTGGCCCTCCAGTCGATAAATGAAGAAGACGTTCAGATTTCATGGCTTTTTGTAAGTTCCTACCTCTTGTATTATTTAATCGGGAGCCCTAGACCTGGTGCTTTGCATTGTAGTCACCACCCACCAAATATGTTGAACCCAGTGTTTGGAAATATGAGACGAACTGTTCTTTGGTCGTAGTGCACGAGGGCGGGCAATAAATAGATGCTACAACGATTGGACTGTTATTTACTTCCAATTGTATGGCAGTGGACTGTATGTTTCCATTCTTTCTATAGCCATCGAGATGTGTATGTTTTATATCTTGTCTGAATAAGATTGCGGTACCACCTTCGACTGCGTTCGCCGGGTGATTTTGTGGTGTAAATTTCAAAGTTTGGTATTTTAATAAAGTTTTTATAAGTAAGGTGTATCTCCGAGATCAACATGACGTCTATGTTGTGGTTATTCAAAAAAGATTTTAATTCAAGAACGTGATGACTCAGGCCATTGGCATTCCAGGCAGAAACTTTGAGATTGTGTTTCATTTTGTAGTATTTGTGATTAGAGTTGTGACCAGATTGAGCAGAGTTCCAATTTGTTGCATAAGAGTTTGCATCATGATTTTTAGATCTTCAAAGTGTTGATGTTCCGCAGTATGCGTCTTTGAAATAGGTGGTGTGGAATTTCTGATTACGTCTTAATGCGATCTTCTCATTGCTTCGTGGGGCGTTGAGGGGATCTCGTCTGGAGTGACTTCAGGTTGGTTTTGCGTGTTGCTCCAATATTGCCCATATCTTCAAAAGTTTCTAACGTACATGGCGAAATTGGTCTCGTTTAATAGGTATTGCAATAAGCTTTAAAACTACATTTTTGCGAAAGGTTAAAGGACACTGTCACACACTGTTCCTGAGATATAGACAATAATGTGAAATTATTTGAAAAATTTAATACTATTTTTTTTATTATTACATTAGACTGACTCACAAAAAAAGTGTTTTTGTTCCACACCCTGAAATGTACCTTGACTTGTTTTTTGATGATTCCCAAAATATTTCGCGTCTAGGATTAAAACCCCGTGAGCTGGACCGTTTTTAAAAAAAGGCTTTTTTTGAGTTTTTCAAAGATTTTTGATAGTTAACTAAAGATAATATGTGCAATATTAGTATCATAGGAAAGCATTTTTAAAGAGGCATCCAAGGGTATGAAAAACATGCCAACAAATGTTCTGCCAAGGCCTTTTTTCAAAGATATTCTGCAAAAAAGCCTTTTTTTAAAAACGGTCCAGCTCACGGGGTTTTAATCCTAGACGCGAAATATTTTGCGAATCATAAAAAAACAAGTCAAGGAACATTTCAGGGGGTGGAACAAAAACACTTTTTTTGGCCCCATACAAAATGAGTCGGTTTAATGTACATACATACATTGTAATTTTAGTAAATACGCTATACAAGTTGACACAATTTCCGATTCCTTAAACGTACAGAATGTAAGGACTGTCCAGGAGTAGAGCATCTCAAGCACAAACTGAGTGAATTATTAGAAACAAATCTAGTTGATGAAATTACATTTAAACAATGGATATGTGTGGATAGAGACTCATTAGAAACAATGGTGAAGCAGGCTTAAGATTTTCTGGATTCACTTTGCGAACAATTATTGACACTTTTGCCTCACTCGTTTAACGCAAAGGAACCAGCAGCTTTTTTGAATGCAAAAAAATCATTACTTTTAGAGCATGAGTACATTGCAATATGTGATTTTTCGGAAAATGCATCGTTTTTTATTCAGGCCTGTTCACAAGGTTTTCACTGGAACAACAGTCAACCTACTTTATATCCAATCTCTATACATTTCAAGTGTAATGGCCAGTTAGAGCACACCAATTAAATATATATATCTAATTGTCTTATCCACAACACAGTTGCAGTACACTTGTTCCATCGCCATATGATAAAGTTTCTACATAATAAATTTTTGTTCATCACCACGAAAAATTTGTTATTTTTCAGATGGCCGCCCAATTTAAGAATAAAAATAGTTTTGTTAATTTATATCATCATGAAGATGATTTTGGGTTTCCAGCCGAATGTTTTTTTTTTTGCCACAAGCCATGGAACAGGTCCTAGCGATGGTCTTGGTGGAACCGTAAAGAGAGAAGCTCGCCGAGCCAGCTTGCAGCGTCCAATACAGGACCAAATTACTACCCCGCTTCAATTGTGTGAGTGGTGCCGTGAAGATCTTTTAAAATTTAATTTTGTATTTTTAACAGAGGAAGATTATAAGCAGAAGAAGAGTGTCTTAAAAACAGGTTTATTGGCTTGAAAACTATACCAGGAACACACAAATTCAACCATTTTGTTCCAGAAACAAATTCAAAACTCAAAGAAAAACTGTTCTCCTATGACTGGGAATGTTTAATTGAAAATATTTACAATTAATTAATCGCACATGTTTTTAATATAAATATTTTCTACTTTAAACTATTCTTGTCTAAAGTAATATTTGTATAATCAGTGAGTAAAAACTGGCAAGCGCACAGCTCAGTGATTGTGAGAAGTTCTCCCCGGTCCCTTAATGGGATGTAATGGGAAACCATTTATTTATTAATATTTGTATTTAATACCAAGCAATTTAAAAAAAAATGTATAAAGAAAGTATACAATTTTTTCAAACAATTTCACATTATTGTCTATATCTCAGGAACTAATAAGAGCTCACTCAAATGTTTTGAAACAAAAAGCAGAAGAGACTATCAGGATCAACATATATTTTTTTCAGAATTTTAAAAATTTCATTTTTTGAGATATATCTTCCCAAACTTTAAAGCATGGGACAGTGACATTTGACCTTTCACAAAAAAAAAATACTAAAAGCAATTTTAAAGCTATTCTCAGTACATTTAAAAGAAGACCAATCTTGATCCTGTAGGATATGTTAAAAAATAATAATGGCAGACCACTTATAAGTGTTTTTAATGATTTTTTTTGACGCACCATATCTTAGGAACAACAGAAGCCGGAACTCTAGAATTTTTCATTTGTCTTAGTTAAGTAAGGTGCAAAAAGTCAACTAACTTTCAAAAGATTCAAAGGTGGTCGGGAAAATCCGTTCGTCGGTTATAAAAATTTTAACCCATATCCTATTAATAGTGATATAGAATGGTATTGGTCTTGAATAATAAATTTAACCCTTATGTGCAGTAATAGGTCCTTACACTGAAAGAAAAACGCTTCATAGCATCAATGAAAGGGTTACATTAATGGGTTTACATTGATGCAATGAAAGATTCTTTGATGCTATGACGTGTTCCATTAATTCAATGAAGTCCTTCATTGCTGCAGTTTTGAATTTTTGGACCGTCATTAATGCTAAGATACCTTTTACATTGATGGAATGAAGTATGTTTTCCATCTAAATAGGGGAAACTATAGAGAAAAATTGCAGACATTTTATCGACATTGTAAAGTAGAATCTATTACATAGGCCATGCTTTACATTACACACATTTTATTGAATTTTAAAATACTTTTTCTAAAAAAGCAATAATGAAACATCTTTATTTAATATAATGCACAATTTCATTAATTTTGAACGATTCATTACTTTGGTTCAAGGATAATATGTATGTAGGTACGCTTTCAATAAATGTATGTATTTATGTATCATTTACGTATGTACAGTAGTTGTGACACAATATATGAGTGCCAGTATGAGATAAGGAATAAATAAAAGGCTGAAATGCAGAATCCCGCGCCATTTAAAAAACCCCGAAAATCGAGCAACATAAGGGGATTTCAAAAACCAAAATTTTTTTGCCGGCCGGACTTATGGGGACCCACACGGTCCAAAAAACGGGGCCACGCAGGGACACTTTTGTATGGGTAAATTTTCCCAAAAATCAAACAAATTCAGAAATCCAAAATTTGCAACAGAGATATTCCTCTCCCTGGCCCCGTCCCAGAAAACCTAATAGTCGAAAAAAATCGTGCCACAAAAAGCGCGACCTATGGAGGCCCATAACTCCTAAAATAGGAATACAGTTTTTGCTTAGAATCGTGTTTTCTACCCCCCCCCCCCCCCAACATTTTTTCGCACCAATCTGACCATACCAGCAATGAAATATCTTCATACTATCGATGAGTTGTCTTCATAGAATCAATGAAGTCGGTTCATACCATCAATGAAACCCGTTCAAACCATCAATGAAATATGTTCATACCGTCAATGAAACGTGTTATACCATCAATGCAACATATTCATACCATCAATGAACCCGGTTCGTACCATCAATGAAACCTGTTCATACTATCGATGAATTGTCTTCAAATAATCAATGAAGTCGGTTCATACCATCAACGAAACCTATTCATACCAACAATGAAACTTGTTCATACTGTCAATGAAACATGTTATACGATCAATGAAATACGTTCATACAATCAATGAAACACATTCACACCTTCAATGAAACATGTTCAAACCATCAATGAAACATGTTCATTGCATTAATGAAACATGCTCATATCATCAATGAAACATGGTCATAGCATCAATGTAACATTTTCATTACATCAATGACTATGTTTCATTACATCAATGAAACGGTTTATAATATCAATGTAACATATTTCTTTAATACAATGATAATGCTTCAATCCGGTTAGAAAGTTGACATTAATTTCAGGTCTATGAAATATTTTTCGTTTATTGTAACATTGTTCATAGCATTAATGAAGCCCGACATTGGCTCAAAAACAATGACACTTTTCATTGATGCAATGTCAGAATTCATTAATAGTATGAAGGTTTTTCTTTCAGTGTAGGTACCTTTCCAGCATTTGTGTGCTTGCAATTTTTCTTTTGTGGTCAACAGAATTTTGTACCCGAAATGTATTCCAAGGAAATGACCTAAGGAATAGTGTGAAATCATATCGATATATCGACTGGTTCGGATTTTATATAAGTTTTTGCATGTTTAGTACGTTGATGCAAGATCAGGTCCGTATGGACCTTATATAGGAATCGTACATTAACCTTGTAGAAATATGTAGTATCTGTGCGTTTTACTCGTAGCTTATAATGATTATCTCGTGTTTTGGCTACGTCTCTAACCTTCATCATGTATGAGAATATACGCATCTTTGAAAGGTCCCCAACAACGTGGTTTGTATGTAGCACTTGCAACTCTTACGATGTAGCGAAACGTGTTCTTCAATAGAAACCATCCAACAATAATACAATAACCGGACGTGGATAAGGGGGAAGACGACCCAGCTCTCGCACAACACATTATTGAAAATGAAAATATACCAGATTTTGAGATTGTCAAAATCTTAGACAGGGAAATGATAGAGAACATACGACTTACTCTCGAAAGTTTGAGGATCCAACAGAATGTGATCAAAAGCCACATTCCTAAAGAAAACTTCATACAACTTGCCTTAGCTCCATAGGGACCTATTACGCGCTTGGCGAAACCATACTTTACGTAGGGGTTAAAAAAGTACCTGTAAAAAAGCTGAATAAATAAATCACCTCTGATGAAACATAAAATATCAAAACAGAACGAAACAGCTACAATTAGAATAGTTCGTTCTATAAATAGAACTTTCAAAACTTCTGCATCAGTGCGTGTAAGTAGGAAAGCAATGTGTAAGTAGCAACAACAATCGCTCTGCACACAATCAATAAATGTCTTCGGTTAGTGACTTGTGTAAATACACACTGCCTCATTATTTGTCAATTGTCTTCGAAAAGGTCACATGGTCAAAGGTTCGAAAAGGTCATTTGTCGCATTTCACATTATTCAACATTACACAACCTAAACATGGAAAAACCCGAAAATAATACGTCTTCGCAGTCAAACAACCATCTATTATCATCAACCGCTTCTTCGTTTACACCGTCTTTATCATCGGCCCATCAATCTCAGTCGGTTTAAAACTCATCGTCTTCACACTCGAATACCAATGCATCATCAGTTCACCTAACAACAAATTTATCGCTTTCAAGTCGGAGTAATCGCCACAGTAGTTTACCAACAGCAGTTGTACTGATCAAATATAGCTTCGGAACTTTACAACCACTTCTAGACTCTTGCTCAGAAATCAATTTAATAACTCAAAATAATGTTGAGCGGCTACGTTTCCCTAAAGATAAATCGTTTCAAGAAATTGCGGGCGTTTCGAAAATTCGAACATTACTTATGCACTCAGTGTCTGCAACCATAAAATCTCGTACATCTGAATTTTAGTGGACATCAAATTTCCTAGTTATTAACTCCATTTCCACTCAACAACCTGGAGAACAAATAAATACAACAGGCTGGTCAATTCCAGATGGGATTGAACTGGCAGACCCACACTTCTTCGTACCTCAGCGCATAGATATTCTAATAAGTGCTGAAATTTTCTTTGATCTCCTTCTGGGTGGAAAATTCACTCTCGGGGAGGGCCTTCCCACTCTAACAAATACGTTATTAAGATGGGTGGTAGGTGGTGTCATTAACAGTCATATTTCAACAAGAATATCATCATGCAATGTTACTACAACATTTGATGATTTGGATTCTATATTAACACGCTTTTGGGTAATTGATGAATATGCTCAAACTAATTCGTCGATGACAGAAGAAGAACAGGAATGCGAGTCACACTACGTAAAAAATACTGTTTTTGATGAAAATAATAGAGTTCAGGTACGGCTTCCATTGAAACAATCCGTTGAAAAACTTGGATCGTCTTTTGAAACTGCTCAACGCCGCTTTATATGTCTGGGAAAAAGATTCTTAAAAGATGAAAATTTAAAAAATTTATACATTGAATTTATGAATCAATATAAGAATCTTGGGCACATGTCAATACTGAGCTTCGACAGCCTTCATGAGAATCATTATGTCATACCGCACCACTCAGTTATACGCCCACAAAGTACGTCTACCAGCCTAAGAGTAGTATTTGACGCATCTTCGCGTACGTCAACTAACATCTCGTTAAACGATACTCTGATGGTCGGCCCAACCATTCAGCAAGATTTAATAACAACAATGCTCGCCTTTCGTTTGAATAAATATGCTCTGTCTGCTGACATTTGTAAAATGTATCGACAATTTCTTGTTGATGATAGAGACCGTAACTTCCAGCTCATTTTGTGGAGAAGTGACAGCAATGAACCCCTCAACTTATATCAATTAAATACTGTTGCGTATAGAACTTCCGCTGCAACATTCCTCGCTATAAGAAGCTTGTTTTATATTGCTGACAAATATAAAGACTTATTCCCCATTGGTTCTGCAGTTCTTAAGCAAGATCTTTTTGTGGATGACGTCCTCACAGGAGCTGAAAAAGTTATCGAGCTTTCGACAAAAAGGGATGAAATAATACAGATATTAGAAAACGCTGGCTTAAAATTATCCAAATGGAATTCGAATTGTACAGAATTGGCAAATGAAAGTGAGGAAATGATCCCAACAACAAACACTGACAATATAGCAAAAACATTGGGAATGTCATGGAAAGCAATTTCAGATCAATTTTGTTTTAGATTCGATTTGCAAATACTTGAATGCATGACAAAGCGTTCTATTATGGGTATTGTTGCTAGAATATTTGATATTATTGGTTTATTGAGCCCCATTGTTGTTTCATTCAAAATTCTGTGGAGTCTAAAGGTGGATTGGGATTCTCCACTGAACGAGAGTTCGAAATCACGTTGGCTGCAAATTGAAAAAGTCTACCTCATCTGAACAATATTGAAATTCCACGATTTGTTTTAACTTCCGTTAACTATGAATTTGATATTCACGGCTTTGCAGATGCATCGATATTAGCTTATGGGTGCTGTATCTATATTCGAGCTCCTTTTGAAAATCATTTCAAAACAAACCTACTCATCGGTAAATTAAAGGTAGCACCTGTAGCCCAACAGTCTTTACCAAGGCTTAAATTATGCGCAGCTTTATTACTCAGTAGAACATGGGACAAAATCAAACATAAATTCGAAAAATACAGATGTAGAATTATCTTTTGGTCAAACTCAAAAATCGTTCTAAGCTGGCTTACAAAACATTCGTCGTCCTTTGTATGTTTTGTCGCTAATAGAGTATCAGAAATCCAAAGCCTTACTCACAATATATTGTGGAGACACGTACCTTCGAAACCAAACCCAGCAGCAGATGTAGTCCCACGAGTGTGTCTTGCAAATGAATTAAAATCTACAATATGGTTCAGTGGTACAGACTTCCTGACAAAACGCGAAAGAGAGTGGCACGAAAACAGTGATTCGGTCATCCAATTACCATCAAATGAGATGAGAAAATCAGTACTAAAGACAACAACATAGAAAAGGTCATCGTCCGCCAGTTATCATATCTTCGTATTCTTCATGTTATGGTTTACGTTCATCGAGTCTTTGATAAGTCCACAAGTGGAGTCGCAATAACAGCAGAGGAGTTGAAGACTGCGTTTTGGAGAATAGTACACGAAGTTCAACAAAGTGCATACCGGGAAGAGATTGTGCTGATTAAGAATAAAAAGTATTTAAAACCATCTTTTCAAAAACTTTCGCAATTTCTTCAAGAAATGTTCGTCCGAAATCAAACATTAGATATTCTTCGTGTAGTCGGACGGCTAGCAAACGCACCATTATCATATGACACCAAGTTTCCAGCATTGTTGCCAAAAGATCATCGATTTACAACACTTTTTATCGAATACCTTCAGGTGAGGCATTATCACGCAGGCCCCAAATGTCTGCTTGGAATTCTTCGACAGCAAGTTTGGGTTATAAATGCCAGGAAAATAGTTCGAAAAGTGGTTCGAGACTATATCAGCTGTTTCAAATATAAGCCACGTCGACAACAACAAATAATGGTCGACCTCCCTGCAGACCGTCTGAGAGCTCATCGACCTTTCCTTATATGCGGAGTAGACTTTTGTGTACCATTCTATACGTCGTATCGAATAAGAGGGAAGCCTTCCTACAAAACGTACGTCGCTATTTTCGTTTGCTTTGCATCAAAAGCAATACACATCGAGGTTGTATCAGACTTGTCGACTAGCACATTTATTTTGTGCGTAAAGCGATTTATAGGCAGGCGTGGAATTCCTTTGCGGCTCTATTGTGATAACGCCACAAATTTTGTTGGGGCAAATACAAAATTGAAAGAGTTTCAAGACAGATATTTTGACAAAACTAATGTAGACGCACTGATGCAGTATGGTGCAGTTACTGGATTTACATTTTCGTTTATACCACCTCGAGCTCCACATTTTGGTGGTCTTTGGCAGTCAGCAGTTAAATCCACTAAAACTCTTCTATTAAAAAACATATCCCAGACTTCCATTACATATGAAGAATTGCAAACGGTTTTAATAGAAGTTGAAGCGATATTAAACTTGCGTCCAGTAGCTGCCAGATGATCAGATGACCCGAATGATGGCGAGGCATTAACTCCAGCCCATATGCTAATTGGTTCCTCCCTTCTCTCATTACCAGATGAAAATCTCGTGCACCACACTAATTGCAACTACCTGAAACGCTACCAATTGATTACTTTCTTGAAACAACAGTTCTGGAAGCATTACATTTTCAGTCTACAACAAAAGTCCAAATAGTTTAAAACATTTTCCAACATAGAAGAGGGCACACTTGTAATAGTACATGAAGAGAATGTTCCACCTCAGCAGTGGGTTCTCGGTCGAGTTACTACCGCCATACCAGTTCGTGACAATAAAGTTCGCGTAGTAGATTGTAAGACGACAAAGGGAATACTTCAACGATCTATCCACAAAATTGCACCACTTCCCTTGGACGAAACATATTGCAAGTGCCCTTTCAATGGGGGCAGGATTTTGGGTTACATCATTTTGAAGTTAATTTTGTTACGTGTATTTTTTTATTATTCCTCCTCTATATTCATATTTTAATTACTCGTTAACTGTCAATTACTGTAACGTAAACTTCAACACTAAGTAACCAATACCAAAAACATTGTTGAACTTTTTTCTCTCTTTTTCGTCTCGTTTTGCTCATTACATTGTAAGATCAGAACATTATCGATCATTAAAGTGGAATCACCAAAAAACTTCTTCGTCTTTCATTTTAAATACTACACATGTGGTACAAAATCATATTTGTTCTCAATCTCTTTCCTGGTATATGTAATTCGCTTCTACTGAGACAATGGATAATAATTTGCCAATGTCTACTTATCTAGAGAAAATTAACGCAGTTGCAACATCCATTCTGGGACCTCCTACAAAAAAGCTGGCTGTTTTTGGCAAAGGTAATTTTGCCACGCCAATTTTGGAACCTCCAATACAAAAGTTGTGAGTGGATTTTCGACAAGGTAAAATTTATCCAAATTTATGAAATTCGATATTAGGCAAAATTCATCTATCGAAAATTTGTGAATCTGCCCCCCCCCCATTCTGGGACCTCTCACACAAAAGTTGGGGGTCCAGTTAATCGACACGTTATCTCTCGTGAATCACAACCGACCTTAATGAAATTCTGTACTGGGCAATGTTCTATCAAAATATACTCTGCAATTTAAAATGGACTCTCTTTGCGCAATATTTTGTCAAAGGGTGCTGTGTAATTGCAAATGAAAAAATTCGCCATGCGCGTTCCTGTACCTTCCATACAAATGTAGGGCGGATAATTGTATAGTATTCACGATAAATCCCCAACACGATTTTTGATAATAATTAAGTTGGGTATCAGACAATAATCAGTTGGGTCAGTTCACCCGACAGACATTTTTGTACTGGTCTTATTTTCGCGATTGTATTATTTGGAGGATTTTTTGAAAAATAAATAAATACTGTCTAATATGAATTGAACCACATTATCGAAATCCCTTGGAAAATACCAAGATGTTCTCGGTGTCCTCGCTATGTAATTGGTATTTATCAAACTACTGCAGAGCACTTATCTGTAGAGAGTAATAGTGAAATTGTTGGTAATATCCTGCTGTTCCGGTGCGCTGTTTAATCTGTAATCTATTGTTCAGGGTTCGTTTATATATTTCAAATACTAGTCTGTTGATGTTTGGTTGTATTTTGTGTTTGTTACTGAATACCTTGAAGTAAACAAGAAGGCTCAAGCGAACACATGCTTTATAATCTTTACTTTTATTGACTATATTACAACCTCATGAGGTCAGACGTCTTACACATACAAACAAATTTCAACATATTCTTCCAACTGGCTCTATCCTTCGCATTTTCTCGCCAGTTGGTAACACCAAGGATACGGAGGGATTCTTCTGCCTGGTCTTTCCAGCGGGGTCTTGGTCGTCCTCATTTCCTGCTTCCATCGGGTACGTTATCCATTCTGATAACATGGTCTAGCCAACGCAATTGGCCCACTTTGATTCGTCTAGCTATGTCCACGTCAGAATAGAGATTATACAGGGTGATTCAGGAAGTTCCGGACATATTTCTCCAGCGTATTTCTTGGCTCATTTCATGAAGAAAAGTCCACAATGACCATTTCCGAAAATGCAAGGACGCGAAATGGCAGCGGGTTCAAAATGTTCGGATTGGTGGTCCGAGGGTAGTAGGGTGAAGTTGCTAACTTCTGAGCCAGTGGTCGGATTTTTTTGTTTTTGGGCTTGTTGGAAAGGTCTTTAAGAGGCCTTTCAGAAACAAATCGCCGAGATACAGTGCTTTCGGAATAAAAAATGGAAAATAAATTCACATAACCTCAATTTGTTCAGCCAGATGGAAGGTAGCCATACCTCTTACCTTTCCAAAATGACCTAACCGAAGCCCAGAGGTCTTACCGTTCCAAAGTTATGACCTCTTTACTGAAATGCAAAAATGTTTGTTTTTGTTTTTGGAAGCGAAATAACAGCACACATTTATTTGTTTTTGTGAATTAGCACATTTAAGATTATATTTTATTGAAATTTTTAGAATCAATAAAAAAAGTAGAAAAAAATCAAATCGCCGAGAAACAGAGCTTTCGGAAAAAAATGGAAAAAAATTCACATGACCTCAATTTGCTCAGCCAGATGGCAGGTAACTTAGGTTTAATTTTTCTGTATCTCGGCGATTTGACTTTTTTCTACTTTGATTCTGAAAGGCCTCTTAAAGACCTTTCCAACAAGCCCAAAAACAAAAAAATCTGACCACTGGCTCAGAAGTTAGCAACTTTACCCTCCGACCGCCAATCCGAAAATTTTGAACCCGCTGCCATTTCGCACCCTTGCATTTTCCGACATGGTCCTATTGGACTTTTCTTCACGAAATGAGCCAAGGAATACGCTGGAGAAAATTGTCCGGAACTTCGTGAATCACCCTGTATAGCTCTGCGTTCCAGCGACGTCGGTACTCGCCGTTTTCCCTAACAGGACCATATATTTTACGGTGAATTTTTCTCTCGAAAACTCCCAGGTGTTTTTCATCCGCTTGCGAAATGACTCAAGTTTCGAAGCCACATGTCAAGACAGGTTAAATTAGAGTCTGATATAGCTGGACTTTTGTCCGTCGAGAGAGGGCGTTGTTCCTAAACTGCTTGCTGAGCCCAAAATAACATCTATTTGCAAGCACAATTCTCCTATCTATCTCCAGGCTTGTTGTCCTTGTTCACGGCGGATCCAAGGTAGACAAATTCATCTACCACTTCAAAATTAAACCAGTTGTCAACGTTCAAGTGCGGACCAAGTCGAGAGGTTTCTCTAGTCGTTGACACCATCAATTTTGTCTTGCCCTCATTAACAGCAAGACCCACCTTCGCTGATTCCTTTTCGATTCTTGAAAATACTGCAGTAACCTCTCGCAAATTTCGCCCAATGATGTCTATGTCGTCAGCATACGCCAGCAACATATGGCTTTTCGTGGTAATGGTTTTGTTCGTATTTACTGCAGGCTTTCTCATTATTATCTCCATTAAGATGTTTTGGTTGGGGGGTACAATCTATACTATATTCCACTATCTTGACCTCCTGATCTTCAGTGGAAGAATCTGAGTGGAGTAGTAGTGAAAAGTGGTCTCTCCACATTTTGAGCACACACTGCTTCTCAGTCACCAGATTCCCATTCTCGTCCTTGCACGAGGGCAGCCCATTATTAGGTTCGTTATTCGATCTTCTTACTCTCTGGAAAAACTTTCGGGATTCACCATTCATCCTGCAAATTTCGGTTCTTTCACTCTCTCTCTGCTCCCACTGCTATTTTTTTACAATCATCATTTGCAAATATTGAAGGTAAATGTGCATAATTTTAAACGGTTCCATTTTTTTCAGTGATGGGTCTTTCAGTTTAAGGACAATGTGTGATCAGGATGACAAGGCAAGAATTTTGTTAGGGCTCCGCTATCACGTATTTGAGTCTGCAATTTCCATACAACGTGAATTTAGGCGCATATCTGGAGGCGCATCTTCGATAAGAATAACTATGGAGAAGATTTTTTTTAATTTTTTTTTTCTTATTTCATATATTTTCACAATATTATATAAAGGGTTTTTCAATAAGAGCGCTACAAAAGTTTTAGATACCTATGAAATTCTTTATTCCTGTGAAAGTACGTTCGATGCCATTATGTATGGAACTCGATTTCTTTTGCATAGCCACCACGGGCACGCTTGCAGAAGTCCAGACGCTGTACCCAATTTTTCACGTTCGATATTCGTACGAAGTTCATCAATCGTCGCATGGATTACATGTGGATTGCAGTCTGACCAATAACGCATATTTTGCTTATTGACAAAGCCATTCAGCCAGAAATGAGCCTCATCGCTGATTTTTGAGGCCTCTTAAAGTTGGCCTCTTAAAGTTGAGGCCACTGACTCCAAATTTCGGTAGTAAATTTTAATAATTTCGACTCGTTGTTGGCTCGACTATCTTTCCTTGATGAAATGGCAAACATTACTGAAGAGAAATGTCAAAAGAGCGGGAAAAAATATGGCGTCGTTTGCTGTCCCTATCGATTTACTTATGTAGCGTCTCTGTTGAAAACCCCGTTAAAATACCCTTGTTATTTGGGCCAAAGCGCCCAAGGTATAATAGAGGCAAGTTGGCAAGAGTTTGTAACACTAATGTACAAATTTAAAATTTTCAATTACAATTAAATATAATATCCGTTTGAGTTTATATTATTCGATCGATTCAATTGTTATGTTTTTATAATTGTTCGGTTCAAGATCAATATCTATTAAAAAGTACTTTTTCTATGAAAAAGTAAATTTTAATAGAAATATTAGAAAAGAAAAATATGAAATTGATTATTATGGAGGAAGATTGGGAATATAGCTGTTTCAATGCCCACCACGGCATATCACCAGCTCCCTTCTCCATAAGTATTTAGTTTTTCTAGGAAAAAGTAAATTTTAATAGAAATATTAAAAAAGAAAAATATGAAATTTATTATTATGGTGGATGGTTGGGATAGGCGAAAGAGTGTATCGTCTTCAAATTATATCCGTTTGAGTTTATACAATTCTCAGCTAGTTGAGATTTGTTTATCCCTATAATATGTGATGATATACCTAAATGCTTATGGAGAAGGGAGCTGATGATATGCCTTGGTGGGCATTGAAATAGCTATAATCAGTGCGGCCGTTTGTCCATGAAGAAAATATGCTAAATCTCAAAAAAAAATGCGAAAAAAGGCTAAAACAAAAAACAATATGCCAAAAAAAAGTGCCTAATTTTTTTTTGTTAATGATAATTGTAAATCGTTAATAATTCAAACTCAGTTACAAACAAATTAAGTAAGAATGCTCTTTTAATGACAAATTTATGTGTATAAAATGTTTTTGTGTGTACCTTATTACATTTAGTACAAAATAAACGGATTTCCTAAATTATATATTTTATTTCTTTACAAAAAACAACACAAACAAAACAATAAGTAACATTTACAACCAATAAATCAAATTCAGTCTTTTTCTTAAATGCTTTAAGGAAAAATTCCAATTTCTTAATTAAAGAAAACATCATCATCATCATCATCCACTGGGATGAAATGAACGAAGCACCTTAAAACTGTTGAGCACAATATCATATTAAACTTAATGTATATTCATACATTTCTACCGGAATCATTTGTATCTTTCTCTGTATCTTTTCTCGGATCCTCATTATTAAAATTACACATTTTGAGAATGTCATCGGTCACATCGAAATTATGGCAGCACTTGCCAAGTCGTTTTAACCCGTATTTTACTGATACTCGTAATAATGAATTAAGTTCATTCAACTTCGGCGTTACTTAGAGGTAAAATTAAAAATTGAAATACAAATTCCACCAAATCTGAATTCCACGAAATACCTTCAATCCTAAAGTCAACTGTGGAAATTATCTTGGTCCGCGGAACTGTTACAAGATTGGACCATTGAATTTCTAGCTGTTGTTTTTTCCAAACTTTGTTTAGAAACTCCATTACCGAGAATAGACAAAAGTTTTGTTTTTATATTTTTTAAAGAATTGTCTACAGAAAATAATAAAATTTTTTGAAGAGTAATTAAATTTTTGGGCAATCTTAAACGTCATTGTTTAATTAGTTCTACAAAAAACTGTGTGCAAGTATCTGTTATTACGGTCTCAGTTTCTTCCACTATTATACCATTTAATTTTGACTTTAACCTTCAAAAGCAAACGAAAAATATGGAGTCGGCATTAAATACGGGTGCAAAGTCATCACTTTGTAAGACAATTTGTTGGCATAGGCTAGGCAAACGTTTGAGGTCGCTAATAAGTTTTGTAGGATCGGCGTTATCACAGTCGAAAGCCTTATTGACTTTTTAAACCTCCCACAAAAAAAGTTTTAAAAATAAGAGATAAGCAAAGTTTATATCTGCATACAATTCAGATAAATGTTTTGCTTTCTAGCAAGATTCGTTTTTGGAAGCAATATTAAAATGATTTTTTAATTCTAGCCATTGATCGGATATACGTTTAACAGCTGTTTCTATAAACAACCAACGGGTTTCGCAAGCTCTTACTAATTTTAGTGGCTCATGGCCATCATTAATTAATTGGAAAGTTTTTTTATATGCGTTTTGCCTATAAGAAGATTTTGAAAACCAGTTGTAAGATTTCATTTTGATTTACTGGAGATGAGTTTTTGCATTTTTTTTGCAATTTTCTTCTGCTAAAAAAAACTAAGTAAAAATTAAAGAATGCTGAAAAACAGGCTAAGTGCTACATGCATTTTTTGGAAGCTAAAAGAATGATTTTGAGGCTAAATTTAACATCTAAAATGCTAAAACGGCCACACTGACCATAATAATCAATTTCACATTTTTCTTTTTTAATATTTCTATTCAAATGTACTTTTTCATAGAAAAATTACTTTTAATAGATATTGATCTTGAACCGAACTATTATTAAAAACATTAAATGTAATATATATAACCAAATATAAATAAATATGAAGGAAAAGAAAACGATGTATAAAAAAATTTAATTAAAATGTAAATAAGTACAATTTTAAGTCAGAAGCGTTTCAATCAGGTTGTTCAGATATTTTATGCAGGATGACTTGAATATTCCAATTCTATTCATCAATTTAATATTCGAATTTATGTCATTAATCGCAATTGCTGCAGCAAAGTCTTAGTATTTTCCAATCTACAAAGCGGAATTATAATGTTCATACGATTAAGAGTATTGACATTTAATTGATTTCGTAGAAACTGTATTTCGCGGTACCCAATGTTGTGTAGACATTTGAAGACATACATTGAAGTCTGATATTTTCGCAACCCTGATATAGTTAACTTTCTTGGACTAAGTTTCGAAAATAGAGGAGTAGTTTGATATGTCGCGGGTAAATTATTAACAATTTTCTATGCTCTGTTTTTCCGACACTGGTGAGGCTTTATTGAGTTGCTGTGTCTGTTAAATGCAAATTTATTTTCACCGAAAAGCATACCAAAAACGTCTGCTGATGAAGATCTTGGCAAGATCCGGAGTAGCTATATAGACAACCCTGGTATCATTGGAACACTTATTGTGCTCGACTTATTTGAAAATAATATTTAGCTAATAAATAAGCTTGAATAAATTTAAAAACTTGAAATATAATTTCCGGCATATGTCCACCGCGGCCACGAGTTACATGGTCCTTTCGATCAGCCCAATTTTTGTCTACATTTTCAAGTAAATCTGGTCGTATGGCGTAAATGGTGGCTTGAATATTGGCTTCCAATGTTGCAAGAGTTGCCGGTTTGTCGGCATAAACCAATGCCTTTACATAGACGCATAAAGAGAAATCCCTAGGCGTTAAATCGTACGAACTAGGGGCCAGTGAACGGGGCCACTTCTGGAAATAAAGTATCACCAAATAGATTTGCAATAAATCGATTGCTAAGCGCGTTGTATGGCAAGTTGCGCCGTCTTGATGGAAGTAAATGTCGTTGATCATTAGCTGATTAACTTTTGGGAACAAAAATTCTGTCAGCATTCAGGCATTCACCGTAATGGCGGCTCCATGCCCATTTCGAAAGATATAAGGACCGCTGATGCCGCCAGCGTGTAAACCTCACCAAACAGTCAATTTTTTGATTCAAATTAATGTTGATTCGTTAACGGCTTTAAAATTTTCAATAACTGCACGTATTGCTTGCTCACTATGCCGATTATGTTGACGCTTATTATTATTATTTTTTTCAAAGAAAATTTCCGTAATTTAGAAAATTTCCGAATTATTATCGTCATAATAACTTGCCAAACCCTACTGAACAGAAATGTCCAAATAGTTAGACATAGTAGTCGATAGTTGGCATATAGCCAAAAAAGGTACCCGTTATTAAAGAAGACTTAATCACAAGACTTAATATTTTTAGACCCCCACTTTTAAACAGACAAAATCTTTTTCATTCAAAAGGTTTTCTCGATATCATTGTCATCACCGTGCAAAATTTCTACTCCATATCTGTTAGATAGAACGATAACTCATGGACTAATATTATCTGGGCAAATACTGTGAAATTTGCAGAACACCTGGCACACATACTACAAATAATTGCGATAACCCTGCCGAAAGAAAATAAACGGTATTCAGAGTGACGGCTAATCCACGTTCTCATGTGCAAGCGAATGATAACCAATGCACCATCGACGCACAGTAGCGCTCGTAGTGCAAGCGAGGTTGCAAAAATTAAAATGTTCATGTGCGCCTACGAAATTTTGAATAAACCCATCTTATAGGAAACTTTTCAACGATCTCAAATATGCTACTCTTAAAAATATCAGATTTTAAGTTTAGAAGGTATAACCATACAAAGTTGACCGATTTTCGGTTTTCAAAAAAAAACATAAAAAAAAGTGCATGACTTTGGGCAAAACTGGGAGGCACGGGTCTTTTGTTTTTTGCATTTTATCATGTAGTGGTGTCCGTATATGATTATATTTGTTCGTGTTGCACTCTGTTATTAACGGCTTAGTAAAAAAAAATGTGGTAGTCTTTCATTAGAGTATTCAAATAATGTTTTCTTCATATATGTTGAATGAAGATTCAGAGTAAATAAGTGGCCGTTTTCTATTCCTGTATGCACTATTACCGCGTACGTCGGTGTACAATTTGGAAGTCGAAGTATTTTTTTAATGAAGTAAATATGTTGTTTAAAGTCAACGAAGAACGCGTAAGTTTTCTTATTTCGTGCAAAGTTCAGAACTACTATAGGTGGAAGATTGTAGATGTTATCTGCAGTTGAGTAATTTTTTCGAAAACCTGCCTGATACTCATTTAAAACTTTATACGTGTCTACACATACAGTTAATCTTGCGTTAATTAGGTCCATCACTACTTTAGCCAAGCAATTCATGAAGGAAATTCACCTTTTTTGTGCATGGGATATATCACGCTTTGTGGAGAGGAATCATCACCATTTCCGCTATCAAAGAGAATATTGCTGGCTGTGATTATTTCCTCCAAATAATCATGGTTGGTCCATATTTATCAAACTCATAGGGCACTCGATCATCTCCTGGCGCTTTGTTTATTTTTGCCTTTGTAAGAACGTTCTTTATCTCCTCAAACGAAATTTCTCTGTCCAGTTGTTTGTTTACTCAAAGTTACAAATTCAAATTGTAAATACCTACGTCGTAAGGAAAAATATTGAACTTGAAACTTTGAACAGTTATGTGACGAAGATAGCGCAGTTGGCAAAAATTTGTAAAAAAAAAAAGTCGCGCGAATTACCTAGTGTACATTGTATGCCTAGTTAATTATTACAACTTTGACTTCTCATTGCGCAACTTTTTCCACAAAGGCAATCGTTACTCCAATAACAGTCTTTAAGAGCGTCTTATTCTGAAGCTAATACTACAATATCAATGGCGGAGAACGAAACTCATATCCACAAACGCTTACTATATAACATTTTTATCTTTTCAGATTTTGTAATAGGCAATATTGAGTCAAATTGCACTCTCCTATTGACTATGGGTAACAAGACCAATCACACCGGTTTTGCCGGATTGTACCGCTTTTAACGGGATTGCCAAGCTTTTTGGTGTCTCATCCCTACTTGAATATAAAATAAGAAAATTAATACTTTATCTATATTTAGCCTAATTTTAACTAAATACGCTTATTTTTATACCAACAATTTTGTTTTTTTTAACCTTGGTGTCCCACCTTTTGATCACAACCAGTTGATCAGGTATGCTTTGGGTGGAGTTGATCGGTAGGATTAAATAAAATAACAAATATTTTTTCCTCATGGAAATTGTATACAAAGTGGTATCCAAAATTGTATCTCCGTACCAATTGCTAACTTGAGGTGGGAAGCATGGGTCACAACAAAAAACTATGGGTGTTGGGACATTTTTTGAGACCTCAACTACCACATATGTTGTTGCCACTTCTTCTATTTTCTGATATTATTACCATTTTTTACAATCGAACCCACCGTGCGTTATTGATCATGTACGAGTATTACCGCCAATATTTACGTCTACCGTGTCCAGTGAAGTGTTTTTTGGATTTTCAAACACAAAATTTTTACGAATTCTGTTTCGTACGAATTCTATGTAGGGTGGTAGACAACCTGGTAACTGCAGTCAAAATTGATCTAGAATTTAAGATTGATGTATGGGAGAAATGTAGCCCCCTCCGATAGAAGTTCGACGATATAATACATGCCACAATTGAATTTCAACTAAAGACCCAGTAACAAATAAACTTTTGAATTTGTAGATAAGGTTCTAAATGTAGGGTGTACGAAAAGAATAAGTTTTATATTTCTGAGATGGTTATGCTTTAAAACCTTTTGTAGCAGTGCAATCGACCCGACCTAGAATGGCGTATGCACAAGCCGGGTAAATACTGAAATTTAAGTCGTGGAATTGATTTTTATACGATATTTGTCAAAAAGTGTTATCATTGTGTACAACTATGTGCAGAAACTTGATTTACGAGGGCGGATCAATAAGTCCATGACTTTTCGAACTTCCCTCGTAATTATATGAAATTCAACACTGCTCCTTTTAACTACCATCTGTTAATAGACTACCTACTGTCGAATTTTGAGTTCCGTCATTTATTTTGCGTTTCACAGCTGTTCAAAACATACAACCTCGTGCATTTTTTTTTAAATGGAGAAAAAGTGAATTTCGAGTGCTCATTAAGCATTATTTTTTGTGAAAAAAAACGGTCAATCAAACCAAGGAAAAGCTTGATAAATAGTATGGGGACTCTCCACCATCGATATCAATGGTAACACAGTGGTGGTTTACTGACTTTCGTTGTGGTCGCACAAGTACAAATGACGCTGAACGTTCTGGACGGCCAATTGAGGGTAATACACCCGAAAATATCGATATAGTGTTGGCCGATCGAAGAGTAAATGTGCGTGAGATCGATTGGTGCCATAGGCATTTAATTTTCAATTGGGTCTGCAAGATGGGTGCAGCGTTTGCTCGCAATTGACCATAAACGTAATCGTGTGACAACTTCAAAGGATTGTTTGGAGTTGTGTGACCGCAATTCGAAGGAGTTTTAACAACATTATGTTACAACATTCCGGAGACCAAGCAGCAGTCGAAACTATGGGTTTCTCCGGGCGACCCGACCCCGAAGAAGGCCAAGGTAAGTTTGCCGGCCAATAAGTTGATGGCAAAAGTTTTTTGGGATGCACGCAGGATAATCCACGTCGATTACCTTCAAAAGGGAAAAACAATAAACTCCTAATATTATGCCAACTTATTGGACCGATTTAACGAGGATTTAAAAAAACGACCCCATATGGCCCACAAAAATTCTTTTTCATCAAGATAATGCACGGGTGCACACGTGTGTAATCTCAATGGCAAAATTCCATGAATTGGGCTACGAATCGACCCAAACTCTATGGCTACCTCATCCGCCATATTCACCGGATTTAGCCCCCAGTGACTATTTCCTATTTCCAAACTTAAAGAAATGGCTCGTTGGAAAGAGTTTTAGCTCCAACGAATAAATTATTGATCAAAAAAATGTATATTTGATGGACCTCGAAAAACCTATTATTTGAAAGGGATACAAAATTTGGAGAAACTTTGGACTAAGTGTATTGAGCTAAAAGGAGATTATGTTGCAAAATATTTTTTTTTTTGCAAAAATAACTGTGATTCGTTCAAAAAGCCACTGACTTATTGATCCGCCCTCTACTTGTCAGTATTTGGTGGTGTATGACTTGTTATTCAAAATATCTTTTGTATCGAATTTAGGGCATAAGCTCTATGCAAAATTGCCGCATCTGGTGATCCGAAACGTCATTGTCGAGAATCCAATGCATCTACAAACAGTAACAATTTGGTGTGGATTTTGGAGTGGTGGCATCATTGACCCATTTTTCCGAAAATGCTTCTGGAAACGACATTTTAATCAACAAAATGGACTGAAATGGAAGATAGGAACACGGATAATCTTTGATTTCAGCAGGATGGCGCACTATATCACACATCTCATCAAACAATCAATCTTTTGTACACTAAGATCGGGTATCGAGTTATCAGTCGTCTTGGCGATGCCAATTGGCCACCTCGGAGTTTAGATTAGACATATTTAGACTTTTTCTTGTGGAATGCTGTTGAAGACCGATGCTATTGAAATAATCCAGAAACGAATCACACCCTTAAGGCTAATATCGTCCAAGCCATTCGTAAACTTGTGCCGGATTTAGGTTTTGTGGGCCCAAGGCTGAGCCTGTGGTGTGAGTCCCATTGAAATATTGTTTAATTGATCGGAAAAGTAAGTACTGGGTTAAGAACATAATCTTAATAATATAAAAAATGAGAAACCGTAATGATTGTAAGTTGTATGTAAATATTATTACTCTTTAATCTCTATTTTCCAATTTTTTATATATTCATTTCATTCAATTTGGTTAGAAAATAATCATTATGTATTAATTTTTATTTAGTACTCCAAAAATAATAACTATTTTGAAATTTAGTTTTAGTTCTGACGATAATGATAAATTTGGTTTATTTCTCTGAAAATATTGATTACATATTGAGTTTTTTTAAATTGCTGAGAAAATATTGCTTATTTTTTGCGTTTTATATTTTGATCAGGAAATAGAAATGACTCCATTGTTTTATAGTTTTGTACATTTATAAAACTCAGGTGAACGTATTGCATGACAGAAAATTGCAAAATATTTGCATTTCCATGTGAAACAAATCAGATCGAAATATCGAATAGTATTTTAAATCCAAATGGTTATAAGACGATACGTAGGAGTGCATAACAGGAGTTTGGTCATCGAGGAGTACAGTTAACCTGACCAACCGTCCCACTTATGGCATTTCGCTCATTTTGGGGTCTGATCCCGACTTTAATCTACAATAAAAAATTATTATATACGAAATAAAAGCCTTTGTTTTGTACATTTTGTTAATTTTATAAAATTTTCATTCTAAACCACTAAAATTTTATTTTTTACCAATTGTGTCCCGCTTTTTGAACACAAACAGTTGGTCAGGTTAAGTATATGTATCTTCGGACCAATTTCAATGTATTCTATTTCTTCTTTTTGTGCCGTGCAAAATGTTCAACTCAGTTTTATAAATGAACAGAATTATAAAACTCAAGGAATAATTTTATTTTCTGATCAAAATATAAAACTCAAAAACTAACCATTATTTCCCAAACATTTTATAAGACTTAATCCGTAATAATCATTTTCTGGGAAATAAATAAAAATTGAAACATAATCATTATTGTCTGATTAAAAAACAAATTTAGAATGATAATCATAATTTTTGGAATAATTTAAAAAAATCAAGATTTAATAATCGTTATATTTCGAGTTTTGTAATAAAAATTTCGTGACAAAAAATCACAACGGATTTGGATGGTCCATTGACAAATAATGCGTTTTTCTACACAGAAAATTTATATATGATTGCCCTGTAGGCATGATTTTATTGATTAAAAATTCGAAAATAGCCTTTATTTTCGGTCCCCCTAAAACTTTAGATTCGACATAATTTTGCAAGATACGTAAATTGTTGTACAATTTGTAACTGACGATAGATTTCATGCAATTGTTTCTGAAATGAGTCTTTTTAGTTTTAATTATTTTGCATTTTCCTCCACTGAGGTTTGTTTTAATTTTTTTAACATATTACTCAATTGATTTTTAGAATTGATCCAAAATCTGGTTGGACTACAAATACATTTGTAACAGTGATTCATATGCTGACAGAAATTTCAATTATTTGCCAACGCGAGCACACGCACCATACACTTGACCATGTGGGAAGCAGGGATTTTCTATATTCAACCCTCAAATGAACATTGTTTAGCCTTGTGACTTATTAACAGTCATTGCGGGTGCCCAGAGAATTGGAAATTGCAGGCGTCTGTATGGAATTGGCGAGTCTAAAGGGATCATAGTGATCCGTAGTAAAATAATAACTTCACCATGAAACTTGTCGTTCAAAATGGTAGATTGAAGAACATTACCCATGATTATTTTGTGGACCAATCGCGTGACAGTGCACAGTTTAGGTGCATGTAATTGCCGAAGCAAATTATGCTTTTGGAACCAAGCATTGAATTTACAAATTTAACGCAAAAACAAATTTGACTGACGTGTAGCACCTGCCAATAGTATTTTCAATGGTTCTGGCGTCGAATTAAGTGGAGGCAGCACAATATTTCCAGACAGGCATCTGAAACCGACCCATTCACTTTTGTATTTGTATACATTGAAATTTGGAATTCATTCTCCATTGCGACGATGACAATTTGTGAATGTGCCGAATAGTCGATGTCCATCCTATATTCGAATGGAAGACGGAGAGGTGATGTACGTGCCAATGCGTGATGTAATGGTTGGTACAAATACAGGTATATTTTTGGTTAGTTAGATTCTTCGGTTACACGGCCCAATTGACACAGCAATGGAAGGCAAACAACCAACGTAAGCTTTTCTGGCGTGACATATTTTCAAAAAAAATAAACAAACCTCAATTGCTGCATCTGGGGATCGGAAAACCCGCACGTCATTGCCCAGATGCATAGATTATCAATTTGGTGTGGATTTTGGAGTGGTGGCAACATTGCCCATTTTTTCGAAAATGCTCCTGGAAGCGACATTTCAGTCAACAATATGGACTGAAATGGAAGATAGGAATATGGATAATCTTTGGATTCAGCAGGATGGCGCACCATATCACACATCTCATCAAACAATCAATCTTTTGCAGACTAAGGTCGGGTATCGTGTTATCAGTCGTCTTGGCGATGCCCATTGGCCACCTCGGTATATCGATTTTACATATTTAGACTTTTTCTTGTGGAATGCTGTTGAAGACCGATGTTTTTGAAATAATCCAGAAACGAAACACACCCTTAAGGCTAATAGAACCAGAAACCGTCAACAAAGTCTTGATAAATGGGACTGACAGGATGAGCTACAGCAAAGCCAACCACCACATGAATGACATCATGCTCCATAAATAATATACCAAAATAAAATATGTTAAGTTTAGTTTATTTTATTTAGTTTTTAAAAATATGCTTGTTGTTGGACCACCCAGTACTTGCAGTGCTGTCGTTTATGAGCTCTGTTTGCGTCAGTGGTTCGTTGACGCGCCTGGCTTTGTCTCAGAGCATTTGCTCGAAGGCGTGAGTTGCGGATTTGGATTGTGGATTCCTTGTTCGACGACCACTATTTCCACCTCGTCCGCGATAAGGTGGCATTGTTCTAATATTTTAGTTGTATGGATGTTCTAATTTATTGAACAAAAACTTACGAGTGCTCAGCTGAGCCGTTGTACAGACGTTTAACACTCAGTAACTTTAATACAATTGACGAAAAATATAGTATTGTTCTCAAGATTAAGTACAAATCGAACTGATTTGATATTCTCAAAAGTTATTAAAAGAAAGTACGGATCTTTCCATGTAAAAGTGGAGTTCATACCCATTTCAAAAATATTGATTTTACTTGTTATAATACTTTAAACAAGTTATGACAATACGTTTGTTAAATAGTTCAACAAAATTAATACGAAATTGTTCAACAAAATTGAATTCAGAATTTCAAATTTCCATTATATTAAAGCAAAGGAGAAAGTTATGGACTGGTGCAGAAAACATGGCGAATCCGTAGACAAATTGATTTTATAGAGTTTAATATTGATTTATAGAGTTAAGTTCAGCTATTTCCTGTATGTAACACGATTTGTCTGTACTTGACAAAATATAAAAACTTCTTTAAAAAGTACCTGTATTTAAAAACAGTACTTCGGTTTAAAAAAAATTCATACTCGTAGGGTTTTTCTTACAGAAAGCAGTTCTTACTTAAAATATTAAAAAAATATTAGCTTTTAATAAAAGAAGTACCTCTCATGAAAGAAATTACCTTTTCGGTAAAATATAATACATCTTCTTACAAAAGGGACCTAAAAATATACTTTTTTAAAAAATATATTCAATAAATAAAAAATTTCTTCAAAAAAGTTTAAAATTTTACAAAAGTATATTTTCTTAACGATCCATTTAAATTATCGCTACAAAAGTTTTTTAAATAAAACAAAACCGGTTTTAGATACCAATGAAATTCTTTATTCCCGTGAAAGTACGTTCGATGCCATTATGTATGGAACTCGATTTCTTTTGCATGGCCACCACGGGCACGCTTGCAGAAGTCTAGACGCTGAACCCAATTTTCGACGGTTTTCATGCATAAATCGGCCGATACTGCCGCAATTTCACGTTCGATATTCGTACGAAGTTCATCAATTGTCGCTGGCTTGTTGGCATAGACCATAGACTTGACGTAGCCCCACATGAAATAATCTAACGGCGTCAAATCGCACGACCGAAGCGGCCAATCGACTGGGCCATTTCGTGAAATAACACGTTCACCAAACTTGGTTTCCAATAAATTGATTGTGGCATTCGCTGTGTGTGGCTTGTGGCGCCGTCCTGTTGGAACCACATGTCCTCCAAGTCCATAATATCCCATTGGGGCCAAAAATATTCGGTTATCATTGAACGGTAGAGATTCGCATTCACAGTAATGTGCCGGTCTTGATCATCACGGAAGAAGTACGGCCCAATGACGCCGCCGGCCCATAAACCGCACCAAACCGTAATTTTTTCGGGATGCAATGATGGCTCATGGATTACGTGTGGATTGCTGTCTGACCAATAACGCATATTTTGCTTATTGACGAAGCCATTCAGCCAGAAATGAGCCTCATCGCTGATTGTTGAGGCCTCTTAAAGTTGAGGCCACTGACTCCAAATTTCGGTAGTAAATTTTAATAATTTCGACTCGTTGTTGTCTCGTATATCTTTCCATGATGAAATGGCAAACCTTACTGAAGAGAAATGTCAAAAGAGCGGGAAAAAAATATGGCGTCGTTTGCTGTCCCTATCGATTTACTTTTGTAACGTCTCTGTTGAAAAACCCTTTATATAGCGAAAGAAACTGCGTTCCAACCGGGTGTCCTGTGACACTTCATGTAACTGTTTTGCCCAGCTGTTACCTAATGTCTTTGTGGAATGGAAATATGAACAAATTACAGAAACCCCAATATCTCGGAGAACCAAAATTGGAAATGAAGCTCAGTTTTATCAAGAAGTGGCTTTAATGTGGTGATTTGTTATAAAAAGTTTCCACAATGTCGAAAATATCTTAGAAATCTTAAAAAATTAAATTCTCATGTACTGAACTACACAGACATATTGAACTGCAGTGAGCGCTTTAGCTCAGTTCGTATGAACTGACCAAATGAACGAATGAAATAAATGAACGAACAAGTTCATTCTTCTGAGCTGAACTAAAAAGACCGCTGACTTGAATGAACTAAAATACAGCTACGTAGGTACATTTGTATGTTAGCTGTATGAAAATCTTAACCTATATTATAACTTGTTGTCAAAAGCGATCATTTTTTGGCTAACGTTGTGTAACAAATTTTGTTGAAAGTGGGTAATATTTGTTATATCTGCAGTCTATAGACCAAGTTTGATGTGTAGAGCCAAAACGTGGACCGATATGGCCTAATTTTAAAGCGATCATCATTGCCTTAAATGCTGAGTTAGCCAAGTAATTCCGTTATTATTTGTAACCTATCATAGTTGATCGAGCGATATGGCCGATTTTGACGAGCTCCTCCTTTGCATAGTCAAGGAACATATACAAAATTCCATTGAAATCGGTTGGCATTTGCCAGCTGAATTTCGATAACACGAAGACATGAAGATTTAGAAAAAACTATATGGGCAGATTGCAAATTTAAATTTTACTTTTTAAATTTAGTGGAATTTTTTTTTGTGCAATGTGACAGCTCGGAAATTTGACAGTTGTCACTTATGTTTATTTCGAATATTAATAATTGAGCGCTTTAAGAAAGAAAAACGCGTTACAATTGAGAAAACTTATTACAACTATTTGGAAAGTTATGCTGAGGCCGCTCGCAAACTTCGAAGTTGTTCAGTCGAGGAAGTGCACCAAATGTACCAACCATTCAAAGAGTGGCCAGAACATTTGAAGAAACTGGGTCGGTTATGGACAGTAAAACTCCTGTGCGTCAACGTACCGGTCGGTCTCTTGAAAACATTGCTGCAGTAAAATGTCGCCGAAAACATAAATTCGGCAGCGTTCTCAACAACTTCAAATTTCACGAAGCACTTCGCAGCGAATTTTGACAAAAGACCTCCACTTTCATGCCTACAAAATGCAGCTTACTCAGGAGCTCGAACCAGCAGAGCATGGAAAGCGCCGGCAATTCCTAAAATGAGTAATGGAGCAAAGTGAAGTCAATGCCAATTTTTTAAAAAAAATTGTCTTCTCCGATGAAGCGCATTTTCATCTAAATGGCTTCGTGAATACATAAAATTGTCGAATTTGTGGCCAAGAAAATCCTCATGCATGATTAACAAATGCACTCACAACGAATATCTCTCTGATGCGGATTTTGATCAGGCGGCGTGATTGGGAGTTATTTTTTTTTAAGATGAGTTCGAAATTGCGGTGACTGTGAACGGAATTCGTTACAGGAACATGATAACGGAGTTACTGTGACCTCAACTGGACGGCATGTGGTTTCAGCAATACGGCGCCACTTGCCCACCTCTCATGAAACTATCGATTTTTTGCAACAACGATATCCAGAACAAATTATCTCAAGAAATGTTGATGTCAACTGGCAACCAAGATCATGCGATTTAACACTGTGCGGTTTATTTCGTTGGGATTTTGTGAAATCTCGGGTATATGCGAATAAACCAGAAACAATTCCTGAGCTCAAATCCGAGATTCAACGCATCATCGGTGAGATACAGCCGCATCTCTGTGAATGTCATAGAAAAGTGTTAATAATTTCTATTAAATGAATTATTACCCTCATTTTCCCTTATTACTTACCTACCCTTAATCTACCTTTTCTATTTTTATAGTAATCTCGTCCGTCCCTTATCTCGAATATGCCTAGCCTGTTCTTTGTCCGGCCAAATAATATTTTCGGCAGTCTAAGAAAGTCCTATTTTAAGTTCGGTCTCTCGGCACCTCCTTTCAATCGATTGGCATCACCTCCTTTATATGTTTAAAAAACTTAATTAATAAAGTGAATTATAGAATTATAGAAAAAGTGCATCCTTACTGCCACACCCTGTCATGGGTCATGTATCTCAGAGCAACACTTTCCATGAAAATATCGCTAAACACAGATCCACAACTCACATTTCGACAATGTTCCAAGAATATAGCTGACTCGGTTACTGGTATCACTTGCTAACACCTATTAGCATCGTCACTCTCCTTGGAACATGGTCAAGAAACTACATGGTGGACTTAGGGGCACCAGCCCAAATATGAGAGTTTTATTCTATATTCGGCCGTATATATTTACGTGATGTAATTGTACGTGATGTAGAAGATCAGATGGAGTGAATAATCTTCTTTGGACACATCAATTGCGTGTTTATTTCAGCGGATGTCACACAGTATTTCCAGCCCAGAACATCAAGAGCTTTAACATCTACACCACGCGTAGAAATCGATGACAGAGACGAGTCAATTGTGTACTTGTGCAAAATTTTTCAAAACTGGGACTTACGAGCCCTAATCTTGACTCAATTCGCTTTAACCCACTCGTGGGTAGGACAGACGTGGCCGACGATCAAACGAATGCGACTGACATGAATGAGTACATAGTGTTAACAGTCCGACCAACTAGGTCGTTGATGAAAATTAGTAAGGACGACGGAGCTTTGTGCTAACCCCGAATTAATTTTATATAATGTCCTTCGAGAACTTCTTCGAATACCTTTCGCACTGGTTCATTCTGATTCATTCTACTGACAAAGCCTAGCCAGCGTAAATGCTCTATTTTGATACGCATAACTACGTCGATGTCGGGATACAGATTTTACCGCTCGTGGATCATCGGTCGTCAATACTCGCCGTTTCCTATTATAAGACCATGGTGTTTCACCAGCGTGCGATATAACCCAGTATTCTGCGACATAAAACAAGACAGGTTGTATGAGAGTCTTATCTCTGAAGTACTACTTTGCCCAAAATAACACCTGTTTGCAAGCACATTTTACCGTTTGATTTATAGGCTGAATTTATTACTTCTGTTTAGGGCATACCCGAGGTAAATGAATTCGTCCACTACCTCGAATTTACAACGCATATCAACGTTCGTCCTTTCGCCCAATCGGGTGGATGTTCTGCTTGCCGAAACCATTAACCTATGGTTTGGCTGTGTACCGTCGCGCTTTCTCAACAAAGAGGTTCCCCTCTCTTGTTATCCATATACCTCTCTGTGGCGACTTGCAATGGAACTGACTGAAGCATTGCCATACCTGCAGCGTTCTTTTCATCTGCGACACTCTTCATGGTACCATGAATTGTCTACAGACTCTGCAGCCGTTTTCATAGAGTGTAGAAATGTACTTCCACTGGGTGCGTTCAGCGCCAGTATCTGAGTGAGCATCTCTGCAAAGGTCGTGACTATATCTGGTAATTGCTAGATGTCTGTCAAACCTTATAAGAACCTTTGCTGAAACCAGGGAGTGACCCGAACCGATATGTGCGTTACACTAGCAGAGTGCTTCCATCAATTACCAATTAATCAACCAGATTATTCGTTTGTTGATCAGGGGATATCCCAAAAGCCTCGTGAATTTAGTTATGTTGGAACCTGGTACAACTGACAACCATGTTTTACGGCACTGCAAAATCTGACACACTGATTGCGTTATCGGAATTGATGACTAAATTTACCGAGAGTTGGTTTAAAGGCATTTTCTCTGCCGATCTTAGCGTTAAAATCACAACCTTAAAGTCGTATGTTTCCTCTAGGTGCTTATACATAGAACACGTCCTTGGTGTCATCGTCTTTTTCTTCTGTCGGGGGTTGTACACAAATTAGCGAGATGTTAAAGTATTTCCCTTTTATGAGGATGTTGGCTACACGTTCACTCACGGGGTTGAACATTGAGACTAGATGTCGGAGTCTTTTGCCAACTACAAATCCGCAACCAAATCCATTCTCTCTCTCATCGCAGTTGTAGTATACGTCACAGTTCTTCTTCCTAGTACTGGCATGTCCTGTGCATTGCATCTCATGGATAGCAGTAATGTTAGCCTTAAGATTCTCGAGGACATCTCTCAGTTGGTTAGTGGCACCGCATGTGTATAGTGTTCTAATATACCAAGTGCATATCCGTAAATCGAGGTCGTTATAACGTTTTCGGGGGTCCTTAGCAAATAGGGGGTTTTATGTTTCTCATTCCTATTTTGTATTTTCATTGAAAATATAACGGTGGCGGAAGGCAATCGCAGCCATTCTTAATAAAAGTTGGTACAGGGGGAAAATAATTGTTATTTACCCGTTTACAAAATGCCCAAAAGCTTCTGATCCCCTTAGGAAAACAAATAATTTTTTTACGTATAGGCAGTTTGTACAGAAACTCAGTACGCCTCAATATTTTGGCACATTTTGATCAAGCCCTCTTGTGCACCGCATCCGTAATTTAACTATAATTCAAATTCAAATTTGTGAAATACTTACTCTCCAACGTTTATAAGCAGATTTAATAAGGTTTTGCTATATAAATTCTTATGTATCCGAGAGCCTACCAATTTCCTTTCTGATATTGAGGCTGGGGCCATTGAGCAATTTTTGAATAAAAAATCTTTAAAAATGTTCAATAGAGTTCGTTCGTTTATTACTTTACGTCCCCGAACCATCCAAATAACATTTTTCACCCATGGAAAAATTGACACACGAAGAAATCTGTATAAATATAAGTACGATTGTATTCATTTTATTTATTGTATTTAAGGAATTGGATTTCCATTAACTGAAATAAATGAAATTAAATAATAAACACTTGCACTGAATAAAGGCGACGACGCCCTACGTTTTTCATGAAACGTTTATTCAATGTTTGTATTGTAATATTTTTTATATAATTATATTTTAAAAATGTTTAAATACAAAGGACATTAAAACGTTACCATATGTAAACCTTTTAACTCTACTGTAAGCGTTTCTGCTTTTTACGTCCATTTGTCACAGTTAATAGTTCAGAATCCATATTTTGATTATTGCAAAGCTTATGGGGTGGCAGGGAAAGGTCGTTTATATGCAATAATATTTGGCTTCATAAGGGTATTGGTCGTTGGGAAAAGTATGTATAACATAGGACGCATATCAAAGCAAGTGCAGAGAAATACTGAATTGTGCTGACTTGCAAAAATTGGTTTACAGTCTGGTTGCTCTGGTGACTTTAGAATTCTATTGCTAATCTTCTACGTATGTAGTATCAGCAAATGCACTGGAGGAAGAGGAAGACTTCTCTTGCTAAAGGAATCTCAATGTCACAATGTGACCTTATGTGAGATGTTCACTGTACTTGTTCGATTCACACAGAATAGTATTTAAATTTTTAGATAAAAGAGAATTTCTTAAAGGATTTGCATCTATGTCAATCTGTATGTGTTTTATGGACAACAATTATGATAGAGAGGAGAGTGAGATTTAACAACATTTTGTTCAAAGAATTTGTATTACCCCAAAGCTAAGTCATATACTGAGATTCAATTACTTTAACATTTACAGTAAATGTAAATAATATAGTGTTCCCAATAGTTCGTGACAAAATAAACTGTTCAATGTAAAATTTTGCGTATGACTACGAGTCGATATTTATTTTATCCCAATTCCCTCCATTTTCTTAATAATATGCGTACAAATCCGGATAGGTTAGGGTAGGTTAGTTGTTGGTAACAATCGATGAACGATTTACTTAGACTTATTAGTCCATTCTAATACCACGGGTTAACGACATTTAGAACCATTTAGGTTGCTCGCAAAAGCTCAAGATCTTGTCTAGTCCTATCTGAGATAATTCTGCCAGGTCCCTAAATAGGTAGAATCACATAGTAGGCATCTTCCTGCCGGCTAAAGCTGGACACGTGCAAAGAAGATTTTTTTTCCCTCATCGTTACAGCCTCTAAAAAAGTTATTTCCCCTGACCTTTTGCTTCGCGTATGTCTACCAATCAGAAACTGTCCCGTCAAAAATAAACATTTGGACCTGGCTAAATACAGAACGCTCATGTATCTCCTGCTATCCACTAAGGGCCGGATTTGTCTTGAGCGTACTCTATCATATTGGAGCGTTCTTACGTCGACAAATATATGAATATTGGGAGTACATTTCAGCACCGTTCCATGACTGATGCCGACCATGCACCATTGTGAGAGTTGCTTTGTCCTGATAGCAGACGTAGAATAATATCCACGGGCAACAAATATAACATTACATTCAGTGTGTCAGTGGAGCTGCTGCGCAAAGCATACGAGATCTACATCATCGCAATTCCCTGAGTCCTAGACAGTAGTGCACAATTGGTGCGTTTATCAAGCACCTGTCGCCACCCGAAAACTCTACAGAGCATTATCGGTCTCAATACCGCTGAATAGATCCAGTGAACAGTCCAAGGGGAACATCTCCGTTGACAACGTAGGATCAACGGATCAAGAGCATTATCGGTCTCAATACCGCTGAATAGATCCAGTGAACAGTCCACGGGGAACATCTCCGTTAACAACGTAGGACACTATTCAATGTTAATAGGACTATTGTCTCATTTTTTGTCCTTTCCTTATGTTGACTCTGAAGCTAAGCTTGCTGCCGAAAATAACACCGAGGTATTTGGCACACTCTTTCAGAACCATTCAACTTAATATTTTCCTCGATTGGCATTTTATACTTCCGGGTAAAAAGGAACAGCTCGGTGTTGGCCAGGTTACACTCATCTCAATTTCACCGTCCTTCCGTCTAGAGACCGTGTGCTACCTTAGTGAATGCCCGTTAGGGTAATCGGATACTTGCCCCATATGTATACCTATTGCCATGTCGCACAATGTCGTGAAGGGGGCGAAAATTGAAATGTATCACCGTACTATTTTTAGAAATCTGTTTTGTTTCTAAAGAAAACTTGAAATACATATGTTAAATGAAATCATACATGTGTGTTTTTAATTTGCATTGGATTTTAAATTGTGTTTAGTATTATAGCCTTTTCACACTAGCGTACATTTTGGGGGAACGCATGGAAGATGTTGAAATAATTAAACAAGCGTTCACACTTGCAACATCTTGCATCTGTCAGATTCTAATATTAATTTTTTAACATATCACGTCGCTGAAGTTAAATATTTGTGACAAATAGAAAGCGAACTTAAAATGGTTTAAGAAATACAATTATAAGTGTGTAATTGTATTATCTATTGGGCCCAGGGATTATACAAATGGAGAATGTCTGTCTTCATACGTTTGTGTGTTTTCATTTCATATTTATTACAATTTCTTTCTTTTCTACATTTGCTTAGGCAACATTTATTTGTATCAGGTGTTGTTATTGCCTCAACAAGACAACTACAACAGCCATTTTATTTGTTTTTGGTTTCACTCCACTGTAAAATTCATCGCAAATGTATACCAACAATACAAGCAAAGAACAAAACCGAAATGCATTTCAATTTAACTGTCAATTGAGGCAACAATTTGTAAAAATTTAAGTCAGCTGTTCTAACGCTACCACCTGATACAATTATATCTTGTGTTTTCTTGTTTCAATTTTTGTAATTTTTTCTAATTATGACACTTTTTTCTAGTGATGAACTTAAAATTATCGTATTATGTTGGGTGAAACAAAGTGAGATAGGAACATTTTCCAAAGAGGTTGAGCTTCCAAAGTGTCAAATTTGCATGGGGAAATGTTAACATCTTTGGCAAATTGATTGAAGATGTAAGATGTGGCCTAGTGTGAAAAGGCTATTACCATTCTGCGCAATGGCAATGGCATTTTCGTTAAGATTTTTACGTTGCAGCAATGGAATGTCTCGTAAATCCGAGAATTTGTCAGTCGCTGTAACGAAAAAAAATTTTTCCCCCAATTTTTTAGTTCGTTGCTGCTTTTATTTTGTTCCTTTTATATATATAATTTTATTTTGTTCCTGCCACAAAAAAAAAATAAGTGCATGAGATTCAAACTATTGATATTAGGGATACCTCTTGCTTTTTGTAGATTCTTTTTACTATTGTTTTATATTTTAAGGTTTGCCAATATTTATAGTTGACGAAATAAGTTCGTTACTGCATTGAATCAGTTGTTAATGATACAAAACTAATCTTTTATGGAGATCAAGAGAGCCAAGCAGTCGAAAAAATGAGCGACTGTAAAAAAGAGCTCAGAAAGAGAAAATGGTGAGCATGAGTGGTGGGTTACGTAAACATCTTTTTTTTATCGAGCGAACCCATCGCCGCCACTCTTACCCGCCCCTACCGACCGAGAGGGCCACGTCCCCATATCGTGAGGACAGCGTACACATTATAGACCGGTCTATAACAGGAGAGCAAGAATCATAAGTTCACACGTTGCAACCAACTACAGAAATTCTTCGCCAGTTAGAATTACATTAACATAAATAAGTATAAAAGTACATCACGAGATATTAATATAACAAAGACTTCATAATAAATAATAATTACGAACAAAACCAAATTATAAATCATACCAGATAGTAAGGAGGAAGTAAATTTTGATCTTTAAAGGAATATATAACACTAATGCAATCGGTTCAAATGACAAATTATCCTAGACTTTGTCGTTTCCCAACTACCAGTGCAATCAATAAACTAATATAGTCACGACACATAAAGTCACGACACATTCTCCTAACTGGATCAAGGGACGCATAATTCGAACGCTGAAACTCGATGTGAATGAGTTTATAGTACCTCGTGAGTCTCAATGGGACATTTATGAAAATCTTAGATAACAGAAATTCATAACATATACATCCATCAATTATCTTCAAAACTGTAATAGAGATTATCATGGTACGTCTACTACTAAGAGCCGGCAATCTGATCAATGCTAGTCTACTGCTATACGAAGTAAGATTATGGTTCGCGTTCCATTGAAGGTTTCTCAGACAAAAAATGAGAAACTGTTTCTTTCTTTGACCGATTCAATCATATTAACATATAAATTGTACTGGGGGTCCCAAACAACTGATCCATATTCGAGAATAGGGCGGACTAGTGAAGTAAAAAGAGTTTTCGTAACGTAGGGATCTGAAAATTCCTTTGCCCAACATTTAATAAAGTTCAGAACGCCATAAGCCTTGTTTACCATCGTAATTATGTGGGAGTTGAGATTCAATGTTCTGTCCAAGAGAGCACCAAGATCAACAAATGAATCCACCGATTCAAGAACATTGCCACCTAAAATGTATTCTGCCAAAAAGAATGACGACCTAGAGAACAGCATATGCTTACATTTCGCAAAACTTAGCTCCATCAAATTGACTTCGCACCACGTCTGGAAAGTAGACAAATCCCTCTGAAGTAAAATATATTGGCAAGGCTCCTTGTAAGAAAAGAAATAGATCGATTTCTTAAATGAGATCCTTTGAAACAACCGACAGAGATAGATATATTTCTCCGCCGGAATAATTTAAATAAATTTGTTAAAAGAGGCCAATTACTTATAATTACTAATAATACTTTTAACCTGAAATTTTGTGTAAATTGAGTATCTATAAATCAAATAGATAAATAATCAGACTGCAACTAGCAAAACAACAGCAAAAAAGGTGGTGCATCTATAGCAGAAAAGCAACCCTGAAATATGTAACAGAACATTTGCGTGTGTGTATCGCGGCATTACAAATCGCAACAAAGTGTTGTGGTTTTTACAAACCGACAAAATTGTCGCGCATGCTTCGATGTTTCGATTGGTATTTGAATTCAGAAAAAACGAAGGACATACATTTGTGCGGGCGGTCGAAGCCAATGAAAACGACGAAGTCAAAGAAGCAAAGTGTTTCAAGCAAAACGAATATAAAAAAATTTATGTGAGTCCGATCACAGGGGAGATGTGTAAACATCTAGTAATGAAGTTGAAAGAACTTATGCTTTTAGTATATTTTTTTAATTAATCAATTAAAAGTATCAAAACTTTCAATATCGTAAATACATAGGAATTTGCTGGTTTTTGTTTGTTTTATTTAACTTATTTGGTTAGTAAATGGGCACACTGCAGTATATGTATATGTACTGCATTAAAAATTACAGTAAGCAGTAAATTTACTGATTACTGAAAAAATTCTGTAAATTTTTACTGATAATGAAATTTAATTTGCATTACCAGTCAAATCATAGGGCCGTATTCACAATAATCAGAAATCGGGCATTACTGATTACTGAAAATTCAATGCACCTCATCGTAATCATGTAGGCACTTTATAAAAATTGCTGAAAAAAATTGTTAGTAATGAGTAAAACTTTACTAGTTAAAGAATTATTTTTACTGAAATTTTAGTAGTACTGCAAAGTGCCCATCTATGGTAAATGCCTTAAGTACAAATAGTTAATATTGGCTTATGGTAACTAAAATAAGATACATATTTAAATTTTTGACTCGATTGTATTTAAAAATCTATGGAAAACTGCATCTATAGTAGTGGAATTGTTAGTTGTGGGGGTTTGTGGAGAATTGCTCATATGCAAGTGGAAAACGTCAAATAACAATTTTGATAAAACTTGCGACTGTGGGTTTGCAAAATTTGTATTAAAATCTCCACCCATAATAATTGGCATGAGATGGAAATTGTTCCCCAATTGTCGTGCACCAGTTTCAGTGTAAGGCAACAGTACGTAATGAAGATATGTTATTATCTTAATTTATATTGGAATCTAATAGAAATTTTATTAGAATTAACATTACCTCCATTCAGCTTTGATACACTTTGTGTTGTTTTATGTTCTGAGTTATAATTTTTTTAGTGTTTTGTAAAATATTTTATTATTTTGTATTTGTTGCGGTTAACAAGTTATTAATCAGCTGTTTACTGAAATCTAATGTTATTTTACAGCAATGGTTTTCGAAAATTAGTAGCTAATATTGCACACTAGATGGTGCTTATATGCAGCTGTTAAGTATGAATGACAATCTCAAAGATGAAGAAAACTTTTAGTTTTTAGTTTTCCTTATATTTGACAAGTTTAGTTTTCAGTTTTCCTTATTTTGCTTTGTTTTAGTAAATTTCTTATTAAAAGTGCAAAAAATCTTTTTAAAAGTTATTAAAATTAAATGTTTTTGTATTCATTTTATTTATTTGTATTCATTTGCCTACGATAACATAATGTACGACAATTAGTGAAAATTAGTCGCTACTATTGCACACTAGATGGTGATGAGTATATTGTATGAAGCGTATGAGTACACTAATACACTCATACATACCTCACACCGATTTGATAACGCTTTACGATTGGTTAACGATTACATCGCACATCTTACTCTAAATTTGTGATTGTATTGTGAAAAAGATTTTTACCCCCAGCGTATAGATGTTTACACATCAAAAATAACAATTTACCGTATAATTCACACAATTCTTTTATTGAAATGAATCCAATCGAAATTGTAACAAATTTCGATAAAATAAATAAAAGTGAGCAGTTGAAAAAATGCTTACAGAGCGATCGATTGCTGGTTAGTGGCGGGGAGATTTGGCGCTACAATTTAATGACAGAACCCTCAACGCAGGAGCAGTTGCACGATTTATGAAAACAACGTTGTGGTTCGTTGGGGAGTAAAGGTTATGTTACATAAATATATGTAAGCCTTAATAAAAAGTACGTCATATTTTTTAATTGCACGACCTGAATACGACCCCTCGAATACCACAATTTTTCTCCAGGGGGGTGCTTCAACATGGAAATAGCCGAAAACACTAGTGGTGTATTTATGTATCATACAATTGATAATAAATAATTGCAAACAGTTCTAAACATTCGTAGCGGCAGTGAAAAAAATTTATTACAGCCCTGAATCAAAATCACAGCAGTAATGATACAAATTCATTACAGCAATGAAATAAATGCATTGGAGCAATGAGACAAATTCATTACTGTAATGAAACCAATTCATTGCTGTAATGAAATAAATTCATTGCTGTAATGAAATAAATTCATTGCTGTAATGGAATCAATTCATTGCAGCAATGAAACAAATTCATTGTAGCAATGATATCAATTCATTGCAAGATTGAACTTATTTATTCGTTGCAAGAATGAAAAATTTCATTGCTGCAACGATACAAATTAATGAAACAAATTCATTGCAGCAACATCCTTACTCTCATCCCATTGGCGAAAATTTTGCAGTTGAAGAACGCATTTTCGTAGCGCCGACGAAAATGTACGTTAGCTCGCTTGATGCCAAAAGATGTTGGGGTGATGAACATTTTCATCCCTGAGACGAGGTTTTTCCGTTCATTGTGGCTCACTTGAGCCCGGATTTAGTACCAATTTTAATGGCAACGTCTGATCTTTGTGGAGTGTTCATCTGCAGCGGTCTCCTCGATCAGCAAGTAGTAAGGTGAATGGGTGCCCATAGGGAGATTCAGTGAATCACCACTGGCGGTTGTCCACTGGTCAGAATAGTCCTTCAAGTAGCCTACTGTCTGACGCCAGTACTTTCCTTAGGATCGACGCCTCGAATGTATATTCGATTGATTTATGTTCACGAGTTACCCTTAGTTTTTCAGATGGAATTCTTATATCTCCTTAGCTCAATTTTGTAATTATCTGGCGAAGGCGAGGCTTTGATAAACAGTTGACGGCATATCTTTCTTTTATCGCCCACTATTGCACCATGGGCTTTTTCTTCCGCCTTGGCTTCGTTCTTGAGGGCACTCGTGGCCCTGCATACTATTTTATCTTCATACATTATCATCACAGATGTTCCTGATCCTAAACAACTCTTACTGGTAGTGAATGCAATTTCCTGGACTTTTCAATTTGCCGCGAAAGCGGGAAAAATAAATAAATTTACCGGGATCCCGAGAATTTCCCGTTGAAATCTGAGTCCATAATTTTGTACCTTTTTTCGAATTTTGTATGTCAATTTTGTACCACAAAAGAGGAACCAGTACAAACATCTTATATAACGTAGTTATGTGTTTATGTTATGTATTTGATGCTGATGAGGCTGTACATCTATTTCAGATTTGCCAGCTTAATTTCTGTGAATCTTATCTAACATTCACACCAACCATATATAAATCTATAAGTGATGTGGAGAAAACTATAGCATTTTTTATACATTGTCACTTATCTGTCCACTGACATCCAGCATGCTATGTTTATATTCAACCGCCAATTGCTTAGCGGCGATAAAATCATTTTGAACTTTGACCGCCTTGTAACACATTCTGAGGTGAAGTTATTGGTGTCGATTTCGTACATAAAGTTTTAGTTCAAATTATACAAAGCTTGAATATATAATCGGGCGTATCTCTGACATTTTGTGTCCTATCGAAATGATATATATATCACAAACAGCTTGATTGCAATATATTTGTAAGTATTTGCAAAGTATTTGAGGCCGTCTGTGGTGCACTGGATAGTGTGCGCAGCTCTTATTCATGAGAACGTGGCTCCGATCCGTGCTCTGGCCACCTAACACTTCCTTCGACGACGGCCACCTCGCTTAGTGATGGCGAGACTATCGAGTACTTAGCCATGAAAAAGCATCTCAAATGTCGTTCGGAACCGGTGTAAAACTGTATGTCCCAATCAGTGAGTGAACAATTAGAAAGCGCACAGCGCACTGGTTATGAGAAGTTCTTTCCAATCCCTTCATGGGATGTAATGGGAATCGGTTTATTTGCAAAGATCAGATAACAAATAAGACCTCTTTCAAGATAAAAATTATTTACTTTTAACTGCAAGAAATATTAAACTTTAAATCTGATAATACTGATCTGATAATACTGATTTGGTGGAATATATTTTTATAGAAGTAATTAATAAAGGCGATAAACTTTTATTTTGTAGCGTTTATAGACCTAATAATAGTATAAATTTCGAACCCTTTATTGAAAAAGTGTATGAAATTTCAATGCATTTTTCAAAAATTGTAATAGCTGGGGATTTCAACTCTAACATCCTTACAAACACGAGATTAACTGACTGCATGACGGCACTCGGATTGTCCCCGGTAAATACAAGTACACCGACTCATTTCACTGCTACTAGGTCCTCATTAATTGATATATTTATTGTTGCACCTGAATGTCGCCAAATTTTCTTTGATCAAATATCTGCATCTTGTTTCTCTAAACACGATCTAATATACATGGTTTGTGACTTCTCGTTAAAAGTAATGGAAAGGAAGGTTATATATCGTGATTTTAAAAATATTAACTTTAATTTGCTTTGCGAGGAATTTCATAAAATCGATTGGAGTACTATTTACCACATGATGTCAATAGATGATCAGTTAGCATTTCTTGAGAATAACATCAATTATCTTTTTGACTTGACAGTGCTCCTGAAAACGAAAGCTAACAACCCGAAAGGTGGAGAAAGGTTCACGAGCGATATAAAATATCTCATCGACCAAAGGGAAATGGCTTACTCCAGATGGAAACGTTTTCGAACGCCAATACTGCACGAAGAGTATCGTACTGCTCGTAAACTTGTAAACGCGAAAATAAGGGAAACTAAGACAAATTTCTGTACCCAAAGATTCAGTAATGCTCTTGGAACTAAGAAAACAGGGAATACCATCAGAGGAATTGGAATTGGGAAGGCGAATATGTCGAAAACGTTAATGCCAACGATCTGAATTATCAATTTGTTAATATTGTTATGACTCAACCCGATCACACGTATTATGGAAACGCACAAACTGACTACGGTGGTGTAAGTTTATTTAATTTTCAGGGCATTATGCAAGATGATGTCGTTTCGAGTTTTATGTCTATATCTTCGAATTCCATTGGTGTTGATAATATTCATCCCAGATTTCTTAAAATTCTACTTCCACAACTTCTTCCTTTTATTACTTTTATCTTTAATAAAATTTTAAGTTCAAGCTACTTTCCGGTGAGATGGAAGCAAGCTAAAATTATTCCGATCCCGAAAAACAAAACTGGGTATAGACCAATTGCTGTTCTTCCCTTTCTTTCCAAAGTTTTTGAACGTATTATGCATAACCAAATTTTAGATTTTATTAGTTCCAATAATCTTCTTACGAACAAGCAATCGGGATTTCGTGCCAAGCATGGTTGTGTAACAGCTTTAATAGATGTTATAGAGGGCATACGAAGTAAGATTGACTCAGGCCATGTCGCTATACTTGTACTTCTTGACCACTCCAAGGCTTTCGATAATATCGATCATACCTTTCTATTACAGAAATTGGCAAAACTTATGAATTTTTCACCTTATTCAATAAGTCTCTTGAAATCGTATCTTGGTGGAAGATCACAATATGTTGATATTTGTGGTACTGTATCAGGTCCACTATTAGTCAAAAGGGGAGTTCCTCAAGGTTCCATACTAGGAACACTCCTATTTTCTATTTATGTCAATGACCTTCCAACTGTCGTTAAATACAGTGACGTAAGAATGTACGCTGATGATGTGCAGTTGTATATTAGCAGTGATGAAGACTTATTGTCAAACCGCGTTGCTAATATAAATGAAGACCTAGCTGCAGTACATAAATGGGCAAAAGTAAATGGTCTAACGCTAAATCCTACCAAATCACAGTGTTTATATATACGTAAACGGAAAGTTCAAATCGATCTAGCACACAGTGTTTTAATAAATGGAGAGCCAGTTGAAGTTGTTCACAGAGTGAAGAATTGAGGAATTATTTTCAATGACAGCCTCACTTGGACAGATGACATTAATACAGTCTGTGGGAAAACTTTTGCAATGATGTGGTCCTTATGGATGACACAACACTGTGCGCCTTTAAATATAAGAATGCTTTTGGCAAGGACATATTTAGTTCCCACTCTTACGTATGGTTGTGAAATTTTTGCAAGATGTGATGCCCAGAGCAAGCAAAAATTACAGTCGACTTTTAACGCCATTACGAGGTATGTCTTCGGACTAAGGAAATATGATCATATATCTCAGTTTTCTAAAAAAGTATTAAATGTAGAATTCGAAGGTTTTTTAAAAGTTAGATGTTTAATATTTTTTAACAAACTGGTAATATACCGTGAACCTGACTATCTGTACAGCCGATTAAAATTCAGCCAGTCCCTTAGAAATAAAATTTGTATTCAATTCAAGCACAATTCTCTTGTAGCTGAGCGTAAATTTTTTATTAGTGTAATAAGTCTGTGGAATGCTTTACCGATCAATGTTAGAAATATCCATAATATCGCACAATTTAAACGTATAATTTTTGTTATTTACAATCAAACATCTGCCCATAGTTAAGTTTTTTTTATGTTTTAAACTATGTATAAATTTTTCACTGTCAAAATGTCTATTGTTTCTACTGTTTTATTTAATGTTGTATTTCTCATAATTTATAAGTATTTTTAGATTCTTTATGATCGTAATTTGTAACAAAAATGTTTCACAATTCTTAAAAATTGTATTAATGTAATTTTTTTGCCTTCAAATTCTTATTTTTATGTTTACTTTTTTTATTTTTATTTTTTAATTTATGTTTCTTGTTTTTTTCTATTTTTTATTTTTCTTTGATTAAGACACTGTAATCAAATTACTGTAATTATAAGACATTAGATCTTGTTGTACGGGTTAACAAATAAACAAATAAAACAAATAAATTTAAAATATATATTTATAAAAATATGAATGTATTTTCTTTCTATAAAAATATATAATACTGACCAAAGTAACTAAAGAGTGAAGTTTTGTTAAAATATTTCAATTCTTTCCTGCGTAGAAGATTGAGTTAAAAAGATGTTGGAAAAGATTTGAATTTTTTTTGATGTGTAAACATTAGAGATGGGCACGTGAGTAAGTTTTGACTCACGCTCACGCACGCTTACGAAAGGAACACAGCCACTCACGCACGGTCACGCACGAAGATTTTGTCGGTACTCACGTTCACGCACGCTCACGTTGATCCTACTGATTCACGACAACCACGCAAAATTTACTCACAAAAATAAAACAGGGTTTTGATATGAAACACTTGCTTTATATTCAAACCAATATTAAAAACTATACAAAACAGTGTTCGTAAAGGTAAGTTCGTAAATACGTTAATTGGGACCATATGTAGGAATTAGACACTACTACACTTACCTTAGTTAAATTAAGTGTCGTATTTAATAAATTTAGCAAACGAACTAAGCCCTTTTATACAGGACCAACATTTTATCACCCTTAACTTAAAGAATTTTGCCTCTTATTTCCATTAGTATTCTTCCAGACGATCAATGGGACCAATTGCAAAATAAAGTGGTAATAATGTCAGAAATTTTAAATTATTGGTCATATTAGTTAAGAATGTACTAGGGATTTATAGGGGAGAAGTCAGGCCATCAGAATATTATATCTAAATGCACCCTGTGTCAACGCGCGGTTGGCTACAGAGTGTGAAACTTGTAACCAGATTTTTTGTTTTTGAGATTCTACTAAGCAGCACAAGCAAAAAACACTCTGAGTCTGACCGTTGCAATGATAATCACGAAATCAAAAGATTAACATGTCAATTTTTGCGCTGACATTGTTTAGTTTTTTGGCAATAACTTGGTAATTTTGAGTCAAAATGCTACATTGACTAAACTTCAAACAGTAGTTGGTTGAACAAATTGTTACAGTCTTTCAAATCGGTCGGTAACTTCAATCTCTCAAAGTTAAAAATTTTTAAACATGAAAAAAAAGGAATGTGTTAGAAAGGGTACGAACACCAAAGCTGAAATATTATACCTAAATAAGTTTGTGTTTTATTTGAAAACCGAAGTAAATAAAATTAATAGTTTCTGCCCGAACAAATTGGAAAGGTGGAAATTCTAAACTTGGAGTCAGAGCCGTGCAAATTTTTATGACACAAATTCTGACTCCATGCGCATATCCCCGACTCCGAGCACTGCATGGAAAAATTACGAAAAAAATTAAAAAAAGATATATTTTTGTAATTTTGGGCAAATTCGATTTGAAGTATATAACAAAGTAATACCGCAATTTTGTATTATAGCCTAGTATATGTTTAATATAATGAAATTAATATTACTCGAGAAAAAGGGTAATGGGATTTTTACTCCCAAAAACGTCTGATATGAAAATTCAAGTTTTTTTAAAAATTCAGCTTTGCTTAAGTAGATTATGCGTACGATCAAATATTTTTTCGGCCTTGTAGTTATCCTCATTTCCGTCTAGAATTTGGTGTAAAAAATTATGAAAATCAACAAGCGAGACTTTTCCCAAACTCAAAAATTTTAAATTTTGTTCAAAAATCATTAAATTTCTGCCAAGGCTTGCTGTAGGGTGAATGCCCAAAAAAATTTAAATTACATTTAACACCTTTGGCAAGGCCCTTGCTTAAAAAAATACAACATCTTATGTCTTTCTTACAAAAAATTTGAGAAACTATTGTAAGACTGATAGTACCTTTCCTAACAAATTTCATTTTTTTTTTCAGTTTGAAAACATTTTAAATTTGAGAAGTTGTCGTTACCCACTGGTTTTAAATAATTTAAAAAGGTTCTTAACTTACGTTTGGTTGCAGTCTTGACAAATTAGTTTAGAACTACATTTTGACTCAAAATGACCAAGTTATTACCAAAAAACTAAAGAAAGTCAGTGCGAATGTTTACAATTTAAACGTATAATTCCAAATATCTTTGTAACGGTTAGAGAGACGACACACGACTCTAAATGTTTTTGGTTTGTGTGGCTCAGTAGAATCTCAAAAACAAAGATCATTTAAATCAGACCGCAAGTTAGGAACTTACATGCCATGAAAGTTTTGTCTGCCTGTACCGAAACGTGAGTTGAAATACAAATCCTTAGTGCATTCTCAAACAATCAGACCTATAGTTTAGAAGTTCTGATATTACTCGTATTACATCTTTTTTACAAACGGTCCTACTGTAAAATTTATAAAAACTCCTTCGCTTGTAGCAGAGTTCCTTGAAATACAGAAGATGATTAACGACGCTTTGTTAGAGGGAAATGTTATTAGAAGCCTGCCAAAAATACTTTGTGTAACAAAGTAGTAAGAAAATCGAATTTAAATGATATCAACCATTGGGAAATATGCGTGACTCACGCGAAAATAGGGCTCACGCACACTCACTCACGCAAAGATTGGACTCACGCACGAAGATTTGTTCACTACTCACGTTCACGCACGCTCACGTGAGCAAAATTTGACGGGCTCACGTTCACGCGTGAATCACGCGTGATTCACGTGAATCACACCGATCACGTGACTCGTGCCCATCTCTAGTAAACATCTATACGCTGGGGGTAAAAATCTTTTTCACAATACAATCACAAATTTAGAGTAAGATTTGCGATGTAATCGTTAACCAATCGTAAAGCGTTATCAAATCGGTGTGAGCTATGTATGAGTGTATTAGTGTAATCATACGCTGCATACAATATACTCAACACCATCTAGTGTGCAATAGTAGCGACAAATTTTCACTAACTGTCGTACATTATGTTATCGTAGGCAAATGAATACAAATAAATAAAATGAATACAAAAACATTTAATTTTAATAACTTTTAAAAAGATTTTTTGCACTTTTAATAAAAAAATTTACTAAAACAAAGCAAAATAAGGAAAACTAAAAACTAAACTTGTCAAATATTAGGAAAACTAAACAATTACAGCAGACAGTTGTCCGAGGCCTTCGGCCACGGACTGTTCCTGCAGGCTGTGTCAGAGACACGGCCATTAAGTTTAACGTAGAATACGCCATCCGATAAGACAGAAAACATATATAACAATAAATTCATTTGCTTATATTATTTATCATTTATTGTTATATATGTTATATATGCCATATTGGAGACACCCATTGGTTAAAGCCTGCATTTGAGGTAAATTTTTTTTTATTTTTTCGATTGGACGCACCGTTTTTGAGTTATCGCCACTTTTTTATTTTAGCAATTTTTTTATTTTGGCGATTTTTCGAAAAAAAATTATTCCATTCGAGTTGAATGAAAACCCCTTAGAAACCAGAAAATATTGGTTATATTTTCGATTGGATGCTCCGTTTCCGAGATATAGACATTTTTTCTATTTTTTTCATATCTATTATCGATCAAAAATGGGGATAAGTTACTCTGGGTAACCCATTGCCCATCGTCGTGGGTAGCTACCCATTATTTTCCCCATTTCCCTGAGGGTAATGGGAAATCGTGATGAGTAATTCCCCATTGTCGTGGGTAGCTACCCATTATTTTACCCATTGCCCTGAGGGTAATGGGTAATCGTGATGGGTAATTCCCCATTTCTTGGGTAGCTATCACATTATTTTCCCCATTGCCCAGAGGGTAATGGGTAATCGTGATGGGTAATTCCCCATTTTCGCTACCCATTATTTTCCCCATACCCAGCGGGTGATGGGTAAACGATCGCAACTTATTCCCAACGGCAATAATAATGGGTAAATGGGTAACCCAGGGTAACTCATTACCCACGAAATACGAACTCTGCTTTACACACATCTAGATCAGCAACATGCGCAAATAGACGGATGATTAAGGGTGTCATTCTATGTATAAGTCGTGAATCAGTCAGTTCGCCTTACTTTTGTGGCTTTGGTAGTTTATAAAACGTTAGAACTTTTCGGTGACTACCTGCTTTGAGTTACGTTATTTAATGGATAGTTTATAAAACGCAGCGCAACATTTTTGATCACTTCAGCTGTCAAATGAAACACGCCATAGTTCTTCGCGTTGGTTGAAGAAATTACAAATTTAAAGAAAGATGTCGATCGAATGGATGGGCAGGTGAAAGTATTTTGCATTCCATTGCTTATAAGTATAAGTAGTTGCCAATTTTGGCTGAATTGCAATCACGTACAGAGCTCAAATGTTTTTTAAAAACTAATTCTAAATTATATTGTTTACCCACTGAAATTCTCATTTGCAATAATAAAATTAGAAATGGAAAGTTCGAATAAATAATGCGTTGTAAAACTATTATAAATATATTTAAAAGTTATAGACATCGTTTGATGTTGACAATAATAAACAAAAGAACCAATACATTACATCCAATACATACCGCGAAATGGCACGTGGTTTAATATACTAATTTAATATAGAAGGGAGAATTTATTCGAGATTGCAACCCAAAATATCATAGGTTTTGTACACATTTTATGTGACTATTGTTGGTATTTGCAGTATTATAAATAATAGCAATCTTACAATCTGTTAATCTATTGAAACAGCCAGCACTGACACTACAATTTTACAATTATTAATTTGACAGAAGCCCACATTCATTCTAAATCTTCATAATAGTAGTGTTGCAAAACGACCTGCAATGAAATCCATTAAACAGCACGGCCTAAAATTACATTAAACAACACTGCCTGTTTCGATCAAACCTAGGTGCAGTGAGCGACGATCAAGGGGAGCGTGCTCACCAAGATTTAATGCGAATTGAAAGAAATAATCAAGGATTTTGGGACTTAATTCGTGAAACCGAACCAACAAAATACAAACGACGTTCAACGCCATTCACATTTGAATATTCATTAATTTTTAAATAAAACGTATGTAAAAAACGAATAAAAACATTTTTTTCTCGAAAACCTGACTTGATAGAGAAATTCCAATTACAGATTCGAATTCAGCCCACCACTATTGGATATTTGGTTGATCCAGTCAAAAACCTTGTAAACCAGTGTAATTGTTTATTTTAGTTGGGCAACTCTATAAACCACAAATGTCAGCTTTCGCAAGCACGAACTGAGGTATAAACTACAATTTTTTGACTTTGGCGTTCGCGTTGGCTTGTGCATTTATGTAGGTACACTTTCGGGGCTTTTAGAATACTACCCTAAGCCAATGCGAACGCAGATTCGTTCTTAACACAGCAGGATCGATATGACGATGGTAAATGGAAACAACGCCAACGTTTATAGATGGTATATGTTTTGGTTGTCACTAGGGTGTCCAGATCCGAAAAACGTCCACGTCGGCTATCCGGTTTTTACTCAATTTGCGTTAATATCCTTAAAAAAGGTGATAATATCCGATATCATTATTGAAATTTGATGAAATTTTGGATTAAGGAATATGATTTCTATTTTCAAATATGATATTATGCTTCAATAGGTTCTAAATGGCATTTCCAAACAGTTTTTTTTTTATTCAAATTTCATATGATTTGAATAAGAATATTATTTTTTTTTTCAATAATAAAAATTATACTATAAATAAATGTTTTTGAACTTAATAGGATTTTCATACACGAAAATCTCTTTAAAATTTGGAATTTAAATAAGTATAAAAATAAATATAATAAACTTTTGAATTTCATATTTAACTCGCACTCCAAACTGGAATATGATTTAAATTTTAATTTAAAATTCAAACGTGCTTGTCAAATTTAAAAAGTATTGTAAAATGTTGTGTTTTAAACTAGTGATGGGCATGAGTCACGTGATTGGCGTGATTCACGCGTGAACGTGAGCGAGCCAAATTTTGCTCACGTGAGCGTGCGTGAGTAGTGAAAAAATCTTCGTGCGAGAGCGTGCGTGAATCCAATTTTTGCGTGAACGATTGTGCGTGAGTCACGCATATTTCCGAATGGTTGATAACATTTGAATTCGAATTTCTTACCACTTTGTTACACAAAGTGTAATAGTATTACATTTCCCTCTAACAAAGCGTAGTTATAGTTTTTATAAACTTTACAGTGGGACCGTTTGCAAAAAAGTGGTAATAATATCAAAACTTGTAAACTATAGGTCCGATTATTTGAGAATGCACTAAGGATTTGTAGGGGAGAAGCCAGGCTTTCAGAGTCTGGTATTTAGACGCACCCTGTTTCGACGTACGTTTCGCTACAGGCAGACAAATCTTTCATTGCATGTAAGTTCCTAACTTGCGGTCTGATTTAAATGATCTTTGTTTTTGAGATTCTACTGAGCCACACAAACCAAAAACATTTAGAGTCGTGTGTCGTCTCTCTAACCGTTACAAAGATATTTGGAATTATAAGTTTAAAATGTAAACACTCGCACTGACTTTCTTTAGTTTTTTGGTAATAACTTGGAAATTTTGAGCCAAAATGTAGTTCTAAAAACCAGCTACATTGGCAAGACTGCAACCAAACGTAAGTTAAAAGCCTTTTTGAATTATTTAAACCGGTTGGTAACGACAACTTCTCAAATTTTTAATGTTTTCAAACTCAAAAAAATTAAATTTGTTAGGAAAGGTACTATAATTCTTCCAATAGTTTCTCAAATTTTTTATAAGACAATACAAAATGTTGTATTTTTTTTAAGCAAGGGCCTTGCCAAAGGTGTTAAATGTAATTCAAAATTTTTTGGGCATTCACCCTACAGCCAGCCTTGGCAGAAAATTAATGATTTTTGACCAAATTTAAAATTTTTGAGTTTGGGAAAAGTCTCGTTTTTTGATTTTCATATTTTTTTACACCAAATTCTAGACTGAAATGAGGATAACTGCAAGGCCGAAAAAATATTTGATCGTACCCATAATCTACTTAAGCAAAGCTGAATTTTTAAAAAAACTTGAATTTTCATAACAGACGTTTTTGAGAGTAAAAAATCAAATTACCCAATTTCTAAAGTAATATTAATTTCATTAGATTAAACATATACTAGGCTATAATACAAAATTGCGGTATTACGTTGTTATATACTTCAAATCGAATTTGCACACAATTAAAAAATTATCTTTTTTTTTAACTTTTTGTGTAATTTTTCCATGCAGTGCTGTGGAGTGCTCGGAGTCGGGGATATGCGCATAGAGTCAGAATTTGTGTCGTAAAAATTTGCACGGCTCTGACTCCAAGTTTAGAATTTCCACCTTTCCAATTTGTTCGGGCAGAAACTATTAATTTTATTTACTTCGGTTTTCAAATAAGACACAAACTTATTTAGGTATAATATTTCAGCTTTGGTGTTCGTACCCTTTCTAACACATTCCTTTTTTTCATGTTTAAAAATTTTTAACTTTGAGAGATTGAAGTTACCGACCGATTTGAAAGACTTTAACAATTTGTTCAACCAACTTCAGTTTGAAGTTTCATCAATGTAGCATTTTGACTCAAAATTACCAAGTTATTGCCAAAAAACTAAACAATGTCAGTGCAAAAATTGACATGTTAATCTTTTGATTTCGTGATTATCATTGCAACGGTCAGACTCAGAGTGTTTTTTGTTTCTGCTGCTTAGTAGAATCTCAAAAACAAAAAATCTGGTTACAAGTTTCACACTCTGTAGCCAACCGCGCGTTGATACAGGGTGCATTTAGATATAATATTCTGATGGCCTGACTTCTCCCCTATAAATGCCTAGTACATTCTTAACTAATATGACCAATAATTTAAAATTTCTGACATTATTACCACTTTATTTTGCAATTGGTCCCATTGATCGTCTGGAAGAATACTAATGGAAATAAGAGGCAAAATTCTTTAAGTTAAGGGTGATAAAATGTTGGTCCTGTATAAAAGGGCTTAGTTCGTTTGCTAAATTTATTAAACACGACACTTAATTTAACTAAGGTATTTACACTTAAGTGTAGTAGTGTCTAATTCCTGAATGTGATGCCAATTAACGGATTTAAGAACTTGCTTTTTACGAACACTGTTTTGTATAGATTTTAATATTGGTTGAAACCTCAATTTACTTAGCATTCGTACCACCAGTCTACTTAGTCTGATTTCGAACTGGACCGCTAATAGCGGACTATCACTTAACCCACTTAAAACCGAGCTTATCTTGCTCTCTCGGTAATATAAAGTACCCGCATTTGAACTGCAGTCAGTTAGTGGGATGCAATTGTTTGGTGGAGGTCCCTCCAAAAGAAATATATTCTGAATTCTTTGATGAAAATTCAAATATCAGCACTGATTAGCGTTAGTGGGGCAATGGGCACGACGTCAGGTAATGCACTTAGTGCTATCCTGAACATCTGTACTCCTGATATCATGGCCGAATCGGCAGCGGCTACATCCATGGTGAGAATCGGAGATTGTGGCATTTTGATATCGGGGCATTCCGGACACACTGAATTACTACACCGGATCAACTCTATTCCCGTAAAAACGGACTATTGTATCTCCTACCTTCTACCAGCGAAAAATGTAAGGACTTCTATTCCGAACAGGAATACCTGGGAAAAGTCACTGGAAGGGGACACCAGTAGTATCAGAGTTTTCATGGATGGATCAAACTTGGACGAGCAAGTAGGCTATGGGGTCCATTCACCGGACCTAAATGTAAATATCTCCTTCAAGCTGCCTGATCACTGTAGTGTATTTTGAGCGGATATTACCGCTATACTGGAGGTTGCTGAACTTCTGAAAAGTAGTGTCACAACCCTCCGGAGAATATGTATCTACACACACAGCCAGGCTGCCATAAAATCCCTGGAAGCCATGTTTGCTACGTCCCTGACGGTGAAAGACTGCAACTCATCACTTAAAGTGATGGCAGAGTATTTTGACATCAGGCTCATCCGGGTACCGGGACACAGCGACATTCCAGGCAATCGCGTTGCGGATGCGTTTGCTAGACAGGGTACTACGGCAAAGGTTCTTCCGGCAAAAGAAGGTGTTAGTATGCCAATCTCTGCCTGCCGTTTGAAGATCAGGCAGTGGGCCGATAATATGTTCAAGGACAAGTGGAGACTTACTTATACTTGCAAACAAGCCAGGGTCCTCTGGTCACAGGTGGACAGGAAGAGGGCTAGGAAATTACTTAGCTTGCCGAGAGGCAGGTGATCAACAATGATAGGAACACTTAAGGGACAATGTCTTGTAGGAAAACACGCCCTAAGATTGGGACATAGAAACTCCACGCTCTGTAGATGCTGCATGGAAGAGGACGAGGAAACGACGAAACACCTTCTCTAGGATTGCCCTGCTCTAGCAGGACTGAGAAGTAGGATATTCGGTACACATTTAGTTAGCACCGTAGCCCTACAGGATATTCCTGTAGGTCTTATAGACAAATTTATTGAAAGGGCAAATTGGCTAGACGACTAGTCAATCGTTGCTATGGAGGAAACTGCAGGTATCCCAATTGGCTTCTTTAGCCTAATGGCCAGTTTTTAAGTGGGTAGTTAACTATCGGATTACTTAATCTTAATTCGAAGTTAATTAGAGATTAACTTTGCATTTTGTTTTTCATTGGTGAGTTAATGTAAGTCGCCGTATTGTCAACTAATATGGCAACCCTTATATTCTTATTGGAAAAAACGTGTGTTTTGGGATAAATACCAAAACAGCAAAGGGGAACAAACAAAATGGAATTATGTAAAATAAGAAATGATGCATAAAATCGAAGTCATTTTAACAAAAATGTGTAAAAAACTATATAGGTGCAACAATTTAACGATCTAGACTCAACGTATGTGTATAAAAATATGTAAATCTGTAACATGTATTTTATACAATCTTCATTTCTCACTTTGACAGTCAGTAATTTGATTGTCAAAATAATATGGTTCTGACTATAAGTTAACCAACCAACATTGGGTGGTTAAATCATAGTTAAACAATGACTAATAAACACAATTCGATGTTTAACCACAATTTAACTAAGAAACGAAGATCACTACTGACTGAAAAACTGGCCATAAGTGTGCTAGACAGCGTGCTGTCTTGCAGCCTTTTCCACCAACCAACCAATATTGGTTTGAATATAAAGCAAGTGGTTCATGTCAAAACCCTGTTTTATTTTTGTGAGTAATTTTTGCGTGATTGTCGTGAATCACGCGTGAATGTGAGTAGGATCAAATTCTGCTCACGAGCGTGCGTGAACGTGAGTACCAAGAAAATCTTCGTGCGTGAGTGGCTGTGTTCCTTTCGTGAGCGTGGGTGGGCGTGAGTCAAAACTTACTCACGTGCCCATCTCTATTTTAAACGCGAATAAGTATATGAAATGGGCGCTAAACAAATGTATTGGAATTGCTACAAGTGCAATTTAATTTAATACAAAAACCCGGTTCCTCCGGCTTTTAGCAAAATTTAAAACCGAAAACTGGTTTGTTGAAAAACTTATTTTTAAAGTTTTTGGATTTTAAAATTGTGGGTTTTTTGAACACTAGTTGTGACACGATCCCTTGTTTGGAAGTGCGTCCGCTAATACCACTGGCAGATGTCATTTGTTGGCCTTGAAATTATTTGCGATTATATTATGATGAAATGAATGGTGTTTCATTCTTAACCCTTTTGCCCCTACTGGAATCATATGTCCCAGCGAAGTTCCTTACATCATAACCTTTTTATTTCCTTTTATAGTTTTATATCTCAATCATCCCAATAAAGATTGAAGCATTATCTGTGGTATAACTAAAAAAACTGCGCTGAATTATAACGGTGCCTCATTTGTGTGCAGTTGTTTAATGACAGAGCACATGATTTACGCAGATCGTTTCCTAAGTTTGTCAATAAAACCGCAATTTTTGTGTTTTTTTTCACAATTCATAGAATTAAGAAAAGTAATTGGTGGAATATTAGTGGCCTTCATGAAAGCTCAAAAGAACCTCGTAACTCGAAAACATCGTAAAAAAAACGTGAAAAAAACGAAACGTGAAAACTTTTGACATTTCAATATCAATATTTTTGTATTGGAAAAAAGAGAGGGTTTTGATTTATGTGAATAATGGAATAGGTAAAGCATATACTCTTAATTTTACTCTGTTTATTTATTTTACCAGAGAGAGATACACTGAGCAACTTTATGTGGTGCCTCATGAAAGGCTTCGGGGCAAACTAACGCTGAGCAAAAGTTCTAAGTTTTCTTGTTTGCTTGCATACCACTATTGTTTGCAGCAAGCAAACACTCACACGGTAAAGTAATAGAAACGTGTTGTTTTGAATGGGACATATTATCCCAATATGAATGTAGAGTGGGACCAATTATCCCAATATAACTTTACAAATACCAATTTTGGTTTTCTAATGTTTGCAGATGGCGTGGAAGAAATTGTCGAATGAGGAAATGCTCGAAATTATGCAAGACTTCAGTGACTCCGGGTCCAATTGTTCTCCATCAGATGACCGGGAAGGAAACCAACTTTGAGATCGTCGGCACTCTTGGTGAAAGAGTCATGCTCAATTCGACTTCTACGATTCGCAATATCGACGTTGCTGTTATTTTCTGGTTGGCACATTCCATTTCCAGCGTTTGGATCGTGGGCACATTCAATATCAAGTGAATGCTGATGGTTTATCAGCTGCAAGATAGATCGACTCTAAGAAAGTACTGAGCATGTCAAACTGCCACATACCACATTTAGTTCAAGTGCAGAGAAAGCAAAAGGATGGCACAAGAAAGAATGTGGACGGCCCTTTGCTCATCAGCGACTACAATCGGATGATGGGAGGGGCCGATCTCGCCGACCAAAAAACAGCTGTATATGACATGAACAAAAAGTCTAGAAAGTGGTGGAAGAAAGTACAGTCGGCAGGCCTTCTAAGTGGACTAAGAAGGAGACTACGAACGTTGGGGATCATTTACCCGTTGAAGGCACCTTGCGACGTCGTTGCGCTCGATGCATTTAAATAAAGAAACAGAGATGAAACAAATTTGTGTGCTCAGGATGTAACAGTGCTCTTTGGCCCCCCCTGTTTCGCACCATTTAATCAATAACACAATCTCTTTGATATATACGATATGAATTTGTTAAGTTCCATTGTTTTACTTTTTATGTTCCTTTATATTTGTAAGCTTTGAATTTTGAATGAAGTTAGAATTGTCGAAGAAAATATAAAGTCGCTTAGTCCATTCGAAAGTGTATCAGATGGAGAACAAAGTAATGTCCAAGTTTTCATTCAGTATGGTAGATGGTAAAGTTTGCAACGATATATCATCAACGAAATCTGCTCAACTGTGCTATTTGTGTGGAGCCACCGGCAAATATTTCAATGCGATCGACGCTCTATGCGATCTACATCGAAAAGGAGGTCGATGAAATGAATTTGAAGTTCAGATTGTCGACAATGCGTGCGTGGATACGGTGCTTCGAGTATTGCCTACATTTGTCCTACAAACTCGATATTAAAAAATGGCACGCACGAAGTACCGAAGAAAGCAAGAGGACAATTGAAGGAGAATTCAAGAGCTAGCGGGGTCTAAACATTGATCTCCGAAGACTGGGTACGGCAGCACCAATGACTGTAACACAGGTTTGCGATTTTTTGAGAATTCGAAGGTTTCTGCTGCGATAACCGGGGTCAACGTTGAAGTAATTAAACATTTCTCCGTCATCCTACAAGTTATTTCGTGTGGCCACAAGATAAACTGTGAAAGATTTTAACAGTATACTATTAAAACGGCAAGAAAGGTCGTTAATTCATACCCTTGGTACCACATGCTTACTTCGGTACACAAGCTATTAATTCACGGTCTTGGGTTCTACAGGGGAATTGGGTTCTACAGTTTTACTACCTTTTCGAACGGTTTCTTGAGAAGCTAAGCGAGGTGTCCGTCGTCAAAAGAAGTACAACGTGTTCCGAGAAGGGATATAACCCACGATCTCTCGCACAACATCCGCGCGCACTAACCGTTGCACCACCGACTGGGTAGGTGATTTATAGAAGAGGCTATTGCCGATATAGAACATCAAAAATACCCTGAAATAATTGTATTGTATAGGTTGCCTGCATTTGGGACGGCACTTTCGACATGAAAGTGCATGAAAAAAAGATAAAATTAATTTTTTTTATTGTTGCTACTCATCGAGCTTGTTGTTTGTTACTTATAGAAGGTCATTATTGAAGGTGTATCGAAATCAAAGTGAGATACTTATTGATTTTCGATAGCGATGCCAATATTTGTCACAATAGTCTTACATCTGTGGCAAACAAGAAGATTAAGCAGTTGGAATATTAAAAGCTTGTTCCGCTAATTATTCCATGCACTTCATTGTAAAAATTTTAAAACCATCGGATTCCGGTCCTAATTGCAGAAACCCTGTAACACTTTTTGAGGATATTCGCCATGCGGTATATCGGTAATTGCACCTTCTATGTAACCCATTTACTCTAAATTCTCAAAATTGTGTTGATGAAAAGTACGTTTTCTTCTTTATAATTTTAATTAAACTGCATTTATTGCATCGGACATCACTGTCCATGGAGGTGAAAAGTTTCTGATAGCAATTCACTTGGGAGTGACCGGATATAATTGCTTCATTGGGCAATCCAAGCATCTCACTCCTTCCACGCAGTATGTCCTGGGCAATGGCTTTATCGGAAACCTTCGTTAGCTAGCTAGAGTGAGAAGGCGAAAAAATTGAGCAGTCTGATTGGTTATGCGATCACTGACACGTTTTAGGTTTATTAGGTGGCCCTGTCACTGAAGCTCAGCTAGATGTCGGGCACATTATTTTATCCTTAGAAACCGGATGAGCCAAACGCATGGGCCAACGGCGGATTGAAACCAAAGGAAAAAAATCCAGTTTCGATATATTGTACCCTGATTAGTATCTGATCCATAATGGACTGCGGCAAGCAAATATCCTGCCAGTGGGTAAAATGCAAAGACCCGGTGGACTGGTTTTGCCTACCGCCAACGTTCATAATGGCAGTGAATATACAGACACGAAAAAGGAAACATATACAACCCCTATTTGTTGATGACCCCCGCAAATGTTATAAGGACCACGATTTACGGATATGCACTTGGAATGTAAGAACTCTATATAGATCCGGTGCAAGTATCCAATTGCCAGATGTCCTCGAAAGTTACAACGCTGACATTACCGCTATACAGGAAATGCGGTGGACAGGACATGGCTGCACAAGAAAAAGAAACAGCGACATATACTACAGTTGCCATGAGAAAAAACATGATCAATCATCCTGTGAGTGAATTTATAGCCACAATCCGCATAAAAGCGAAATATTTTTATATTTCCCTAATTTGTGTGCATATTTTATGGGCGCCTAGGGGAAACGTATGACCGCTGTACTAGGAGAGTTAAATGCCGAAGTAGGCAGGGAGAATGTGTTTAATTTTAGTCTACATACTATCAGTTCTGACAACGGTATGAGACTAATTGACTTTGCCGCAGGGCTGCCTGGGAATCCCCTGATCAAAGAACTAAGAACCAAATTTATCACGTGGTAATTTATGGGGTCTAATGGACGTACGAGTGATCAGAGGAGCTAACATCGATTTTGATCAGTACCTGGTACACCCAGAGAACTAATTGTTTGAAAAGAGGTTGTAGCAACCGTAAATTCGGCTGTTGCCACCGAATTTCGGTTGCTATAACCGAATTGCGGTTGCCACAAACGAATTTAGTTCCCACAACTGAAATTCGGTTGTAGCAACCTGGTTTCATAATCGATTGGATTGCGACAACTGAATCTTCAACTATATTCGTTCTGTCAGCTAAATTTTCTAAAATTTCGGTTGGAGCAACCGAATTTGGAATTAATTCGGATCCAACAACCGAAATTTGTACTAAATCCGGTTGGACTAACCGAATGTGGCACCAATTCAGTTGCAACAACCGAATTTGTCATCAATTCAGTTGTAGCTATCGAATTTCGTATAGCAATAACCGAATTTAGCCTTAGGTCAGTTGCAACGACCGAACTTGACATGAATTCGGTTGCTGGAACCGAATTTGTAATGAATTCTGTAGGTACAACCGAATTAATTTTCAATTCGTTTACCACAATATAATTCTATGCTTCCCAAAACTGGCGTTTAAAATTATATATGGAACTATTATATCAATATCAAGATTTTTTGTAGTTATTAACAAAGGTGAGTGCAAATGTTGTAATTATAGTTTGTCCTAAAAAGGATTTTTTTTCCAGAAAATGTCCAATAAAATAACAACGGTCTTGAAATTTTTCAAGCTGGGCGTTTGAGATGTCCTGCAATCGTCTGTATATAAAACGGTTTAGGTAAACCAACAGATACTACACGTCGGAATTGGTACGATGGCCCGTGATGTCCGGGAGTTCAAAAAAGTCAGAAGTGGTAGGTATATCAAATGTATTACCGTAAAGATTACCCTATATAAATGACTTGTTTTTCTTCTTTTGTAAGTTTTTATAAGAATTCTTGAAAATAAATCATCCGTTAATAATTAAAACAAATTTCAAAATTCATTTGTTAAAATATCTAAATTCGGTTGTAACAACCTCTAATTAGGCTGTGACAACCCTAATGAGGTTGCGACAACCTCTGATAAGGTTGTGTCAACCTCCAATAAGGTTGTGTCCAATGAGGTTGTGTCAACCTCTAATGAGGTTCTGGCAACCTAAAATGAAGATGTGTCAACCTCTAATGAGGTTGCGACAACCTCCGATGAGGTTGTGTCAACCTTCAATGAGGTTGTGTCAACCTTGAATGTGGTTGTGTCAACCTCCAATGAGGTTGTGTCAACCTTCAATGAGATTGTGTCAAACTCCAATAAGGTTGTGTCTACCTCCAATGAGGTTGTGTCAACCTCCAATGAGGTTGTGTCGACCTCGAAGGAGGTTGTGTCAACCTCCAATGAGGTTGTGTCGACCTCGAAGGAGGTTGTGTCAACCTCTAATGTGGTTGTGTCAACCTCTAATGGGGTTGCGGCTAATTCGGTTGTGTCAACCGCAAAAAAATATTTTTCCCGGGAAATTTAAAATTATTATTTTATTTTAAGTTGTGTTTTTATACAACACATATTTTTATTTTTAGTTATAAAAACTATTTTGATTACCAAATCTAAAACAAAATTGTTTCATAAAAACAGCAATTTCAACGTAAAAGGTGACATAAAAAGTTGAAAGTACAGTAATACAAGGTAAGGTCATTAGCCCAAATACAACAATTCAGATACCACTCTCCATGTTTTCGTACAATGGATTGTCAAAGTCAGCCATTTGCCAATAGTCAATAAATTGTCAACATGACTTCAACAATGATTGTTACATGGTTAAATACACATTTTTAGCTTTATTACATTGAATCTTCGCTATTATTTCAATTTCAACACACAATTCGTTTATTTTTCCTGTATTTTTAAATGTGCATAACGGCAAAAAGTAAACAAACATTTCAGCGTCGCCTATGAATTTGACAATCCATTGTACTCTCAAAAAAAAATTTTAAATCTGGTGATCGATTTACTTCACCTTGTATTATTGTACCATGACTGCAACAACACAAACAAATCAGCTGTTTAAAAAGTAATATTGTGGCAAACAAAAACTTCTTCAATATAAGAGTGAAAATTTATTTATTTCAATAAAAATTAAAATGTCAGGTGTTTGGAAGTATTTTAAAAAAGTGGATAACGCAGCACAATGCAATATTTGCCCTAAACGATTAATGGTAAAAGGAGGTAGCACCAGCGGCCTTATTCGTCATCTTAATTTGGTCCACAAAATTAAATGTGATAACCATGCAACTCCCCCTGAAGAACACAACAATAATAACAGTTCAACAAATAATAGAAATGTGTCAAAAAGTCAAAACTCAACCTCCATTAAACATTTTCTTGTGGGACAAACATTTGCGGAAATTGTATCTAAGTTAACAGCAGTCGACGGAATGTCAATTCGAACCATAACAAGAAGCTCTTTTATTCGTGAAAGTTTTTTTAACAGAAACATGGTGTTACCAAAAAATTAAACTGACTTAAAAAATATTATTCTGAAATACTACAATAATGTAAAAGAAAGCATGATACAAGAAATTACGTTCCGCATTTCTAACAATGGAAGATTTACTCTTGTTTTAGATGAATGGAGGAGCATCTCACTAAAAAGATATTTGAACATTTGTTTAAATGGAATTGATTCATTCTATAATTTGGGCTTGGTATTTATATCAGGCAGATGTAATGCAGAAGAAATAAGAAGAGTTGTTGAGAGTAGACTTGAGGAATTTCATTTGTCTTTAACGATGCACATTGTGGCCACTATATCAGATGGACCAAATGTTATGATACGGTTTGTTTCTGAAAGTCCAGCAGAGGGGGTTTTTTGTTGGAATCATGGTATTCATTTAGCTGTTCTTGAAGTACTATACGTGAAATCAAATTACCAATTTTCAGAAAGCGATAGTGACATGAGTGGAGATGAAATTGAAAATTAAATATACGACGTTATTGGTGAGTTAATAAAAATTGGATTTTTGAAACAATTGTGTAATATTACTGTTTTTACTAATATCGTTTCAAAATTTTCAGAAAATTATAGACACGCTGTTGATTCTGTATGAAAAATAGTAAAAATGTTCAAAAAAAAGTCCTCTGAAAACAGCTTGCCTAGAAAAGTATGTAAAGGATGAGTTGGGAAAAAAAGTTCATTTAATTCTCGACGTCAGAACTAGATGGAATAGCTTGGTTGGAATGATAGAATCTTGTTTAAAAACAAAAAATTCCATCAAAAAGACTTTAATGGATTTTAATTCCACAAACTTATGGATTGAAGAACATTTTCCTCTATTAGAAACTTTCATTGAAGTTTTAAATCCAATTAAGGATGGAGTAAAGGCCCTAAGTCGACGCGGCTCTAATCTTTTAATTGCAGATGCTATAATGAATACGCTATACGAGCAGCTTTTATCTACTAATTCTTCACTTTCCCGAAAGATGGTTGATACAATTAAAAACAAAATTAATGATCCTCGTGACAATAAAATGTTATCCTTAATTAATTATTTAAAAGATTGTGAAAATATTAAAAACTGTTCAAATACATTTAATAATAGTTTAAAAATATTTGCCGAACAATGTGAACATCTAGAAGTGATGATGATATTTGTGAATTGCAAGCTGATTAAACTTTTAAAAATAAATTAAATAATGCAATTACCAATGCGAAGGCTACACCCAAAATATCTACACGAGAAAACAAAAATCTTTTCAAAAAGGAGTTGGCTCTATTTGAGACGTCTAACCACCGTACCAAAAATTTGGATAAGTTGTATAATGCACTACTAACAATAAAGCCAACTTCAGTGGAAAGCGTTTCCCGGGAAATAAAAATGTCCGGGAAAACCCAAACCCTAATCGCAATGCTTCAGTCAATTGCAACTTTAGCTGCGACTGAGCGGTCTAGGGAGAAATGAACGGAGGTAAACCGTCTCTTTAGGCGTAAGAAACGGCAGTGGAGAAACCGCGAGAGTGATCGAATTGAAGAGGGAAGAACGAAGCCCGAAAATTCTACCCAAAAGTCAAAAGCAGAACTAATGCGCATGGTTCAGGGCTCCCCTTTCGTAAAGACAAGGACGACAATGTCATCACAGATGTTCAGAGCATATTGGGAATATGGAGAGATAATTTCTCCGCGCTACTGGTACCAGAGATATCCAATGACGATGAGTCAATCGATCACAATTTGAACGACGACGTCGATTGCCCCCTCCTAACCAAGACGAGGTTAGAACAACTATCCCCGGCTTAAGAACAATGAAGCCGCAGGAGCCGATTGATTTCCAGCGGAGCTGTTTAAGGCTGGTGGCGATGAGCTGATAATGTGCATACAGGCGATTGGAGACTCTGTATTATGCCCCATATTTAAAAATGGTGACCCGAGTCTCTGTATCAACTACCGTGGAATAAGCCTTTTCTCCATATCATATAAGGTTCTATCAGATGTAATGTGCGAAAAACTAAAACCAATTATGGCTGGTCTGATTGGGCCATACCAGTGTTGCTTTCGGCCTCAAAAATCAACAACTGGCCAGAATTTCAAGCTACGCCAAATCCTGGAGAAGACCCACGAAAAATAGTCCGAAAAATGTATTGCCTTACAGTGCACAACGGTTAGTATCGGCGACGCATGAACCATGAGCTGTATGAGCTATATCCCGACATTCACATAGTTAAACGGATCAAAATATCGTGGTTACGCTGGCAAGGCGATGTCAGTAGAATGGTGGAAGACGAACCAGCACGAAGGGTTTTTGAAACCGAACTCGAAGGAAGACAAAAATAGAAAGACCAAACCTCCACTGGAGGGATCAGGTTGACGAATCCCTGCGTAAGCTTGGGATTACCAACTGGAGAGATAAAACAAAAGATCGAACTGGTTGGCGAAATATGGTATTTTCGTTGTGTAAGGTCCCTGACCCCCTGGTGTTGTTCGAGACCAGATAGGTAAGTAAGAACGTATTGCATACTTAAAATGATTCTCTTCAAAACTTTTGATGCACATGGCACATGCTACATTTCACCATCCTCACAATTTTGAAACTTTAACCGAATTATATTAAAATTTTGAAATTGGATCTCGTTTTGGCTTCAAGTGCATTGCGGGACGTGAAGTCGTTAACTGTTTTTTCTGAAATTTTGTGTGTATATTCTACTTGACCCATAGAACGATTTTTTTGCTAGCCAAATCCTGTAGCTTAAATTTTTTTCAGCCCGGCCTACTCTATATGTTATTATTAGAGCAATACTTTTAAACATGCAGCGTTCAAACATAATGTCGCTAATTTACAGAGAGAAGTTGTTAATCTAGGTGTACTTACTCTATGTATTCATCTACATACGTCAAATTTTCAGAAGAGGCTAAAATTGGTTTTGTTTATAAAAAAAAACATATTCATATGAAAATACTCAATAATTGGCATATTCGCAAGATTTTTACAGCGGTACAAATGGTCCTCGGCTATTGTTTTACAGCAAAAATCAGTTCTAAGTCTTTTGCAGTTATTGTGCGATATGTTTAAAAATGTCCTGACCATGTGAAAATAATTCGTAAAATTATTTATAAAGCAATAATTGTTGTCCTTGCAAAAATATTGTAGTTTATGAGTAAGCCCGGTGGCGTTTCATTCAGAATAAGGAACAACTTTAGTTGGCGACTTTGCGACTTTCCCGTATTAGAAACGGAGCGGAGAAGACAAAGGCCCTATTTGGGCTCCACTTACGCCTGCGCCTTAATGAGTAAGGACCTAATGTGGATTTTCATAAATTCATAAATTGTGCGTAAGGTCAGAAGACACAAACTGCAGATCTTCCAAGATGAAAATGGACCTCATGTGTTCACAATTTCGAGAGGATACTACAATCTAGAGCGGCTCTAACACCGATGAGTCTTCTTAACCTAAATGCAAGGAATATGCTAAAAGATGAACAGGGAAAGCTAATATTCTATCACAGGAAACATGGTAAACTGAACATGCAAGAGCTAATGTACAATAAACCACAATGAATCTGGGCAGAGCCTGTAATAGGGACTGTATCGTCCTTATCATTTTGGTTTATATTTTTTGTTTGTATATTTATTTTTATATTGGATAATTTGGTTTTGTTTGTGTAGACATAGGGTAGTTTTAAGTTAGTATGTAAGAAAAAGAGATTTGGGCGTTTTGTCCTCTTCTCTGGCAAACTGAATAATAAGAAAAAAAAGAAAAAAATTTGTAAAACAGTAAATGGGCTGGCCTAATAATTACCTAGTTTAAATTTAAAATAAAAATTGTTAAAAGCCTTACTATAGATTATGACGTTCACTTAATTAAAAAAAAATTAACACAATTAAATTATAAACAAGGGCTCGAATTGAAAGTCGTCTAAGTTATTTAAAAAAGTTGTGACCTATAAAAAAAAGCTAATTAATCAGGCACATGATGAAAATCGATCGAGTCAACCTCAAATACGATTTGACTATTTAAAGAAATTTTATTGTATATTAAGTTTTCCACGATTTTCGATTGCAATTCTTCTTATTATTTAAACGAGCTTAAGATCATTTATAATTATTTCTTATTTATTTCCAATATTTCGTCTCCACATTGGGCGACTTCTTCAGGGAACAATTGTTATTATATGTTTTACTAATTAAAAATTCAAAACCAATTCAAAAAACCTCAATATCACAATTTTTTCCTTTCAAAAAAGAGCGGGAAATAAAAAAATTTCCTTGTCAATATGAAAAAATATCTCATAAAACATAAGTAAAAGTACACTTAAAGACAAAATTAAATTAAGAAAATGTAAAATACTAACTTAAATATTGAAAATATTTATCTTATTTAACATTAATGTAATTATCCTAATTCCTATTAACTAAATGTCTGTAATTCTAAGCAATATTCACTATGTCTGTTTTATAGTTAATCGTTTGTCTTAATGGAACCTTCATGATTTGTGACATTTCTAATGTATATCTGCGTTTGTAATTGTTTTCTGTGTTCAAAATTGATGTATGTCAAAATCAGGACAATGATACATTTATTTTTAATACTTGTTCACTTTTGTCATATATACACTGCGCGTCATCAGGTTAGCGCCCCCTATTCCATCATTTGTTTTTACATTTTTCTATTCTCCCATTGGACGCAACTTCGTAATTTTTGAATTGTTTTTGCAATCATAGTAGGCGATCTCTCTCACAAAAAAATAAAGCTGGATAGAAACACCGTTTTATAATGTTTGCTATTTTCTTCCATTCTCGACGAAAAAACTTGCACTTATTTTGCGTCATCAGATTAGCTCCACCAAATTCATTTCTAGTGTTCTCGCTTGTTTTGGTAGTCAGTGTTACCAATTTTTTTTGTGTAAACACAAATAATAGTTTTCTTTAAAATAATCCATAATGGGAAGAGCAGCAGTTTTGTCTTCTGAAGAAAAGGCTAAGATTGAATCTTACTACGATTGTGGACAATCCTTCCATAAAATTGCAGAAAAAATTGGCAGGCACAGAAAAACGGTTGATAGTTTTCTTAAAAATAAGGAAAACTATGGAAAATACTTCAAGGGTGGAATAAATCGAGTGGTTTCCCAAGCAGACAAACGAGCTATACTGAGGTAAGCATCAAATTCCCACGACTCGTCGGCAAAAATTAAGGAAAAAACAGGTGTAAGGGTGAGCTTGTCAACTATTCAAAGAGTCATTAAGAAAGTTGCACACTTCCAGAGAAAACAATTAAAATAGAATCCACCACTTAATACGCTAAGAAAATAAAATCGCCTCTATTTTGCTCAAACTCGCATGACGTGGTCGGTCTACTCAGTGGCAATACGTTGTCTTTTCAGATGAAAAGAAATTTTCATTTCCGATGTGTCTAGTTATTATTATCATGACCTATGTAAGGACGAGCATTATTTGGACCGTCTTCACAGCCGTGTGGGAGGTGTGATGGTGTGGGGAGGAATATCCTTCTATGACACCTGCGAGTTGCAGTTTTTAACGTCGCGAATGAATGCCGGGAACTACAGTAGCGTTCTGAAAACGGCTTTTCTTCACTTTCAAAACCAATTTGGAAATCTAAAGTGGCATTATCACCACGATAATGCTCCGATCCACACTGCCCGATCCGTGAAATCGAGGATTCAGAGTCAAAGCGTTGATGGACTAGAATGGCCACCTTATTCGCCCGACCTAAATATCATCGAGAACGTCTGCGGATGGTTGGTTAGGAAAGTGTACGAGTCCGGAAAACAATATAACACTAAGTCTGAATTAATCGAAGGCATCAAACACGTTTGGTCAACCATTTCGTTAAATTACATTGAAAAATTATACAATTGAATTCCAAATCGAATTTTTTTAGTGATTTCAAACAAAGGCGGCACCACGCACTATTAATTATCTTTAAAACTGTTTACAATATAATACGTAAGTATTACAAATTTATATAGTTGCTCAAAATACTAATTAAATTGAAATTTCTGCAAATGGCGCTATCCTGTTGACCAGTTTTTCACTACTTTTTTTATACATAGTTTCTCTAAAACATTTAATAAAATATTTCGTTAAATGTTGCAGCAGTTATTGTTTTGTATGTATAAAAGAATTGTTAAAAGTATATTGGATAAAAATGGTAAGGCTATAGCTCAATTGGTTTAGATAATATTTAACACTAACCGACGATGACAGAAGGGGCGCTAACCTGATGACGCGCAGTGTATATATGTTGTAGTTGCTGCCCAAATGTGGTAGCCCTATTTGGCAACGTTAAGCAAATGTTGACTGTTTAATTGTAATTTCAATTGTAATTTCAACTTAAAGTATTTTTTTCTAATATGGAAATAATCCAATTATTTAAAATGGAAAATTTTACGAAAGAACAATGCGTTAAAATTGTGAAAACTTATTACACAAATTTTGAATGTTATGCTGAGACCGCTCGCAAACTTCGAAGAATTTTCAGTCTCGAAAGTGCACCTAATGTGTCAACCATTCGAAAAGTGGTCAAAAAATTTGAAGAAACTGGGTCGGGGTTGCACAGTAAGACTGCTGTGCGTCAACATACCGGTCGGTCTCTTGAAAACTTTGCTGCTGTAAAGGAGAGTGTCGCCGTAAACATTGGCATAGTTCTCAACAACTTCAAATTGCACGAAGCACAACGCGGCGTATTTTGACAAAAGACCTACACCTTCAGGCGTGCAAAATTCAGCTTACTCAGGAGCTCAAACCAGCAGACCATGGAAAGCGACGGGAATTCGTTCAATGGGTAATGGAGCAAAGTGAAGTCAATGCCAATTTTTGAAAAAAAACGTTACCTTCTCCGATGAAGCGCATTTCCATCTGAATAGCTTCATGAATACACAAAATTGTTGAATTTGGGGCTCAGAAAATCCTCATACAATCCATGAGAAACAAATGCACCGACAACGATCAACTATCTGGTGTGGATTTGGGACAGGTGCAGTGATTGGGCCTTACTTTTTTGAAGATGAGGCTGAAATTGCAGTGACTGTGAACGGCACTCGTTACAGGAACATAATAACGGAGTTCTTGTGACCTCATCTGGACGGCATGTATCTGGACGACATGTAGTTTCTGGAACACGGCGCCACCTGACACACCGCACGTGAAACAGTCGATTTATTGCAGCAACGATTTCCAGAATAAGTTATTTCAAGGAACTATTATGCCAACTGGTCATCAAGATCAAGCGATTTAACGCCGTGCGATTTCTTTCCTTGGGGTTTTGTGAAATTTCGGGTTTATTCAATTAATCCTGAGCTCAAATCCGAGATTCAACTCGTCTTCGGTGAGATACAGCCACATCTCTGTGAAAAAATCATGGAAAAGTTCATGAAAATAGTAAAATGGGGGCCATTTGACGGATATTTTATTCCATACTGAATCGGAATATGTCTTCGTTACAATCCAATAAAAAATATCACAACTGTCTATATCTATTTATTTTAAAACGAAAAAGTGCACAAATTTACATATTATATTTTAGGTACTTAAAGATACTCACGTAGATATTTCATAGTGTAAATATACCTAGAGTGACTTCTCCTCTCAGTAAATTTGCGACATTGGGCTTGGTTGCATATGGGCGTTGTATGTTGAAAAGTATTGCTTTAATAACAGCACAGTGCAACAAAATTAAGGTACTTGTCTTTAGGTGAATGATTCCTTTACGGAATGAAAATCCAATGAAATCCATACCCACCTTATGGCTGACTGCTTTTTTATTGTCTGATGGAAGTTTTATTTTGAGCCAAAATATTATTTGGCAAATTCCCAAAACAATATTTTTGTGAATAGAGTAGTACAATTTCGAGATATGATGTCTTCAGTGATATTTGATGAGGCGTTTTAGAACATTTCAATCCTCTATCTCCAATGCGTACGTGTCCTTTTCGGTCTTATTTTGAGAAACATCAAAGAAGCACCTTAAAACGGAACTTTTTGGCATTCAAATGTTCCACGAAAATGTTGCACAGAAAATTTCAGAAGGGGTTGTCAAAGAAAAGAAATAGATATTAGAAATTTTTGCTGGTCCTGTCAGCCCTTTTTGCAAGCAGTGTTTAGCTGGCGACATACACGCAAAGAAAAAACTCGTTCCTCCCAAACGAAATCTCAGATAACTGAAGTTCGTTTGGGGACTGTAGTTGGGAGAAACGAACTTATGTTAAGCCATACCTATCATTTCGTTTGGGAGAACCGAGAAATGTTTGCAGCAAACGAGTTATGAAAAACATAAGCTGAAAAAAACGTTTGCAAGAAACGAAAAATGGTTCCGCCAACTATTTCCTCGGTTACAGCAACCGAGTTGTAGTTGATCCTAACTAAAAAAACGTTTGCGAGAACTGAAAAACGTTTGCAGTAAACGAGTTATGCAAAATTAAAGCTTAAAAAACGTTTGTGATAAACGAAAAACGGTTCCACCAACTGTTCTTTCGGTTACAGCAACCGAGTTGTAGTTACAGCAACCGAGTTGTAGTTTTAGTTTACTTGTACATTAAAATTCATATTTATGGTTTCCATAATCTCTTTTTTGTGTAAATTTCCAAGTTTTATGATTTTGGTTTTACCCATAAAGTTTGTTTTAAAAAAAGTTGGATTTTTTTTTCTATCTTTTCAGTGTCTCCTAACACGTCTGTCTCTCCTTGCATTCAAATAACAACTAAAAGCGCAGCAAACTACAACGCGTCCAAGATCTATTGACAAGACAAAAGCATTTTATCTGTATGCGTGAGTGTGTATGTCAAACGAGTGGACTGTGTATACAGAATGAGAGAATTAGAGAAATTTACGTTCTTCGTAATCTGTGCTCTGATTAGAAAAATGGCTAATTTCAGTTACCGCAAACGGTTTTTAACTTGCGACAAATATAAGTTTGTATGCGTTTAATGCAAACGAGATTTCGTTTGCAACAACTTGATACAGATTTGCGATATATGAGTTTATTTGGGAGACAAATTAATACAAATCAATCAAAGTATTGTTGTGGCAACCGAGCAATAAACGTTTTTTTTCTTTGCGTGTAGAATAGTAAGTTTGAGGGTTTATATATCCTAGAAATGGTTAACTTTTGATTTTAGAATAAGCCTTGGAAAAAATTTTGGGGTATGTATATAGATTACCGGTCGTTTTCGCCCTATTAAGAAATTAGTTCTTCATCTGAATATGTTTGAAATAAAATCATATATTTTAGTCCGTCCTCCATGAGAAATTGTATTATGGACTAGGAAAATTTTGAATTTAACTACTTTCAGAATATAACTAATAAATAGAACTGAAATTATTCTTTGGTACAATATTTTTTACTTTTTTTTATCAAACCAACACTCAGGGGATGCCCCCTATAAATGCAGTGCATTGTGTTGGCGAAGGAGAATTGAGGTAGTGGAGGGTGGATTTTTGAATGTCACAATGGGTGGGAATTACACTGGCCGGAAGTATATTCCACATACGGACTGTACGGCTGAAGAACGAATTTTCTCTATAGTGTGTAGTGCGCTCAATCGGCCACTCGATAAAAAACGGATGAGAGTTCCTTGAAAGCCGCGTACCCCGGCTAAATACCCTCACGTGTGGCATAAGTTGACGGATGTCCGAGGAACACATACCGTGGAAATATCGATAGAACAGCGACACGCAACCCACATTTCGACGATGCTCAAGGGAGACAATAGAGTTGGAGACCCTACTGTCCCCTATCAACACCATCGCTCTCCTCTGGACACGGTCGGGAAGCTCCAAAGATGTCCTAGGAGCACCTGCCCGTATATGGGAGTTATATTCCATCTTTGGCCTGATGAGGTGGTGTAGATATTGAGAAGATCAGATGGAGTGAAGTATTTCTTGCACCGCTTTACAAAGCCCAGACACTTGAATGCATCTTTCGACACTTCAATGTTTTTCCCAACGGACATCACATTGTATTTTCATGCCCAGAACATCTATTCATTCGACCTCATTCAACAATGGACACCAGATCCCTTCCGAGTGATTCATTCATCGTCCGGCGTTTGACTTCAATCTCTTGAAGACTTGGCCTACGGTCGAATGAATAAGAATGACAGAGATTACTGTCAACCGCAAAAGAGTATATTGGATTCACAGTCTGACCAAGGAGATCGTCAATGAAAATAAGAAAAAGAGAAGGAGAAAGAACAGAGCCCTGTGGTACACCTGCAGTCAGTGTATGCTCGTCGAATGAAACCCCATCTACAACAACTCGTATAGTGCGATCTCTGAGAAAACTCCATATAAATCGAGTGAAATTATTACCGACACCAAAAGCAGCGAGCTTTGACACGAGTGCATCGTGCCATACTCTGTCAAAGGCCTTGGAAATAGAAGAGAGAAGAGATTCGTTGTCACAACTATATTTACAGCCAACTAAAATTTTGCGGTTCTTTGGACTATCACATTATTCAGTTGTGATTACAAATATTTGTGTTCATGATCACCAAACGTTGTGCATATTAATTGATTTCTAATTCAGTTTTGGGTGCAAGAACTGACATATTTAGTTGAAGCCACATCAACAAAAAATATATGTGATCAATCAATCGAGTTTTACTTGTAGCAATCAAATTATCCTCTAGTGGTGAAAATTCTATTAGTTGGATGAACGAAAAATGTAAAAACTAATTCGGTTGTACCAAATAATATATCAACTAATTATGTACTTGAATTTAATGGTTGTCACAAGCATTTGGTGATGCTTTAACTCATTATGAATTTTATAGAAAAAAAGTATAAAAAATATTTTTTATTAAAATTGTGCGTTTTATATTGAAATATAAACATTATATTGAAATATATTTCTAGCCAGGGTTCGTATTTCGTGACCATTATTGATCGAAATATATGAAACAGATGGGAGGGATGGGTATCATATGTATGTTTAAGTTAATTTCTGTCATCCACAGTAATACCCTGCAGTTTCACAAGTAGTGGCTGGCAACATTTCATCGACTACATCGCCATTGATTTTTCATTGACTACATCGCCGATTACATTGGTACTCAGTGGTAATCTGTAAGGTAGTGTCTCCAGAGATTTTCTATTGTTTTTCTTAACCTGTCGATGAAATGTTACCGATAAATGCGTCGACGAAATGTTACCGATAAATGCGTCGACGAAATGTTACCGATGAAGTAATCGACGAACAGTAAGGCATTACCAAAGCGGACATCGCCTTGTTAAATTCGCCGCTCAAAAGCATTGCTGGTAGTTTAGCGAGTAGTCGACGAAAGGTTTGTGGTAGTCGATGAACTCATCAGCGTAGAGTCGATTACCAATACTGCAGGGTAGTTCCTCCAGACAAGTGTCCACAATTATTTGCATGTGTTTGTGTAGGCGTCAATAGTGGCATCATATTCAACGATTATGTTTAAAAGTTGCACTTCACCTCGATTTATGATAATATGTATTCTTCGCTGGCTGCTATCTATACACTTTATTGTTTTTCCACAACTTTGTTTATCACTTTCTGTTTAAAATATTAGTTTTTCTGTAAAGTCCTCGTGTAACATTCCAATATACGTATGTACACAGAAAAAAATAAAAATCAATTTTAATTAAAGAATTTGTTTATTTGATTAATTTTTGAATTGATTTTGGTGTAATCTCGAAAATGATAGTATTAATTAAAGGTATTTGTAAATTTGTCAAAAAAAACTTGAATTAAAAAATTTTTAAATTTGATTAAAAAAAACATTTATTGATTTTTTTCAAAAATATTTATTAAGTATGTAATCAAGTTAATTAAACAAATCATTGATTTTTTTCGCAATTTTTAATTAAATCTAAAAAAACTAAAATGATCTATTTTTAAAGCGATCATAATCGGAACTATTGTCCGGTTTTCTTAAACTATTATTTTCATCATTTCCCTTACGGGAATTTTTTACTCGGTCTGTTTTCTAAATTTACAAATTTATTCAAGCTCAAGACCTTTTTAAATAATATAAAAAGCTTATCTATTAGCTTTATATTACTTTCAAAAAAGTCGAGCATAAAAATGTTCCAATGATACCAAGGCTGTCTGTATAGCTATTTCGGATCTTGCCAAGATCTTCATCAGCAGGCTTTTTGGTATGTTTTCGGTGAATTCTTCAAAAATATACATCCAGAAACACTCATCATATTAATTAGAATTCCTTTAATACACGTCTGAAGAATACCCAGCACTACCATTGGAACAGTTTCATGCACAACTCTTTTTTATCGAAAAACCATTGGTTTTAAACAGACATGATTTGTTTTGTTTTGTCATTGCAAAACATCAAAACAGAGGGTTGTCATCACCAATATTATTGTTTCAAGCTCGCGGTGTTCTTCGTCAACTTTCGGGAATTTTTACTCGGTCTGTTTTCTAAACTTACAATTTTATTCAAGCTCAAGACCTTTTTAAATAATATAAAGCTTATTTATTAGCTTTATATTACTTTCAAAAACGTCGAGCATAAAAATGTTCAAATATTCACAGCTTTATTGGAGAAATGTATTGCTTTTATCTAATTTAGGGCACTCTTGATTTACACGTTCAAAATGTGTAAGAAGGTAAATCTTAAAGTTTCTTTTTACGTGAAATTTTTGAAAACAATTTTCGTGTAAACAATTGTATGTGATATAAGGCGGCAAATTGTGTCTTTTCAAGTGCATAAAAAATGTTTGGGGACAGCAAAATTTTTCAGTGCAAACAAAATACTCAACGCAAACACTCATTTCCAATAAAATTTATTCAAAAACACTTGCCAATTAAGCACAATTACAAAAAACGCAGTTTTAATCACGAAACAAGACAATTTAACACTATTATTCTTTAAGATCACAAAATAAAATCTTTCAATGAACAATAAACGAATTACAAAAAACAACAGTGTTGTATATCAAAGACTAGAGCCGTACGAAAAGTGACGACGACGGCTGGTGACTCAGCCGCCACACATATTACCTCCCAACGGCGCTGTAAAATTCAACTTTCAGTGAAATACTTTATCACAACAATTTTTGTTTACAAAAATTGCTAATATTAAGGTTTGTTAAGAATATATCGTGCATATTTATATTAATTTAGAAAGATTCACACGAAAAATTCGATAATGCACTCAAAAATTAAACATTTTTAGCGCCGCAGATTTGCGACTTGCCAACTCCAAGTTCTGTTGTAAACTCAAAAAATATATTTTTAATTTAATTTTTTGAAAAAATTCAATTATATTTTTAATTGAAATTTACAGGCCAATATTTTATTCTGTGTACATAGTTTCTCTTTAACAACAAAGCCTCTTGTGAAAACTCGAATACATAACTGTGTGTTTTTGCAACAGAAACTAAATTATGGTTACAGTGACTAATATTTGAACACGAATTCTAATATTGTACTTTTTATTAGTTGTATCTTCCATTTCAGATGAATGAGGTTTTAAAAAAACTCAAATTGGTTAACACAACTAAAATTCGGTAGTAGCAACTTGTATTTAGCAAGACCGATTTTTAATCTATCAATAACATCGGCAAATAATTCTGATGTTTGACAATTACGAATTCTGCTCAAAATATAGATTTTATGATGGAATTTCCAATGACTGAATTGATTTCCAACTAATTTTTCATTGCGATCTCATTCTACGCAAGCCATACACGCAGAGAAAAAACTCGTTCCTCCCAAACGAAATCTCAAATAACTGAAGTTCGTTTGGGGACTGTAGTTGGGAGAAACGAACTTCTGTTAAGCCATACATGTCATTTCGTTTGGGAGAACCGAAAAATGTTTTCAGCACACGAGTTATGAAAAACATAAGCTGAAAAAAACGTTTGCGAGAAACAAAAAACGGTTCCGCCAACTGTTCCCTCGGTTACAGCAACCGAGTTTTAGTTGAACCTAACTAAAAAAATAACAAGCCTGTGTTAGATAACACGGGCGCATAGGTCAGACGTAGAATACGTTAGTCATTTTGCAATTAAAATATATGAATTAAATATAATTTTTGATATATTATATATGATATATTGATATAGTGAGCGTATACATCGCCAATCCTTTGTATTAATGTACATACACACACATTTACACGCTGCTCGCAGAAGTAAACAAACGACAGCAAAGATCTGTAAACTTTCAAGCGCACACAAGTGTCCACGCTCCCCTCCCTTCATTTTATGTTCCCCCCCAAACGAACTAATAACCGACCGATCCAACAAAACGAAATGTACACACACACACATTTACACGGTGGTCGATAAATAAACAAAGCACAGCAAAGCCAAAATCATTTGATTTCACAACAACAACTAAAACAACAGCGGCATTTACAAACCAACAACAACAGCGGCATGTACAAAAAAAGTCTAAAATATCATGCTCTTAAATATTTATTTCCTTAACTACATAAAACTTTTATATATAGACATATAATTTTTTTAATGTAATTCGAAACAAAACATATTACCAAAACTGAGTAACATATAAAAATTGCTAAAATATGTTTTAATATTTAAGTAAAAGTGGGTGAAAGTTGACAAACATTTTCTCAAAATTTTGTGCTCCAGATCAACACCCCTACCTTACCGTATAACTTATTCTACGTTAAAAACGTTTGCGAGAACTGAAAAACGTTTGCAGTCAACAAGTTATGAAAAATTAAAGCTGAAAAAACGTTTGTGATAAACGAAAAACGGTTCCACCAACTGTTCTTTCCGTTACAGCAACTGAGTTGTAGTTACAGCAACCGAGTTGTAGTTGTAGTTGTAGTTACTCTACTCAGTACATTAAAAGTTATATTTATGGTTTCCATAAGCTCTGTTTTGCGTAAATTTCCAACTTTTATGATTTTGGCTTACCCATAAAGTTTGATTTTAAAAACGAACACGTCCGTCTCGCCTTGCATTCCAATAACAACTAAAACCGCAGCAAACTACAACGCGTCAGTTGTCCATGCAAGATATATTGACAAGGCAAAAGCCTTTTATCTGTATGCGTGAGTGTGCCAAACGAGTGGACTGTGTATACAGTCGAAGGAATGAGAGAAATTTACGTTCTTCGTAATCTGTGCTCTCATTAGAAAAATGGCTAATTTCAGTTATCGCAAACGGTTTTTAACTTGCGACAAATGTAATTTTGTACGCGTTTATTGCAAACGAGATCTCGTTTGCAACAACTTGATACAGATTTGCGACATATGAGTTTATTTGGGAGAACTACATAAACGGTTGCGATTAATAAATTAATACAACTCAATCAAAGTATTGTTGTGGCAACCGAGCAATAAACGTTTTTTTTCTTTGCGTGTACTGCCAATCGTTAAGAAGGTAATTGGACTCAAGATATTTCACTACCCGGCGGGAAATTTCCACATTCTGTATAACTTACTTTGAATGTGTAAGCGCTTCCACCCCTAGGTTAATTCTGATTACAAAGCAGATTACTTTTTGGTTAATGTATTGTTGGAATTATAGGCCTTACTTAGGGATCTTCGATCGATACTAATTCGCACATGTGAATTGCAGAATTGAGTTTGTATATGTACGATTGATGATCAACCGATGGTATCAATTCAGGCACAGTAGTTAGGCATCTGATGATAAACTTGTCACGGAGTTCGAAACTAGTCATGCCAGTGAGTGTGTGTTGAACTAAATTGTCTATTATTTGCACCAAAAAAACCAACCATTTTTCAATTCGAAAAATGTACATGACTTGTAAGTTTGTAGTATGAATTTCTCATACATTAACCAAAAACTAACAAAATCGGTCAACAAAATTCAAAAAAACAGATTACTTTTATATGGAGATGGCCGGATTTTTTGACAGTCAGACCACAAAGCAGATTACTTCTTTGCAAAATTAATGTATATTGTGGTCAGGCGCGAGAATTCTGGCCAGCTTACAAAGTAGCTTATTTAACCAGTTCTTGTGGGCAAACTCACTACAGCTTCCATTACTTTTTCATGCAATGTGAATTGGTTTGCCACTTTGTAGATTTCATATAATGGCGTTAGTGGGCAGAATCCCTACATCGTGCATTACTTTTGAAGTAGATGTGGATTGATTGAACACTTTGTTGATTACAATTTATGTATGTCGTTGTGGATAGTCATGCTACACCGCGCATTACTTTTGAAGCAGATGTGGATTGATTTAGCACTTTTGTGATTACAATGCATGGTGTTGTAGACAATCTTGGCATACTATTCATTACTTTTGAAACACAATTTGTAGCATACAATTTAACATACAACTTTACACTTGCTCCCATACTGCTACACAACTAAAACCACACTGAATTCTAATTCCAAATATGTAAATTCCCAAACAAAATAAACCATAACTTCGCAATAAATCCCGTTACATTAACGTCTGTTTCTTGCAAAAATTTTTTCTTTAGTTCGTTAGTTTTGTTTTGCACATATTTTTTTTTGCGTTTGCACACACAATATTCTAAAATGCTATGAAGAATTCGTCAGTTGATTTTGCTTGGCACAAATTAATGTGAAAGCATCGATAAATTCAGCATAGCAAAGTGATGTACACAACATGTCCAAATAGCTGCGATAATTTCATCTAACACTTAACGAAGTGTTCGAACAATTTCCCGCTGGGTAGATGGTGGTTAACCATGCTCTCCATAACCTTCGAGAGCGCAGAACAAATTGCAATTGGGCGGTAATTTGCAGGGTTATTTGCATCACCTTTTTTAGGGATTGGCTGGATATTAGTAACCTTCCAACGCGCCGGGAAGACTCCGGCATGGTATGCAAGGTTGAAAAGGTTGCGCAGTGGGCACGCCAGCGTCGAAGAGCACTTACTCACGACCAGTGCAGATATGCCATCTGGGCCCGGGGATTCAATTACGATTGGTAAGATTGGTAAAAAATTTGTCGTCTTCATTAATTTCCTGAGTTTGCAATATGTGTCTGCTCCACCAGCAAATTTCAGCACGTAGTGCTCCGGGAAGTCGCTTTACTTGCATTTGAGTAGGTGCATTTGAGTAGGAGAAAATCAACATTGCGTATAAATTTTTTGCAATTAATTTTAAAATTCAGGACTTATTTAAAATAGGACGAACGGGACGGGACTTGTAATCTACAGTGGCTCAAAATTAAAATGGGACACCTATTAATATTACTTCTGCTCCCTATATTCTACTGAACTAAGTAACTTAAGAAAACAAATTTATATATAACGTTTTAATGCTAATGCGATTTATTGAAAATATAAAGAGAAGTCATTTTCATTAGTGCAAAAAGTAAGAAACAAAAAAATGTAAAGTAATTCATAGTATTAGGACCAAAGTATTAATGGGACACGAATTAAAAAATAAGTAAAAAAATCCAATGAGTGTTCGAACTCACGGGCGATGTGTTAACACCTTGTTGCTACACGGTACCTGTTCGATTTCTATGAACACATTCGTAAATGTTACACTGGAAAATGAAAAACAGCGTTCAATCATATGATGACGTTTCATTTAAATAATATTAATACTTAAAATTATTTAAAGACCCAGTGCAAGCACATGTGTCATTATATTCTTGCTCAATACTTTTTTTTTATTCCCACAAAAGTCAAAGAATGCAAAGCAACAGACACTTGTACATACATACATACATTGTTATATTCGTACGATATAACCGAAGATCAACATAAAATTCTTTTTTAATATTACTCCAAATTAATACTCCAAATTAAAACACTTCAATCTCGGCTCGCCGATATCGGATCGCCTTAATTTTTGGCCTAAACTCTCCGTCGAAACCCGCACTAGCTTTTTAATCCAAAAATTAATAAAATCGGCTATGAATTTCCGGAGGAAATTGCGTGGGAAAATTATATGAAAATCGCCCAATAATCACTTTCAATACCGACTGCCAAGCAACGAACAAACAAACGATGATTTACTCTTACAAACCTAACACTTGCGTATGTATTAAATTTATAGTTTACTGCCCTAGAGGCGCGCGTATAGATGTTAACACATCAATAAGGTATCATATTCAAATCTTCAATATTTTGTTGGGAGGCCCTTTTGTTGTATTATCGCTTTCAAGCGTCGCTGCATCGATTCAACCAGCTTTTTTGATGTGTTAACATCTATACGCGCGCCTCTAGGGCAGTAAACTATCAAACTAATTCATACGCAAGTGTTAGGTTTGCAAGAGTAAATCATCGTTTGTTTGTTCGTTGCTTGGCAGTCGGTATTCAAAGTGATTATTGGGCGATTTTCATATAATTTTTCCACGCGATTTTCTCCTGAAATTGCTAGCCGATTTTATTAATTTTTGGATTAAAAAGCTAGTGCGGGCTTCGACGAAGAGTTTAGGCCAAAAATTAAGGCGATCCGATATCGGCGAGCCGAGATTGAAGTGTTTTAATTTGGAGTATTAATTTGGAGTAATATTAAAAAAGTATTTTATGTTGATCTTCGGTTATATCGTACGAATATAACAATGTATGTATGTATGTACACGTGTCTGTTGCTTTGCATTCTTTGACTTTTGTGGGAATAAAACAAAAAGTATTGAGCAAGAAAATAATGACACATGTGCTTGCACTGGGTCTTTAAATAATTTTAAGAATTAATATTATTTAACTGTAACGTCATCATATGATTGAACGCTGTTTTTTATTTTCCAATGTAACATTTACGAATGTGTTCATAGAAATGGAACAGGTACCGTGTAGCAAAAAGGTGTTAACACATCGCCCGTGAGTTCGAACACTCATTGGATTTTTTTTTTAAATCGAGCGAACCCATCGCCGCACTCTTACCCGTCCCTACCGACCGAGAGGGTCACGTCCCCATAACGTGAGGACAGCGTACACATTATAGACCGGTCTATAACGGGAGAGCAAGGATCATAAGTTCACACGTTACAACCAACTACAGAAATTCTTCACCAGTTGGTATTACACTAACATAAATAAGTATAAAAGCACATCAAGAGATATTAGCATAACAGACTTCATAATATATAATAATTACGAGCAAAACGAAAACCAAATCATAAATCAGACCAGATAGTAAGGATAAAGTAAATTAAATTTACATATGTATGTTAATGAATATACAGCACTAATGCAATCGGTTCAAATGACAAATTATGCTAGACTTTGTCGTTTCCCAACTACCTGTGAAATCAATAAACTGATATAGCTCATTAAAGTCACGACACATTCTCCTAACTGGATCAAAGGACGCATAATTCGAACGCTGAAACTCGATGTGAATGAGTTTATAGTACCTCGTGGGTCTCAATGGGACATTTATGAAAATCTTAGATAACAGAAATTCAGAACATATACATCCATCAATTATCTTCAAAACTGTAATAGAGTTTATCATGGTACGTCTACTACTAAGAGTCGGCAATCTGATCAATGCTAGTCTACTGCTATACGAAGGAAGATTATGGTTCGGGTTCCATTGAAGATTTCTTAGACAAAAAATGAGAAACTGTTTCTAGACCGATTCAATCATATTAACATACAAATTGTTCTGGGGGTCCCAAACAACTGATCCATATTCGAGAATAGGGCGGACTAGTGAAGTAAAAAGATTTTTCGTAACGTAGGGATCTGAAAATAATAAAGTTCAGAACGCCATATGCCTTGTTTACCATCGTAATTATGTGGGAGTTGAAATTCAATTTTCTGTCCAAGAGAACACCAAGATCAACAAATGAATCCACAGATTCAAGAACATTGCCACCTAAAATGTATTTTGCCGAAAATAATGATGACCTAGAGAACAGCATAGCAACAATATACCTAGTATAGTCTGCTAGCAGTACAGATTTTGTATTCTTTTTCGAACATCTATTCCTTACATTCTTGAGACTATTTAGAGCCCTTGAGGACCATGGGGGCCAGTATTACCCATTATTGGCCTCTTGGGTACAGACTTAGAAATATAGCCATTAATAATATTATAGAAATCATCCAGGGCGATTTCAAATTCAAAAGAATTATCACACTGACAAATACTATGCCAGTCGGTATCAAAGATAAGATTATTCAAAAGAATAAAGTTCGCACGCGAAAAGCATAGGCCAACATAGGACGAAGAGCAATTGCAACCAACCTGCATAGTATCATATGTATAATTAATTCCCAGCGTTGGATGGTAACTATCCTCAGGAGAAATTAACGGATCAATTCGAGAAATATCAAAGTTGTTAGAATCATCCACTAAAACTAGATCAAGGACTCGATTCATAGAATTGGGAATGTCGTTCAATTGAATCAACCCAAGTTCGGAAATATGCGTAACAAAATCAGATGACCAATCACATGCACACTTAAAAATATTCACTGTGTTCGGAGTTCCAGGGAGTCTCACCCCGATCGGATAACTTGTAGCGGAGTGAAAAACTTTAACTCCGTTCGGATGAAACTAATTAACTCCGATCGGAGTGTATTCACGCCGTTCGGATGAAACTACTTAACTCCGATCGGAGTGAATTCACGGCGAGACCAAACACACGAATGACGCTTGCCCTTGCTACGAAACAGCACTGGAAATAAAAATCACTCCGATCGGAGTAGATCCAGCAGTTCACTCTGTTCGGAGTGCGACGGTACGTAAAATCAGTAAAATGCGTCAAGTTTCATCCGAACGGAGTAAATTTAATAAATTCACTTCGTTCGGATAAACATTTTCATTCACTACCAGCACAGGAGTAAACTAACACCGGACCGGAGGTAAAAAAGGCACTTATCCGATTATCGGAGTGATTTTTTTGCAAATAATTTTAAGTGTGTGGTGTCAATGGAGTCAGAGAATTAGTATCGGGTAAAGACACCCATGTCACAGACGGCAAGTTAAAGTCACCCAATACTAAAATACGGTCCTTTCTACTGGCTAACGCAATAACTTTTGCAATAGCGTCAATATGCTCTTGATATACCTCAAAGCATGAAGATGGCGGAATATAAGAACATGTGACAAACAATTTCAAATCGCCTAAATTAATGGACACCACAATAAACTCAAGATCGCCAATGTCATCAACTGTAACCAACTCAGAAGATAAAGAATTCTCAATTGAGATTAAAACACCACCACCAATTTTACCAACACGATCTTTTCTATAAACTACGTACTTATTGCAGAACAACTCAGAATTAAAAACATTAGGTTTAAGCCATGTCTCCGAAAATGCAATGACATCAAACTCAAAACCAAAGCTATCAACAAATAATCTGGACAATTTAGTATTCAAGCCGCGAACATTCTGATACGCCATATTCAAACTCCCAATTAGTTTTTTGGAGCTGCCTTATCTCCAGACGGTAATCTAGCAAAATTATCACGCCTTCCATTATTCCGATACTCAAATTCCCTTACGAATGTTCTGTGAGGCCAAAATTCCGAATCCACCAGTCTGACAAATAGATCATCCGGTGCAATAATTTTGAAAGACGACCTACGTTCCGAAAATTGTGACTTCAGCTTGAAGCACTGTCTGGAATCGTTAGAATTATGCCCGACTAATTTAGACGATATGTAAAGTCGTATATCCTCTTCGGTCGTGTCGGGGGAAAGTCTAGACACAAAAACTGTCTTCCTTGCCGGTACGACAGTCAACGTTCTTGGTCCCGGTCCTGGCACCGGGGCGGGATTACCACCCGGAGGAGACGACTTATCGCTGTCCGTGGAAGCTATAGTAACTACAGAAACGACTTCAGCAAAAGTAGAAGGGGCAGGAGATTTCATTGGACTTGAAACTGTAACTGGAGAATTAACGTACATTAAATTCGTCGAGGAAGGAATTACCAACAATGGAGGGGCCTTCTTAGCCGTCTTCTTCCTTTTCGGCGAGGAAGCTTTCGGTGAACCCGCTCTTTTTTCCAATCCCGGATATTTATTAAACATCCCAATAAACTTGGAAAATCGACCAGATAAATCCGAAAGCTCCTTTTCCATATCAGAAAACTCGGACTTCATGCTCCTGAAAAATTTGTAGAACTCCACATCCAATTTTCTACAATCCAGGCAACACCAACGAAGACCTTTGTCATCACTAAGATTGTCCGCCACTCTTGCATAAAGTCCAACACATTTGACATGTACCAAGCCATCACACAACCAACACGAAATAAGAGCATCGGTATCCGATCAAATCTTACAAGTCATCATTATAATTACATCAGAGTAAAAAAAAATAAATAAGAAACAAATACTAAAAACAGAATTCCAAAATCGACAAAATTCCCAAAAACGTATGAACGTATTATCCCTTTGATATTAATTCCCAAAATCAGAATGAAACACTGACACACAAATAACGAAACAAAGAGAATGAAAGAAAAAACAATAGTTAGGTGATAATTTTTCCCATTCTTCCTTAAGAGCAAGTGTAAGTGTGTTTTTGTTGTTAATGTGGTGATTTTTAACTTTTGTTCCAAATAACTCCACACGTGCTCAATCGGCTTTAAATGCGGCGATTGTGGTGGTGTTTCGAGTACATTTGGGCAATTATAGAGCAACCAATTCCGAACATAATAACCCTTATGCTTTGGATCATTGTCCTGGTAGAAATAGTACTCGTAGGAAAGGCCTAATTTTTCGGATGTTTCTGAAAGGTTACACCGCAAAATGAGGTAGTATTATATTCCATCCTTTGCAAATGATAGTCGTTTCAGCTTGTTGACTTTACTGATATGAGGCTTCTTCCTAGCTACTCGACCGTTGTATTGATGCATTTTTCCCCAAAAATATTTCTGCTTCAGCCGCCAGTTTAGGTGCGCTAAGATGTGGGCGTTTCTTTATTTGCTGTAAGAGCCAACGCTGGTCTGAATCCGAAAATATTTTTCGCTTGCTCGGTTTCCCAGAATTTTCTGAGTTTTTATATCTTTTAATAGTATTAAACACTGTAGATTTTGGTCGGTTTATTATTTGCGCGATATCTCACACAAATTTTCCAGACTTTGAGTGGGAAATTATTAATCTCCTCAGCTTTGGCGAATTTTGGGAACGACGTGGCGCCATGATGGATATTTATAACACAACTGACTGAAATATTCTATATAGAGGTCTCTTAAAAGTGACAGTCAAAAAAAAAAACATTTGGTACCGTTATCTAAAGCTAAACTGAAAATGGTTGCCATCTGTCCCATTATTACTTGAGGGTCGTGATCTGTATTATTGTGTATGAATGCTTATAAATTTATTTCAATTGAATATAAGGCAGCAATTATTTCCTTAAATAATAAACAGTAACGTGGGAATATGAAATCATAAAAATAAAGTCAAAATTCCGTTACCATATTTTAAAAATAATATATATTTTATTATCTGGGTTAGTGTCCCATTATAATGTTGAGCCACTGTATATAAATATCCCACTTTTATTTTCCACCGTCTATTCTAAAACCAACAGGAACCCCTTTTCTAGAATATTTAAAACCTCAAACTGGCAACTGTTTGTCTGCTTTGAAAAAGGACTAACAGGGCTGGAAAAGTTTGAATTTATCAATTTCTTGTCCTTCGCAACCCCTACTTAAATTTTTAGAGTACCAGTTGAATTCCCATAAGCCACACTAGTACAATAAAAGATCGCCTGCATTATTAATATTATTTGTTCGTATTCAGTGATTGTGTCTATTAGATGCCATTCATACATACATACTTATGGCATATGAATTCCCCACTCAAGAAAATATGTATATATGTAAGTAGAATACTGGAAAATTCTCCAACTCTCGCAAAGGGGAAATACAATTCACCAACGCCTTGAAAACACTCACCCATCCAATCATTTTTAGGTCAGACCACGTGGTGGAACGTAAACAATTCAAAATCTCTTTGTATTTTGTGGAACGTAAGTTTCGAGTACTTACTCTCACCAACTACGTGTTCTCTTACAACCATACCAAATCCAATCGTCCCTCACACTCCAACACAAACCTAATCAGGGACATTACACCGTTTTTTTGTTGTTTTTTTTATACAGTTTTGACTAATTCAGAAATGATATATTAGAACACTTTAGAACATTTAACATGATTTGCGTTAATTGAATTACAATGCACTAACGTCAATGTAGTACAAAATAATTTAGCAAAGAAGTAAAAATAATCGAAAGTTTGGTTAAGCGTGTGTGGTCTGGGTAGGGATGACAGATTTGAATCCAACAAAAAAGTAAATCGAGGGAAAAAAATGGCAGTAGAGTTAAGAAAAAAATTACACTTTTTTATTAAAAAAATCATAAAGTTCGTACCGAAAAGTAACAAACGAAGATTTTTCAGAATTAAAACAAAATCCGTAGATAGCAGTAAGAATTTATACATTAAAGAAAAGCGAACAAACTAAGAAACCACAAATAATTATTTATTATAAAAATTACAAATAGTGTTTCACATTTTATGTTTGAAATGCAAAATGACCTTGTTGTTTTAATTATTTAACCCTCTAATGCTGGATACTAAAATAATGTGTACAAATTATGAGAATATGTTTTTTGAGTAAATTTGGGCCTCTGATTTAAAAAATAATGATTTTCAAATCTGTACCAACAATCTTTTACCTTCCATGCGATAGTAAATAAATAAGTACCTTGAAGCACTCTTGGGCTTTAGTGGCAAAAATACATTACATTTTGAAAGAATACTGTATTTTAGGTTTCGTTGAAAACATTTGAAATTTATTACAAGATCATATGAGAATTGAGAAACACATTCTTTATTTTCGGTTATGATAGTCAAACTAACCATTTTTATGATTCGAACAGCATAAGTGAAGTTTATCGCAAATCCATGTGCCTAGCACAATGCGGAAAAAAAAAACTGATAAAAGGGATCGTTTAAGAGCTTGAAAAGCTTTTACAAATAAAAAAAGCTTCTTTACTAAAAAAGTCGTTCCATTTGCCATTACTATGTCTTTTGTGAAGAGTGCCTTAAGGCACTCTTAAGCATTAGAGGGTTAATAATCAAAGATATTCGAAGATATTTTCAAAAATCTTCTGGTTTTTCAAAATTTACAAACTTAGTACAAGTGTACGTGAAATTAGTTTTTATTAAAGTATTAAAGTCGCTTTCAAAATTTTAATGTGAAGTTTATTTCGTTCTTTTCTCCAAAAATTGGACAAGAAACTGAATACTAAGCCTGTTTTTTTATTCTCTGCTAATCTAATTTTTCGACAACTTTGTATGGGGAACTAAGCGATATTAAGCGATTTTAAGCGGCACTCCATACAAAGTCGTCGAAAAATTAGTTTAGCAGGGAATAAAAAAACAGGCTTATTGTTTCAGATGCCGCATTAAGCCCGGTATTCAGTTTTTGCCGTAAGAAGTACGTAGGCAAATTCAACTACAGGGAATTTAGACATTTCTATTATTTTAAACACGAAACAAAGACAACATGGTTTAAAAATAAAATGAACCCAGAGGACCAAAACTTCGTATACGATATCGCATACGAGAGTTACGCGAAACTTTTGCGGGTAAAACTCTCGAAAACAGATCCGAAAACGATCGGAAAATGAATCATCAGTCGCTCAGTTTGTGGCAGTAAAAGTTTCGTTTACGATGTCTTGCAAGAGATTCGTTTGCGAGACTTTTGCGAGAACAACACGAAAAATAAAACAAAATGCAATAGCCAAAACTTTGTTGTTGTGTCGTGTGCCTGCACGTGTGTGCCTCAACGACAACAATGTTTCTCTCTCTTTTTTCGTCCGTTTAGTACCCGTTTTTAAACCAGTTTGCGAATATTTGGGCGAGTTTAAATTCTCCCCCGGTTTTGGTCCGGTAAATACTCGCTTCTGAGCCCGTTTGCGAGCATTTAGCGTAACACTCGCTAAGGCTCGGTTTTTTGCCCGCTGGGAAATGTGCAGACGAATTACTTGTGAAATATTTGTAAGGTATATCAAAGATAGGTGGTAATTCTTCGCAACAAAATTCTACGTTTAGGGCAGTGATCGGCACACTAACACATAGAACATCATATTTGTGTGAGTGCCACGGAGAGCGACTGCGCCGCACATTACACTATGAAACAAAAACTGATTTGAACTTTTGTTCCCTTGAAAAAACAGAAAATATTGGTGCTGATTTATATTCATGCACAAAAAATATGTTACTTAACTGCATTCTTGTTTTCCTTATGTCATAATGAGAACACAGTATAAACGACTAATTTTTTCTTACATATATCTTGCATAAAGTTCAAACAAGGAAGGATTTAGAACAGTTGTAACAATATAGGGGGCTTCACAATTTGGAACAAATCATACATGGTGCTTCCCCATCTAAAGTTTCAATACACATGAAATCATTTTCCCACTCTACCGGAAACATTTTTTTTGTTGTACAGTGTAGAAAACTAATGCCGATATGCAATCTTACTTCCATGAAAGCTAAACGCAGACTGAATTGACGATCGTTTCCGAGAACTGCTTAGCTTATACTGTACGTGTGCAAACGTTGCGTCGGCAGAATATTTCAATCCAACCACGCGTGGTTGGATTTTGCGAAACTGCCCGACACTGGTTTAGAGCAACAACTCAATCCGGGGACACGCAAGTAAATTGAGATAAGTCGAGAATACGTATTATCATCGAAATTATCGAAATCACAAGCAAATTTTAGTAGTGTCTACACGGTCAAGTGCAAGTTTATTTCACAAATGTCGTCGATGGCAAAAGTCAGCATCAAATTAGCTGTTCTTTACGAATTAGAGAAATTCCAGTATTACCACGTATACAACATCTGGGAAAAAGCCGGTGTTAATATGTGTTTGTCTTCTTAAGCTTATGATATTCATATTTTTAACTACCATTAACAGACTTTGAATTGTTCGTTGATATACTTTTGAACAAATGTACACAAAATTATTTATAACTATTCTTATTATTTCACCAAAAACCAATAAATTGGTACCATCTTATTACTAGGTAACACAGTTCATCACTTTGACATTTCACTTGCTGCAAGCAGTGTTGCCAGAAGCTGCCAAAAAAAACATGCCAAAAAAAGGGAAATTTGCAAAAAAAAAGTGCTAAAACTGAACAATCAAAAATTGTAGTATTGCGGCACTTTACGGCCTATATTCGACAAAAAAAAAAACAACATTTCGTAAACCATACCTACTCGAACACCCTTACCCATACGGATGGGAGTATACATACATATATCATTTGAGACGGAAAAAATTGTAATGCATAGAATAAGTCAGAAGTTGAGCCATGCCCGTCTGCCTGTATAGCTGGCCGGTCAACATGGTAACTGCCATAAACATTTAAGGACAACAATGAAATTTTGTCATTGCCTATTATTTAACCCAACTTGTGTTCTGATCAGGGCTTAAAACTGTTTTCATTGCTAAACAGATATACTGACTGTTATTGCAAAAACGATCCGAACAAATTGACATAAAATCGCATACAGAAAAAAATTCTCTGCGCTTGGTTAGCAGGGGGCTATCGACGTCGTTGTCCAAACTGTCATCGATTTTCTCATCGTCATTGGATATCTTAGGTACCAGTAGATATCAGTCAGGTTTTGGTAGAATTTTCGGGTTTCGTTCTTTCTTCTGTATGTCTCAATTTTCTCACTCTCGTGCTTTCTGCACTGCCATATCTTGCCCCTCCATTCTTTTTTCCAATTGTCTGAAGCATTGCCATACGTGCAGAGTTCTTTTCATCATTTGCTATGCTACAGTCTTCATCGTACCAAGGCTTGTTGCGAAGCGGTTTTTCAAAACAAAGTCCGGTTATTGCGGCAGTTTTGGTAGAGTCGGAAATGGGTATCCACTGCGCTTCAAGACGTCATCGGGAGGGCTGGGCTCTGTGCCAAAAGTTGCAAGAGTTTCCTTGATTAGGCTCTGGCTACATCTAATAATTGCAGTTTTCTGATGTCTAGTTTTCTCTGCGTCTGGTGTCGCACGATTTTCGCGCTACTTAATCTTGTGCGAACCTTTGCTGCTACCAGGTAGTTATCAGAATCGACGTTAGCTCCTCTAATCACTCGTACGTCCATTACACTGGATGAGTGCCTTCCATCAATTACCACGTGATCAATTTGGTTCTTCGTTCTTTGATCAAGGTATAGCCAAGTAGCCCTGTGAATGTCTTTATGCTGGAATCTTTTACCACTAGCGACCACGTTTTTTGAGCGGCAAGGCCAATCATTCTGATACCGTTGTCGGAACTGTCAGAATGTAGACAGAAATTGATTAATCAGTAAATTTGTACTTCACTAGAGAAAATTGGCGAGGTCACTACGCCCTTCCATACAAAAGCTGAGCGATGAACCAACATAACCGCTTTAATGAAAGCTGTTTCCGTTTCTTAAACTTAGTAAAATATAATTAGACGGTTGGGTCGTCTATTCGATCTTGACCAGTAACGTACTTAGAAGAAAATTCAAATTTATTTTTGTTTTTTAGAGTCATGTTCTCCGTACATCAAATTTAAAGAAATTGGTAATAAAAGTCTAGACCAGCATACTTTTGCAGTAAAGGATTTTTCAAATGCCAACTTACGTCCATATTTAACATCCACACCCGTGATAATTCGATATATGTAATAATTCCTGGTTGAAAATAAGCATTATTTCAGAGTGCAATTCCGAAAAACAGCCATACATTATAGAAAAAATGCAACTTATCGACAAAAATGCTAAAATTGAACCAAGAAAAGCTAAAAGTTAGCAAAAATTTCCCAAAAAAGTGCTAAAAAGCATTTAGCATGTTTTTCCAGAAAAAATGTGCAGAAGCCAAAAAAAAAGGCAGTTGAGTTGCCTTCAAAATTTGGAAGGCAGTGAATATTTGGCACTTGCAGCCAGAGCCAGTGTTGCCAGTTCAGCACTTTAAGTGCAATTCTGGCTTCTTTTTTTTGGCTTCTGCACATTTTTTCTGGAAAAACATGCTAAATGCTTTTTAGCACTTTTTTGGGAAATTTTTGCAAACTTTTAGCTTTTCTTGCTTCAATTTTAGCATTTTTGTCGATAAGTTGCATTTTTTCTATAATGTATGTGAAGTTGACGAAGTGCGATTGAATTAGTGAAAAAGTGTGTGCATGCGTAAATGGGGGGTTAGAATGAGGAAATGAAAATACAAAGAAATATTTTTTTTCTTATTTATTGTTGGCATAACAAAAAAATTTATTGTGAAGGAAATTAAATAAATTAAGTAACATGGGACTGTCCTTGGAGGTGGAAAGTTTCTGATAGCCATTCACTTGGGAGTGGCCGGTAATGATTCCTTCATTGGGCAGTCCAAGCAGCTCACTACTTCCACGCAGTATGTCCTGGGCAATGGCTTATCGGAAACCTCCGTTAGCTAGCTAAAGTGAGAAGGTGAAACGAATGAGCAGCAACCTGAGTGGTAATGGGATTATTAGATGACCCTGTCACTGAAGCTCTTCGAAGTAGTGGACATATTCTAATGTCCTTTGAAGGCGGATGAGCCAACACCCCTGGCCAACGGCGGATCAAAATTGAAGAAACCAAAATCCAGTTTCGACACACTGCATTCTGCTCAGCGTCTGATCCATAATGGGCGGCTGAAACATAATCATCCTGGCAGTAGGTAAAATGCAAACCATGGTGGGCTGGGTTTGCCTCCCGCCACCGTAATATTGGCAATGAAAATACACAGAAAATATAATGAACAAAGAAACCTTCCAACTGTTGACGACCTTCGCAAACGTTATAAGGACTTAAGGATATGTATCTGGAATGTTCGAACGTTATACAGGACTGGTGCCACTTTCCAACTGGCGGATGTCCTCGTAAAATATAAAGCTGACATCACAACGATCCAGGAAATGCGATGGACAGGATATGGATGCATCAGAAAGAAAATCTTCGATATTTACTACAGCTGCCATCAGCGTAAGCACGAATTTGGGTGCGGATTTATAGTAGGCAAGAGACTGCGACACCTAGTTCCAAGGTTCAACCCAGTGAGTGACCGCATAGCCACAACACGGGAAAAGCTGGATATTGACAAGCTACAAATACCGGAGATATCAATGTCCTATCGATGGAAACTCTCTCTCCTGCTAGTGCAGAATACCCCGCTCCCGAAGACCCAGATGCGCAGTGGAAGCACATCTCCCATTCTTTGGAATCCGCTGCGAGGACTGAACTTGGCTATCAAAAACCGCAGAAGGATAGGCCATGGTACGACGAAGAATGTCGCAATGCAACTAATGAAAAAGACGCTGCACGTATGGCAACGCAACAGTCAGTTACAAAACGTGCTGCGACTGAGCGGTACAAGAAGCTGAGAAGGGAGGAAAACCAACTATTTAGGCGAAGAAAATGGCAGTGGGAGCAGATAGAGAGTGCAAGAACCGAAATGTGCAGGATGAATGGTGAATCCCGAAAGTTTTTCAGAGGGTTAGAAGATCGAATAACGGGCCTAATAATGGGCTGTCCTCCTGCAAGGACGATAACGGGAATCTGGTGACTGAGAAGCAGTGTGTGCTCAAAATGTGGAGAGACCACTTTTCAGCACTATTCCACTCAGAGTCTTCCACTGAAGATCAGGAGGTAATGGTAGCGGAAGATAGTGTAGATTGTAACACCCCCCCCCCCCCCCCCACCCGCCAACCAAGACGAGATTCGAATGCCGATCTCCCGCCTGAAGAATAATAAAGCCGCTGGCAGGTGGCGGAGGACTGATAGCCCACATGCATCAACTGATATGCGGTATATGGCTGGGGGAATCTATGCCAAAAGGGTGATCCGTGTGTCTGTTCCAACTATCGCGGTATCAGTCTTTTGTCCATCGCGTATAAGGTCTTGTCGAGCGTATTATGTGAAAGACTAAAGCCAGTTATTGAAAACCTGATTGGACCTTATCAGTGTGGTTTTAGACCAGGCAAGTCCACAACTGACCAAATATTCACGCTACGCCAAATCCTGGAAAAGACCCAAGACAAACAAATCGATACATGCCACCTTTTTGTCGATTACAAAGCTGCTTTCGATAGCCCCACACGGGGAAAACTGACGAAGCTATGTCTGAACTTGGTATTCCGGCAAAACTGATTCGCATCTGTAGAATGACGCTGACCAACACCAAATCAGCAGTGAAATTGGGGAAAGACCCCACTGAACCATTCTGTACCAAGCGAGGACTTAGACAATGCGACACACTTTAGTGCAATCTCTTCAACATCTTAATGGAGATAATAATGAGAAAGGCTTCAGTAGATACGTACAAGACCATTAACACGAAAAGCCATATGTTGCTGGCGTATGCCGATGACATAGCCATCATTGGGCGAAATTTGCGAGAGGTTACTGCAGTATTTTCAAGAATCGAAAAGGAATCAGCGAAGGTGGGTCTTGCTGTTAATGAGGGCAAGACAAAATTGATGGTGTCAACGACTATAGAAACCTCTCGACTTAGTCCGCACGTAAATGTTGACAACCGATTTAATTTTGAAGTGATAGATGAATTTGTCTACCTTGGATCCGCCGTGAACAAGGACAACAACGTCAGCCTGGAGATAGATAGGAGAATTGTGCTTGCAAATAGATGTTATTTTGGGCTCAGCAAGCAGTTTAGGAACAAAGCCCTCTCTCAACGGACAAAAGTCCAGCTATATCAGACTCTCATTTTACCTGTCTTGACATATGGCTCCGAAACTTGAGTCATTTCGCAAGCGGATGAAAAACACCTGGGAGTTTTCGAGAGAAAAATTCTCCGTAAAATATATGGTCCTGTTAGGGAAAACGGCGAGTACCGACGTCGCTGAAAATAATCTCTATTCTGACGTGGACATAGCTAGACGAATCAAAGTGGGCCAATTGCGTTGGCTAGTCCATGTTATCAGAATGGATGAAGATGAGCCAGCGCGAAAGATTTTTGATAACGTATCCGATGGAAGCAGGAAAAGAGGACGACCAAGACTCCGCTGGAAAGACCAGACAGAAGAATCCCTCCGTATCCTTGGTGTTACCAACTGGCGAGAAAAGGCGAAGGCTAGAGCCAGTTGGAAGAATATGTTGAAATTTGTTTAATTTGTTTGTTTAGTTAATATGTGTAAGACGTCTGACCTCATGAGGTTGTAATATAGTCAATAAAAGTGAAGAAAGTAAAATAAATTATGTTAACTTAATTTCATTTCATTTAAATTTTGCTTCTCTCCCACGTACAAAATCGACATTACGTTTGTAGAGTATTCAAAAAACCGTCTTTTCCAAAAAAACGGGGTTTCGGTTGTTTCGAAAAGCGACGTTTTCGAAATACCGGTCCAACCCAGTTTCGGTTTAGTTAGCCCAAATTTTTTAATTTTTCATATAAATTTTTTACTATAAAATGTAATCAAAAAACTTTAATTTCCACAGGCAAATTGTTACATTTTAATTTTTTTTGAGATTCCTTAAAAAATGCTCCATATGTGTAGTATAAATTTAATATTTATTAGAAATCCTCTCATCTAACTTCACTTTTGTATTGGCAACATTAAATAATTTTAACTTTCTACAGAGAAATCGTCAATTATTTCAAAATAACATTATTTTGTAAAATTTTCTATTGAAAATTTCACATTTAGTTGCTTTTTGAAAAAAAATCTTAATGTATTAGAATTTTAAAACTCTTTGCAATTTTCTTTTGAAAATTTCCCATATTGCAGTTTGCAAAATAAATGTCTTAATTTGTTTGAATTTAACATTCTTTGCAGTCTAAAAAGTCTTTAGTAATTGTTGATAAACTTATGAATGGATTTTATTTTGTGTTAAGTTTATATGTGTTAATGTAATAAAAAAACGGTGGAGCCGATAAGAAAAAACCAGTTCCACCGGTTGTTCGAAATTGTAAATTTTCGGAAAACTGGCGGTCAGTGGATATCCGTGGTGAATTTTTATTTATATTTCTACAAAGCGTCAGAATGTATATTTTGGGGGGAAGTTTCCAAACATAGCATAAAATAAGAAAGTTGAAATTTCAAAAACAAGTAAATAAACGACATTAAGTCAGAAGCGTTTCGACCAGGTCATTCAAATATTTTTTGCAGGATGATTTGAATGTGCGAATTTGATAGACAGATTTCAGGCTCATTGGAAGATTATTGTACGAAATGGCACCAACATGCATAATGGAATTCTAATATTTGTTCTAATACACGACAATTTAAATTAGACTGATTTTGCAAAAATGATATCGTGCGGTAACTAATTTTATGAATACATTTAAATACAAAAATTAAAAGCTGATAGTTGTATAACCCTGATATTGGCAGTATTTGTGGGCAAATATCTTTAAACAGTGAAATAGTTGAGTAACTTGGTGGTAAATTGTATACAATTTTTTAAGCTTTGTTTTTATTGCATGAGTTGTAGTGATTTCAATAAATTGCTGTTCTTGTTATATGCATAAGCTATTGCCATATAATTGAATTGGGAATGTATTAGGGACTGATATATAACGAGTTTCGTCATCACATCTAACTTATTTGTCAGTTTGAACAGGATACCAATTGCTGGCGCAATTGTTTCTTTAATGCCTGTATATGCTGATCCCATGACAAGCTGTTTTGTAGGATAATACCCAGATATTTTACAGAGTTACTTTCCAAAATAGACTTTCCAACTTCGATCAATTTGTTTTTATCTGGATTAAGACACAATCGGTTTAACCTACCAAATGCAAATAGTAACGAAGCATCTTCTTCAATATGGACTCTCAGGACCTCATCATACTTATAAGTATAAAATAAACACAGATCACCTGCAAACATAAACAACTGGCCAGACAAACCAAGATTCTTTAAATCATTTAAATATAACTAAAACATCAAGGGTCCTAATCAACTACCCTGTGTTATTCCACATTCAACATCACCAATATAGCTTTTCGATTCATTAATTTCTACATACTGCTTTCGGTGTGAAAAATAAATTTTAAAGAGTAGATGTTCACGACCTTGAACTCTATAGTAGGATAATTTCTGGGGCAGAATATTATGGTCAACCAGATCACATGCCGTAGTAAAATCGAAAAACACTACTGCAACTCCACAATAACCGTCATCTAAACCCTTACATACACACTTCGAAAAATGTAATACCGCTTCCTAAGTACCGCATACTTTCCGGAAACGAAACTGATAATTGTATATTAGGTTATTATTATCAAAATAAGTTTGTAATTTATTATATAGTATCTTCTCAAATACTTTATCCACTTCACCAAGAATCGCAATTGACGATACTTGCTCAGGCAAGTTGAATTGATTTCTTTAGGTATTGGAACTATTTTCTATGTGTCTTTACACCATCCGGATATACCGAAGTATTAATCATTTTATCAAAGATATGAACCAATATTGGTATAATCTCACCCGAACTTCGCCTTAGATAGCATCCGAAGACTATTAAAACCATCCCCAGGTTGGCATTCAATTCCATTTCGCATATTAGCGACAGACTGAATAAAATGAGTGTTTAGATGATCGTCTTTAGATTGATCACTCAATATTATTTGACCTTGTGGATCTTTGAGATTTATACTACATACTTCTTCTCGCTCTGCCAAGGGTTGAGTTAATGAAATTTCAAGACTTCCTAATAGTTTTGTGCAAATTCTCGACATAATAATATTCTCGATATAATTTTTTTCGCAACTTTAACTACCTTACTAATTCTTTTCAAAGTATTCTCCACATTATTCTTGCCTCTAGATCTACGTTGTCTTCGTAACAATTTATCCTTAAATTCAATTAATTTCTAAAGATTTTTGTTAATCCAGGGTGTAAGCTCAAATCTTAACACTCAATTGTCGTTTCCATACAGCATAACAACTTATTTGTTAAACAAGAGGCATCCAAAGAGCCATAATCCACAGGCAAAACATTTCGCAAAATTGCTGATGCTCTTTCATAATTGAGGGGGTTAGAAGCAAAGGGATGCAAGTGACTTTTGAAAAATTTTGAGTGAAAAAGGTTTCAAGTTACATTGCAACGTAAATATCCCATCTATATTATTACTTCTTTAATTTGAGAAATTTTGAGATATATTTTTATCTAACAATCCAAAAAAATAACTTCTGCTACACACACAAATACACAAGAAAATCCTTTAAAGTTGTTAACTCTGTTTGAGTAAAAAATGCACTTGCATCCCTTTGCTTCTGGCCCCTTCAATTATAGTGCGTTTTTGTAACGTCAACATACTCATTGCACGCTGGTCAAATGCGGCCAAAATTCATTTAATTTTTTTTTTAAATTTAACAAAATTTCGATGCCAAGTTGAAGTAAAAACCCCACGTCATATTATTGAATGACTTTTTTTTTTGGTTGATGAGCTACTCGGCAAATGGTATTAATTCAATCTACATTTATAACAACAAAACAAAGTACGCCACGTTTTTATGTTCATGAGTTGTTGTTGTAAATTTTAACATTGATCTCTCTTCATTGCTACACGTGTTTTTCTGGTTTGTAGCGTGAAAATTACGAATTTTATCTGTGTGTTGATAAAATCGCTTTTGAGTATTTAATTTTTAGGACTTTTTAGGGGTTGAGTCTCTATAGCGTTACAAACTGCTAAGTGTCATAAGTAAGTATCATTCGTGCTAGCCTATTAACCAGTGTCATTTTTAGTGACCTATTTGATCTCAAATGGGTAACTTTTTGATATCATCACATGAAAACTACTGATGAAATAACTGATGAAATGGCAAAATATGTAGAACCTAGAACAAAGAAAATGCTAAAAGAAAATGTCAAAAACGTGGGCACTTTGTAAAAGGAATATAAGTTTTTTTGAAGAACGAGAATCGCTATGGTTAAACAAGAATTTCAATTATATAGCATGTGAAGATTGTGTGAGTTTACATAAACTTCATTAATATTTCCTGCACCAAATCCGCCTAAATGTGTAATTTGTTTGTTATTGTATATTATGTGTATTGATATTATTATAGCGTGATAATATTATCGGATTTGGTATTAACTGGAGAACTAGTAAACAGTGTAGTAGAGGAAGACCATCAAAATCCTTTAGTGAAATTTGTAAAACGCACGATGCGTTCACAAGGCCTCAGAAAAACTAAGCAAAATAAAATGAAAATCGTCCGATAAAGATTCTACATTGTTTAATGGCGCTTTGGCGCTATTTATGGACCTCAACCTTTCGAAAAGTAAATATGAAGATTTTAGGTCGTATAATGAAATGCTGCTGCTAGGAGCAAAGTTTTATCCTGCATATAGCAAAATATTGGAAGGGAAAAAAGACTGCTATCCCGAAGACAAAATCATTGACGAAACGGGTGCGGCTGTTACACTTCAAGCAATTTTGAACCAGACTTCAAAAATAATTTTGTTGTCATTTGATGCGGACTTAAAAGAAGCTAATGGAAGTCAATTTGAATTGATTTGAGAGTGGGAATGGATGGCTCAACAGGTCAACAAATATTTAATAAAAAATGGAAAAATGGGGAATACTTGGAAAATGTTTATGAAAAAGCTGTTTTTATGATTTCATTTGTTCCTCTTCAACTTATCGCAATAAAAAAAAGATCAGGAATATGTGTAGATGTTGTAAGACGGAACGTAGCCATGACTTTTTTCAAAAATTATGATTTAGTTGCAGATCCCACTTTGATAAAGCGTTTTTCGTGCATCTTGCAAGTACTCGCATCAGGCCAAGAAGTCCATATAAATAACTTCAGGAATTATTGCTACGAATCTGCTGAACTTTTCGTCAATGTTTACGGATTTTATTATATGCCTCCAACAGTGCATAAAGTCCTAATGCATGGTGCAGACATTATTGAGTATACTGGTATCCCAATTGGCACGCTATCAGAGGATGCTCAAGAGGCATCCAATAAAATGTTCAAAGCGGCTAGGCTCAACAACAGCAGAACATTCTCAAGAAAAGTGAACAATGATGATGTCTTCCATTACCTCCTTATATCTTCCGATACGTATAAAAAAGAAAAAAACAAGCAAGAGATGATGGAGGAAGCCTTTGACTTGATTATTACATTATAAATCGTAATCTTGTAATTTATTGTTAGTAATTAATTGAATGGAATTGATAATAAAATGGCAAAAAAAACTATTATTCAAGATATTTTTTGCAATTATGTACATATATATATGAATATCCGATAATTTTGAGGTAGAGTATTATTTTAAATGTAGAACATAAACACAAAAAATTTGGGCGTGGCTCACTTTCACTCTTTGAAAATATATCGTAAATAACAGTACTTTACACTTTATTTATTTTTGGGAAATGAGAATTAATAAATGTTAGTATGGGCGTGGCGCATGATAGATCATGCCCATTTGTACAAATACAATGTAACCAAGTATAATATTATACAGTTGAAACCAATTTCATCAATTTGTGTTAATAAAAAAAAAAATCCTTTAGTCAAAAAGTGGGCGTGGCTAAACGCCTATTACGTCCAGCTTTTAAAGATACACCGGAAATTTTGAGCTCCATCTACCTACAAAATATCAGCAGTTTCTATTCAGAAAGAACAAAGATACAGATTTTTGGCTGCATTTGACCTGCACTGGTTAGATTATTAAACAGACATTTAAATTTACAAAAAAACTAAATTATGATCAGATAATTTGCAATTAACTGACTCAACATAAATCGCGTCACCATAGTTTGAAAATAGCTGATCAACACAGGTTCCAGTGTCAGGTCTAGTAATCAGACTGTGAACACTCTCACAACCGTAATCATTAAAACATTGATAATACCTCACCAAAATGTGGACTTTGGAACATATTAATATTTGAGTCTCCAACAACTATAATCGGGCCACGGACATAGCAGTTTAAATTATCTTCCAAAAAATTTAAAATTTAAATTCACTTTTGCAAATTCCAGTAGAATATTTCCATTTGATTTTAACATATATCGATGTACCACCATACCCATCATCTCTACAACAATGCACACTAGAATATCCGGGAATTCCATATTCAAGTGTATCTATGAATAGTATATCGATTTTGTTTATTAGTTTAAATTAACGCCAGTGTCTTCTTACACTAACAGTTAATAAAAAATAAAACAATTCATTTACTGTAATAAAATAACACAAAAACTAATTATATGCAATCATTTGTACTTCAAAAGGTATTCGCGCAATTTGAAAAGATTAAACAACAAAACGCATTAGCTTAGCACTAGTATTTAGTTGGACCTCCATTCCGCTTTAGAACTTGATTTAATCGTGTTGGCACTGAGTCTATAAGTCTTTGTGTGACCTCTGGTGAAATTTTCTCCCACTCGGTTAACAAAGCCGCCTTCGTATACTTTTCGTATACTTTTCTCAAGCAAGCCCCACAAATCCTCTATGGGATTAATATCTGGTGATTATGGCGGTGTTTCAAACCATTTTGGAACATTATGCAGTAACCACATCTTATTATTCCAAGCAGTGTGTTTGGGATTATTGTCTTGAGTAAAAATTTAGTCGTTATTTAACCCCATTGTTTCAGCACTGGCCTGTAAATTTGACCCCAAAATATTGTATTTACTTTCGTCTGAAAAGATGACCTTATTCCAGAACTCGGAAGATTAATTTTTATAAGATTTTGCAAGTTATCCGCTTTTTTTTTGCTGTTCACTGCCTTTATAAAGGGCTTTTTAATAGCTACTCGGCCATGGAATCCGGACTCATATAGATCATTTCGGACCGTATTAACCGAAATATTTTTTCCAAACTCCGCTACAACTTCAGTGGTTATCTTAACTGCACTTTTTCTGGTTGTAATTACGCGCTTTCCTTTATCGGTTAACTTCCGTGGTCTACTCGTCCTTTTTTTGTTTACAAATCTATTGCTGGACAAACGGCGGTCCAGAATACTTTTAACACTGGCATGCGGTCTTTTTACACATTCTCCTATTTTCCGAATTGATTTTCCTTCACTACACTCACAGAAAAATTCGGTTGAGACAGCCGAATTAGCCGTAACCGAATTAAGAGGTTGTCACAACCGTATTAGAGGTTGGCACAACCTCATCAGAGGTTGATACAACCTCATCAGAGGTTGACACAACTTCATTAGAGGTTGACACAACCTTATTAGAGGTTGACTCAACATCATTAGAGGTTGTCACAGCCGAATTAGAGGTTGGCACAACCTCATTAGAAGTTGACTCAACCTCATTAGAGGTTGTCACAACCGAATGAGAGGTTGGCACAACCTCTTTAGAGGTTGTCACTTAATTATTAGGTGATGATTTATTTTCTTGTATTTTTATAAATGAATTAAAAAGCGAGAAAATAAAGTCATATATATGGGGTAATCTATATAAGTAGAATAATACATTTAATTTACATGCCTCTTCCAACTTTTAGTGAAGTTCCGGCCATCATGGGACACCGCACTAATTCTGACGTGTTGTATCGGTTGCTCTAGGTCCAAAGCTTAATATCTGCTTAAATATCTGCTTAAATAACATCTGCAAAATAAGACTGTTTAACACAAAATATATTTTACTTACCTTTCTAAAATAATATTTGATTATAAAATTTTAAACGTCAGATTTTAAATACGTAGGAATATGTTGTGGTAACCGAATTGTAAATGAATTCAGTTGTACCTACAGAATTCATGCGAAATCCGGTTACAGCAACCGAATTGACGCCACGTTCGGTCGTTGTAACCACATTAAGGCTAGATTCGGTTATTCAGACCCAATTGAACCAAATTCGATAGTTACAACCAAATTGATGTCAAATTCTGTTACTACAACCGTATTGAGGTTGGTTAAGGCCAGATTCGGTTACCGCAACCGAATTAGGCACCAATTTCGCTTGTTGCATCCGAATTAATTTCAAATTCGGTTGTTCCAACCGAAATTTTAAAAAAATTAGTTGACTGAGCGAATATAATTTGAACCGAATCAATTATGAAACGAGGTTACTTCAACCGAATTTCGGTTGTGGCGACTAAATTCGGTCGTAACAACCTCAATCCGGTTGTGGCAACCTCAATTCGGTTGTGGCAACCTCAATTCGGTGGTAACAGCCGAATTTACGGTTGCTACGACCTCTTTTCGAACAATTAGTTTTCTGAGTGTATGTAATGACTTTCGTGAAAGCCTGAATAGTAAAGAAATGTCGTGAGTATTGCTGGTTATGGCAAAGTATTTGTTGTGGATGTTTTCGCACAAGTAGGAGCTTTCACAATTTTCGCTTAGTAGAGTTTTGTTTATCCCTATAATGTGTGATGATATACCTAAATACTTGTGGAGAAGGGTGCTGCTGATATGTATTTCTTGGTGTGCCTTGAAATAGCTATATATGCCCAACTATCCACCATTATAACCAATGTCACAATATTTTTTAATAATAACGGGGTTTTCAATAAGAGCGCTACAAAAGTTTTTTTTAAAATAAAACAAAACCGGTTTTAGATACCAATGAAATTCTTTATTCCTGTGAAAGTACGTTCGATGCCATTATGTATGGAACTCGATTTCTTTTGCATGGCCACCACGGGCACGCTTGCAGAAGTCCAGACGCTGAACCCAATTTTCGACGGTTTTCAAGCATAAATCTGCCGATACTGCTGCAATTTCACGTTCGATATTCGTACGAAGTTCATCAGTCGTCGCTGGCTTGTTGGCATAGACCATAGACGTCAAATCGCACGACCGGTCGGCCAATCCGCTGGGCCATTTCGTGAGATAACGCGTTCACCAAACTTGGTTTCCAATAAATTGATTGTGGCATTCGCTGTGTGGCTTGTGGCGCCGTCCTGTTGGAACCACATGTCCTCCAAGTCCATATTATCCAATTGGGGCCAAAAATATTCGGTTATCATTGAACGGTAGCGATTCGCATTCACAGTGATGTGCCGGTCTTGATCATCACGGAAGAAGTACGGCCCAATGACGCCGCCGGCCCATAAACCGCACCAAACCGTAATTTTTTCGGGATGCAATGATGACTCATGGATTACGTGTGGACTGCTGCCTGACCAATAATGCATATTTTGCTTATTGACGAAGCCATTCGCCAGAAATGAGCCTCATCGCTGATTGTTGAGGCATCTTAAAATTGGCCTCTTAAAGTTGAGGCCACTGACTCCAAATTTCGGTAGTAAATTATAATAATTTCGACTCGTTGTTGGCTCGTATATCTTTCCATGATGAAATGGCAAACCTTACTGAAGAGAAATGTCAAAAGAGCGGGAAAAAATATGGCGTCGTTTGCTGTCCCTATCGATTTACTTTTGTAGCGTCTCTGTTGAGAAGAATAAATACAAAAGAAACAATCTTAGTTCAGTGGCCTTAAACCTTTCAATTAAGCTTCGAGGATGTCTGGAAAATTCTTTTGGTACTTGGTTGCTCAAAAAAAGTATTCTTGAATTAAGTATCTTAATTTCTGACGATTTTCAAGAAAATATGCGATTTATTTTCCTAATCCAACCAATCAGTAAAGTTTTCATAACGCCAAGGCACACTACATGCATATACTTACTTACTTATCTGGTTTCGGACAACCCCGGGGGTCAGGGACCTTACAAAACGACGATAACATATTTCGCCAACCAGTTCGATCTTTTGCTTTATTTCTCCAGTTAGCAAAACCAAATGTACGCAGGGAGTCGTCAACCTGATCCCTCCAGCGGAGTCTTTGTCTTCCTATTTGTCGTCTTCCTTCGAGTTCGGTTTCGAAAACCCTTCGTGCTGGTTCGTCTTCATCCATTCTAGTGACATGGCCTAGCCAGCGAAATCGCGTTATCTTGACCCTCTTAACTATGTCAATGTCAGGATAAAGCTCATACAGCTCATGATTCATGCGTCGCCGATACTCGCCGTTGTGCACTATAGGGCCATAAATTTTTCGGAGTATTTTTCTCTCAAGGACTATTTCAGATGTTCCGTCTACCTGCGATAGGACCCAGGATTCTGCGCCATAAAGCAAGACAGGTTGAATGAGAGTCTGGTACAGCTGGACTTTTGTTACTCGAGAGAGGGCTTTATCTCTAAAGTGCTTGCGTAGCCCAAAATAACATCTATTCGCAAGCACAAATCTCCGCTTGATCTCAAGGCTGACGTTGTTGTTTTTGTTCACGGCAGATCCGAGGTATATAAATTCGTCCACTACCTCGAAGTTATAACGATTAGCAACGTTCACGCTTTGGTCTAATCGCGTGGAAGCCCTGCTCGTTGAAACCATTAATTTTGTCTTGTCCTCATTTACCGCCAGACCCAATTTTTCTGACTCCTTCCAAATTCTCGAAAAAAACGCAGTAGCTTCTCTTATTGTGCGCCCAATGATATCTATATCATCAGCATACGCGAGCAGCATGTGACTTTTGCTGCTGATGGTTTTATTCATGTTGACTGCAGCTTTTCTCATAATAATCTCCATTAAGATGTTAAAGAGATCGCACGATAGGGTGTCGCCTCGCTTAGTTTCGAAAGGTTCGGTAAGATCCTTACCAACTTTCACTGCGGATTTGGTGTTCGTCAGGATCATCCTGCAAGGGCATATGAGTTTTGCATGAATACCAAGCTCAGACATTGCTTCATAGAGTTTCTCCCGAATCGGACTATCGAAGGCCACTTTGTAATCGATAAATAGATGATAGGATGTCTTCTCCAGGGTTTGGCGTAGCGTGAAAATCTGGTCAGTCGTCGATTTTCCAGGCCTAAAGCCACACTGGTATGGTCCAATCGGGTCAGCGATAATTGGTCTTAGTCTTTCGAACATTATACTTGAGAGAACCTTATATGCTATGAATAAAAGGGTCATTCCACGGTAGTTGGCACAGATACCCGGGTCGCCTTTTCCAAATATGGGACATAGTACACTGAGAGTCCAATCGCCGGGCATGCATTCATCTAACCAAATTTTGCCAATGAGCTGATGCATGCACCTTATCAGCTCATCGCCGCCAGCCTTAAACAGCTCCGCCGGTAATCCATAGGCTTCTGCGGCTTTGTTGTTCTTAAGCCGGGCAATAGCTGTTCTGACCTCGTCCTGGTTAGGAGGGGGCAATCGACGTCGTCGTCCATACTGTGATCGATTGTCCTATCGTCATTGGATATCTCAGGTACTAGTAGCGCGGAGAAATGCTCTCTCCATATTCCCAACATGCTCTGCACATCTGCGACGAGATTTCCGCCCTTGTCTTTACAGAAGGGGGCCCTGAACCATGTCCATTAGTTCCGTTTTCAACTTCTCGGTAGAATTTTCGGGCTTCGTTCTTCCTTCTGTATGTCTCAATTCTCTCACTCTCGCGCTTTCTCCACTGCCGTTTCTTACGCATAAAGAGACGGTTTACCTCTTTTCTCTTCTCCCTATACCGCTCAGTTGCAGCTCGCGTTGCAATTGACTGAAGCATTACCATACGTGCAGCGTTCCTTTCGTCATTTGCAATGCGACACTCTTCATCCTACCACGGTCTATTGCGAAGCGGTTTTTCGAAACCAAGTACGGTTGTCGCGGCAGTTTCCATAGAGTCGGAAATGGGTTTCCACTGCGCATCACGATCGTCATCGGGAGGAGGTGGGTTCTGTGCCAAAAGTTGCGAGAGCTTCCTTGAGTAGGCAGTGGCTACCTCTGGTAATTGTAGCTTTCCGATGTCCAGCTTCCTCTGCGTCTGGTTTCGTACGATTTTCGCTCTACCCAATCCCGTGCGAACCTTTGCTGCTACCAGGTAGTGATCAGAATCGATGTTAACTCCTCTGATCACTCGTACGTCCATTACACGGGATGAGTGCCTTCCATCAATAACGACGTGATCAATTTGGCCCTCAGTTCTTTGATCAGGGGATACCCAAGTAGGCTTGTGGATGTCTTTATGCTGGATTCTTGTACCACTAATGACCATGTTTCCTGCCGCGGCAAAGTCAATCAGTCTCATGCCGTTGTCGGAACTGTCAGCATGTAGACTGAAATTGCCAATAGTTGGATTAAACACATTCTCCCTTCCTACTTTAGCATTAAAATCTCTTAGTACAATTTTAATGTCATGGCCAGGGCAGCGGTCATACGTTTCCTCTAGGAGCTCATATAATATGTCTTTGGCATCATCATCTCTCTCTTCTGTCGGGGCATGCACACAAATTAGGGAAATATAAAAATATTTCGCTTTTATGCGGATTGTGGCTATACGTTCACTCACAGGATTGAACCTAGAGACTAGATGTCGCAGTCTTTTGCCAACTACAAATCCGCAACCAAATTCATGTTTTCCCCATGGCAACTGTAGTATATATCGCAGTTTCCTTTCCCCGTGCAGCCATGTCCTGTCCATCGCATTTCCTGGATAGCGGTAATGTCAGCCCTATAACTTCCGAGGACACCTGCCAGTTGGATACTTGCACCGGATCTATACAGAGTTCTCACATTCCAAGTGCATATCCGTAAATCGTGGTCCTTATAACGTTTGCGGGGGTCGTCAACAAATAGTGGTTGTTTATGTTTTCTTGTTCGTTTACGTATTTTCACTGCCATTATTAAATGGGGCGGGAGGCAAACCCAGCCCACTTATAAATTACGAAAATATAAATATTGTTGATTTAAATTTAGATTTTATTTCAAATTTTTAATTTTTTTGATACGTAATGGTTTTTCTAAACAAAAATATAAAATAAAATATGTTTGAGTACATATTGGGAAATTTTATTTGCTATCAATACAATCAGACTACAAATTTATTGTTGATTTCAATAAATGTTGTTATATCTCTTTTATAACAATTCTAAATACAAACTAATTGAGCAATATTTAACAAAATTGTGTTTCATTCAGAAAGGTTAAATAACAACTTATTATCTTTAACAAAAACAAATAAATCTCAGTTAATAAGAAAAATATAATTCTCCAATCTACACCCAGTTGGAAATTTTGAGTTAAAGACATTGAGCCGTGATAACAAAAAGGTAGTTTGTGCTATATATTCCTAAGTACTAGCACTAGCTTTTTCGTATCAGTACTAGTTATGCTGAAAAGTTTAGACTACAAAATGTGTGAATAAATCTTTGCTAATTCTACGTAGCTAGTACTGAAAAGTAATTGCTAGTACTGGAAAATAAAACGTATGCGGCAACAAAATCAGCTGATAGAAGCTGTTTAATCTGTTTAAGAATATGGTTATTTTTTTTAGAAACACTTATGGTAAAACAATTTGGTAACACTATAAGTTTATTTTGAGACTGGGAGACGAAACAAACGCGAGAATTTTTGAAATTTTACTAAATTATAGTTTAAAGTCGGTGAATTATATTTAAATTAATATGTGCTAAACATTGGCAGGATATAATAATTGGTTTGCGAGACGATGTTAAAAAGAAATAAATGCATCCATATTTAAAAAAACACAGACAATGCACTTTTCGGCAAATAAACCAACATCTTATTTCCAGCACCTCAGTGACATGCTTACAAAAATGCAAGTTAAACCTAGTAATTTTAAGTACTTCCCAGTTTTTATACACACTTATTTTCAGCAAACGCTGGAAAAACTAGTTTGCGCCTGACAGCAAAAAGCGCTCGTTTAATCTGAAAAATGAACTCAACCTGAAACTAGTTTAAACATACAATTTGCTACACGCAAAGAAAAAAAACGTTTATTGCTCGGTTGCCACAACAATACTTTGATTGATTTGTATTAATTTATTAGTCGCAACCGTTTATGTAGTTCTCCCAAATAAACTCATATATCGCAAATGTGTATCAAGTTGTTGCAAACGAGATCTCGTTTGCATTAAACGCGTACAAAATTACATTTGTCGCAAGTTAAAAACCGTTGGCGATAACTGAAATTAGCCATTTTTCTAATGAGAGCACAGATTACGAAGAACGTAAATTTCTCTAATTCTCTCATTCTGTATACACAGTCCACTCGTTTGACATACACACTCACGCATACAGATAAAATGCTTTTGCCTTGTCAATATATCTTGGACGCGTTGTAGTTTGCTGCGCTTTTAGTTGTTATTTGCATGCAAGGAGAGACACTGAAAAGATAGAAAAAAATTCAAACTTTTTTTAAAACAAACTTTGTGGGTAAAACCAAAATCATAAAAGTTAGAAATTTACACAAAAAAGAGCTTATGGAAACCATAAATATAAATTTTAATGTACAAGTAATGTTGTACTGAGTAGAGTAACTAAAACTACAACTCGGTTGCTGTAACTACAACTCGGTTGCTGTAACCGAAAGAACAGTTGGTGGAACCGTTTTTCGTTTATCACAAACGTTTTTTAAGCTTTAATTTTTCATAACTAGTTCGGACCAACTACAAGTCGGTTGCTGTAACCGAGGAAATAGTTGACGGAACCGTTTTTCGTTTCTCGCAAACGTTTTTTTCAGCTTATGTTTTTCATAACTCGTTTGCTGCAAACATTTTTCGGTTCTCCCAAACGAAATGACAGGTATGGCTTAACAGAAGTTCGTTTCTCCCAACTACAGTCCCCAAACGAACTTCAGTTATCTGAGATTTCGTTTGGGAGGAACGAGTTTTTTCTTTGCGTGTAGTTTCAGTTTTAACTACATTTTTGTTCACACGACCCACTGTGTAAGGTATATTTTTACCATAGCTGTTAAATTTCGGTTACGATTAGTAACACAGTGCAACACGAAAAAAAATAACCATATACGGACACCACTACGTGATAAAAGACTAAAAAAAAAAAAACCCGTGTCTCCCAATTTTTCCCAAAGTCATGCACTTTTTTTTTATGGGCCGCCAAAGATTTGGGGCCTGGGTATCATTTTCGTAAAAATGTGATCATTTTCTCAGGCTCATATCTTGCAAACCGTTCAGAATTTCGATTTACTCTCTGAGACTAAGTTGTAGCTCTTGTCATAAAGAACAAAAATTGCGAACATATAAAGTCACAAAAACTTCACCTTCCAGATCAAAATCGCAAAAAACTTAAAAAAATTCGATTTTTTTACCTTTTTTCCCGTGTTCAGGTCCATAGGTAGCAAACCGTTCAAAAGTCAAGGAAACAATCAACTACAAAAATTTTCCAAAGATCTCAATAAACAAATTTCTAGAACATATAAACTTGCTAGAGATGATTCTTAACACTGTTTAGGTAGCACGCAAAAGTGAAAAATTTGCAGAAAATTTTTTAATTTCATGTTTTTTTACCTTTTTCTCCTGTTCAGGTCCATAGGTAGCAAAAAATGAAATATGCCTGGCCAGAACCATGTGTTTTTCAAGGGTTAACACCGTTTAGGTAGCGCTTAGCGCACCGAGAGCAGCAGCACAGGCAATGCAGTAAGCTCAGCACACCCAACAAGTTACGCAGCACACAATATAAAAGCGACACGACGCTCACATCGAGGCATTACACAGCGCGACGTCAACGAGAGCTCAGCGGTGAAAGTTATAAAGTGAAAGTGAAAGCAAAAAAAGTGAAAGTGCTACAGTATAATTCGCACACAACATTGGCAACTGACAATTTCAATATGCAGTGTGAAAATATTGATTTATTTTGCTACGTTTGCGGTCATCAAACCAGAAAAAAAACATCTACAAGATTTCAGAAGGAAAAGAATCTTTTAACTAGTGACTTCAAAAGAGCATATACATTGTTTTTCGACGAAGTGGACTTAACCGGTGAAAATTACACACCTAATACAGTGTGTCGCCAATGTTATAACAATCTCATGGCATGGTTGAGTGGAGGCAGAGGTACTATGAAGAATTGTAAGCCGGTAAACTGGATTAATCGCCCAGGTGATCATGATGCAACCAGTTGCTATGCATGCGTAAATTACACATGTCGTCTAAATCGACATTCTGAGAAGAACAAAATTTATAAAGCAACTGCAACAGCCACACTACCAGTGCTTGCACCTGAAAATTTTGTATCACCAAGGCCGCCAACTCCAGATCGTACTACAGAATTTACAGCAATGAGTACAGCAAGTGGTGTTACTTATGAAGATCCATTTGATACCGATTATGAGCCCCAACAGGGAAGAGATGGACCACAACTAATAACACAAATGGAAATGCATTTCATTGTGGCCATATTGGGATTATCGCAGCGACTTGCAATATTTTTGACAGCTTTTTTAAAGCAAAGAAAACTCACACATGCTAATGTTAACTCTACGGCGTACCGCAAACGACAAGCTGAATTTCAGATGCTCTACACTCTAAATGATGACAATTCGTTCGCTTACTGCAACGATATAAAAGCTTTGGTGTTAAAAATGGGAATGAACTACATCGCTAGTGAGTGGAGATTATTTATTGATGGTTCTGTTTCAAGCTTGAAAGCAGTGTTGTTGCATGTGTCGAACCGAAAACCTTCCATTCCGCTAGCAATGGGTATCAACATGAAAGAAAGCTATGAAACATTGAAAGATATAATGGAAAAAATCAAATATTACGAAAATAAATGGAAGATTTGCTGTGATTTGAAGGTCACCAACATTTTGCAAGGGATCATCGATAAGGGCGGCTTCCGAACATTCTTTTGTTTTCTTTGTAATTGGGATTCACGCTCACCTCTGAATCAATTCCAATGTAACTCGTGGAGGCCAAGAGGAAGTGTGGATGAACAAATACAACAACATAGACTGAAGAATGCACCTTTAATTGACAATACTCAAGACATCTTGCTGCCACCGCTCCACATAAAATTGGAATTGTTAAAAAATTCATCGAAGTGGCCGTTGTAAATTGTCCAAACGCATTCGACTATTTGAAAAGCGTTTTCCCAAAGCGTAGCGATGACAAAATTAAAAAAGGTATTGTAGTAAATTTAAAACGAATTTTTGTTCACCTAATTGTACTATTCACACTATGTTAATGTTTTCTTTTCTGTCTTTATTTTTTGTTTTCATTTAACAGGCGTACTTAATGGCCCTGACATTAGAAAGCTATTCAAGAGCAACTTTGAATCATCGCTTGATGAAAATCATTCAATGGCATGGATTTACCTTCAGCGTGTATGCACAGAGTCTTGGGAGGGGATCGAGACGCGGAACCGGAAGCAAGAGAATGGGTGAAACAAATGCTTCATTATTTTGAGATAATCGGCGCATCGATGACATTATAGCTGCATTTTCGTCATTTTCATTTTGACGATTTTATCAAACAACTCCCTACCGAATCCGATGAGCAAGGTGAACGGTTTCACCAAACCACAATGCCCATGGAAAAACGGTACAAAGGCAAAAACCTCGACGCATTGCTTGCAGAGGTATGTTGGTGGAGTCACAAGATCACCTTGTATGATGTTAATGAAGTATTTGAAGAAGAAAGAGCTGATGATGGAGGGCAGTCTGGAAGCAACGTGCCTGTGGACACCATAATTGCTGAATCAGAGTCAGATTCGGACGATTCGGGCGACGATTTGGATCCACAACTTAAGAGAGCGTGATTTGTAAGTCCAGGGCCATGAACATTATGAACATAATACGAATACTTTTTTTTAATATTTTTGTAATAGATAGCATAGTATCTCAATGTTGAAGTAAATAAAAAACAAATGAAATTAAAAAACGGTGTTAAGAATAATTCCCAGGAAGTTTATATGTTCTAGAAATTTGTTTATTGAGATCTTAGGTAAATTTTTGTAGTTGATTGTTTCCTTGAATTTTGAACGGTTTGCTACCTATGGACCTGAACACGGGAAAAAAGGTAAAAAAAAATCGAATTTTTTTAAGTTTTTGCGATTTTGATCTGGAAGGTGAAGTTTTTTTGATTTTATATGTTCGCAATTTTTGTTCTTTATGACAAGAGCTACACCTTTGCCTCAGAGTCTGAACAGTTTGCAAGATATGAGCCTGAGAAAATTATCACATTTTTACGAAAATGATACCGAGGCCCCAAATCTTTGGCGGCCCATAAAAAAAAAAGTGCATGACTTTGGGAAAAATTGGGAAACACGGGTCTTTTTTTTTAGTCTTTTATCACGTAGTGGTGTCCGTATATGGTTATTTTGCCATGACTTAAAAAATTACACACAGTGTAATCAATTAAAAAACATTTTAAAATAATTGCATTATTATATAATTTTCTATTAAACAATTTCTAATTACTAATTGATTATGAGTACAAATATTCTAAAAATAATCAGAATTGCTTGAGATTACGATAAAATAATCAAAAGTTCATAATTAAAAAATAATCCGACTACTTTTGATTCTTTCTGATTATTTTCAACAGTTTGCATTTACAATATGAAAAAATTCTAAACAAACAAAAATAAAAATATTTTTTGTATAACAAATAAACATATACTCACTTTAAAAAAATAAATGGTTTCTCATTACATTCCTTGAAGGAATCTGGGAGAGCTTCTCACAACCAGTGAGCTGTGCGCTTTCTACTTTTATACTCACTGATTGGGACCTACAGTTTTACACCGGTTCCGAACGGTATTTTGAGAAGCTTTTTCATGGCTATATACTCGATAGTGTCACCGTCACTATGCGAGGTGACCGCCGTCGAAAGAAATTTAAGGTTGTCAGATCAGGGATCGAACCCAGGATCTCAAGTACAAGAGGCGCGCACACTAACCATTGCACCACCGACGGCCACTTTAGTACAACACAATTACAATTTAGATAATTCATAACTGAAGGAAAAAAGTAAAGATATATACATAGCATAATAAAGAAAAACAAATACATTCAATGTACATTACATCAATTGGCAGAGAAGTGTTCTCATTTAAATATATTTACAATTGACCTTCATTAAAACTATTTTTTCAAAGGAAAAATCAGAAAATGATTGCCACCTTGGACTGTTGACGATCACGGCAAAAGAAAACAGTAATTAAACTGGAGCTGAAGACGTTAAGGGAGTGTTAAAAAATAAATGCTTCCTTTTAAAAATCATATTTTTCCCAAACCTCATCAGCATTTGAATTATCAATTAAGTAGCTGAAGAATTGATGTTTTATTGTGGGTCGTCAGTCAAGTTTGAACTGGTCTTGTGGAGAGAGACTTTTCCAATTTCTTCACCTGCAAAAGTCAAATCTTTAAAGTAAAAAGATCAAAGTAATGCACGCATTAGTTCACCATCATTACTAAAATCAAACAAATCGGCAAAGTTGATAAATTATTAATTTTAAATTCAAAATTAAATGTATTGTAAAAACTGTAACATGTATCGAAAACTCTGCTGGTTCCATTCTGGACAGTGTAAAAACCAGCTTTCCTCAGACTCTACCTTCTTTAGGCTAACGCTACCTTTAAATTTCCGACTGTACTCAGGGCTATTCGTGGGTTTTCTTGCCACCGAAAATAAGTCCAGATACATTACCAAATTATAAGTTTAGGTAGCTTTTCCCACCTGGCCAACGATAATTTTAAACAACAACAAAGGTATTCGTTTCCTCGCCTTAGTCGCATCCCACCCAACCTTGCCGACTATCAAACTTTCTGTTATCCCATTTTGACATTGTATTATACAGTCGAAACCGCTTAATTGAAACAAAATATTTGAATCAAGTCAGTCTGTAAATTGTTGACACATTTTACACCGCTCATTTGAAACTCCGCTTAAATGAAAAAATCAGTTAATCGATATAAAAATGACTCCCAAAAAGTCACATTTCATTGATATCAACCCCGCTTAATTGAAAAAATTTAATCATTGTAAACAATCTATGCGTTGCGTTTTAAGTAGTGACTAATTTGACACTTAAACGAGGCGAAATTCTACGCCTCCAAACATAAATTTAGTGCCGGCTAAATGTTCTGCATGTAAAAAAACCGCAATTTATTTAGAAAAAATTCACAAACATAAAACTGAAATTTTGTGTGCGCCACAAGAAGCCAAATTACATTTTATTTTGATGTCTAGTCTTCAGTTATCCTGAAAAAAATGTCGAATATCGAATTTAATGAATTTATCAAAATTTATTTACATTCAAGGAAGATTTTTCAGGGATCTGTAAACAAGTACTTTTGCCTTACTTTAAAAAATATATCATCATTTCCCTTACGGGACTTTTTTGAAAGTAATATAAAGATAATAAGCTTTATATTATTTAAAAAGGTCTTGAGCTTGAATAAATTTGTAAGTTTTAAAAAATATATAAATCTTAGAGAAACTGAAGTCTGGAATGATCAAAAAGAAAAGTTATGATCATTACCAATGCAGTCCAGCTACACTTTCCCGAATCGTAAAAGATAAGAAGGGCATTACTAGCCTTGCGCAACAAAACAAAAATATTTACAAGAAACGAATGAGAAAAGGTTGCAACAAAGAAGTTGAAAATGCTCTTCTTGTGTGTTTTAATCAAATGAGATTAAAACAAGCCACATTGACTGGACCTCTATTGCTGGAAAAGGCTATTTTTTTGCGGAAAAGCTCAATGTTGACTTTGTACCAAAGAATGGGTGGCTGGAAAAATGTAAGAAGAGGGAGAATATCCAATTTAAAAATGTGCACGGCGAAAAAAGTTCAGCCAATACGGAGTCAGCAAATAATTTGTTGAACAATATCTTACCCGGTTACCTTGAGGAATATCCTGAAGATGCAATATACAACGCCGATGAGTCTGCTTTATTTTATAAAGCATTGCCTTCAGGAACATTGGCCAATAAATCAGGAAAAAATTTGTGGAAAAAAACTCCCCAAAGACCGAGTTCTCTACTATTTATTGCAAACTCCACTGGTACTGACAAACTCATTTACACTATAGGGAAATCTAAAAATCCACGCTGTTTTAAAAAATTCCTTTGAAATATGTTGGTAACGCCAAAGTGTTAGCTAAAGACTAGCGATATATGGACCAAAATAATGATGGAGCTGGATTCCAAGTTTAAAGTAATTGCGAAGAAACTGCTTCTCTTTGTGGACCCATTTAAAAAAAACAAGTCAAATGAAAAGAAAAGACTAAGATTAAACGAATAATTTTAATTAATGTATTTATAGTTTACAAATATATTGAATTAAATTTAGTTTTTGTTTCATAATATTTAAATCAATAAACTGAAATTGATTTTCAATTTAAAGAGATTAAAACATAAAGTGAATTGTTTTGAATTTCAGATCGCTTAATTGAAACAGTTTTCAACTAACCGAACTTCAAACTTTCTGTTATCCCATTTTGACATTGTATTATACAGTCGAAACCGCTTAATTGAAACAAAATATTTGAATCAAGTCAGTCTGTAAATTGTTGACACATTTTACACCGCTCATTTGAAACTCCGCTTAAATGAAAAAATCAGTTAATCGATATAAAAATGACTCCCAAAAAGTCACATTTCATTGATATCAACCCCGCTTAATTGAAAAAATTTAATCATTGTAAACAATCTATGCGTTGCGTTTTAAGTAGTGACTAATTTGACACTTAAACGAGGCGAAATTCTACGCCTCCAAACATAAATTTAGTGCCGGCTAAATGTTCTGCATGTAAAAAAACCGCAATTTATTTAGAAAAAATTCACAAACATAAAACTGAAATTTTGTGTGCGCCACAAGAAGCCAAATTACATTTTATTTTGATGTCTAGTCTTCAGTTATCCTGAAAAAAATGTCGAATATCGAATTTAATGAATTTATCAAAATTTATTTACATTCAAGGAAGATTTTTCAGGGATCTGTAAACAAGTACTTTTGCCTTACTTTAAAAAATATATCATCATTTCCCTTACGGGACTTTTTTGAAAGTAATATAAAGATAATAAGCTTTATATTATTTAAAAAGGTCTTGAGCTTGAATAAATTTGTAAGTTTTAAAAAATATATAAATCTTAGAGAAACTGAAGTCTGGAATGATCAAAAAGAAAAGTTATGATCATTACCAATGCAGTCCAGCTACACTTTCCCGAATCGTAAAAGATAAGAAGGGCATTACTAGCCTTGCGCAACAAAACAAAAATATTTACAAGAAACGAATGAGAAAAGGTTGCAACAAAGAAGTTGAAAATGCTCTTCTTGTGTGTTTTAATCAAATGAGATTAAAACAAGCCACATTGACTGGACCTCTATTGCTGGAAAAGGCTATTTTTTTGCGGAAAAGCTCAATGTTGACTTTGTACCAAAGAATGGGTGGCTGGAAAAATGTAAGAAGAGGGAGAATATCCAATTTAAAAATGTGCACGGCGAAAAAAGTTCAGCCAATACGGAGTCAGCAAATAATTTGTTGAACAATATCTTACCCGGTTACCTTGAGGAATATCCTGAAGATGCAATATACAACGCCGATGAGTCTGCTTTATTTTATAAAGCATTGCCTTCAGGAACATTGGCCAATAAATCAGGAAAAAATTTGTGGAAAAAAACTCCCCAAAGACCGAGTTCTCTACTATTTATTGCAAACTCCACTGGTACTGACAAACTCATTTACACTATAGGGAAATCTAAAAATCCACGCTGTTTTAAAAAATTCCTTTGAAATATGTTGGTAACGCCAAAGTGTTAGCTAAAGACTAGCGATATATGGACCAAAATAATGATGGAGCTGGATTCCAAGTTTAAAGTAATTGCGAAGAAACTGCTTCTCTTTGTGGACCCATTTAAAAAAAACAAGTCAAATGAAAAGAAAAGACTAAGATTAAACGAATAATTTTAATTAATGTATTTATAGTTTACAAATATATTGAATTAAATTTAGTTTTTGTTTCATAATATTTAAATCAATAAACTGAAATTGATTTTCAATTTAAAGAGATTAAAACATAAAGTGAATTGTTTTGAATTTCAGATCGCTTAATTGAAACAGTTTTCAACTAACCGAACTTCGGTTAAATGAAGCATATATCAATTATCCGAACTTCGCATAATTGGAAAACTCGCATAATTGAAACAAATACACTGCATTTGCCGTTTTCAATTAAACGTATTCGACTACACCTTCAATTTCGGGTAATAATGATTTATTTTAAAACAATTAAACAATCAAATTAAGGGGGGAAATAAGGTGCTCACAACCAAACATACAATAACCTAAGTGAATGATTGTTAAGAACTATTCTTTGTGTAATATCTGTGCGTTTCCCTGATTAGTGATGTACTAAAATGATACAGTGTAGAAATGTAGAATTGATATTGTAAGTTTGTAGCAAAAGTATGAACTATTGAAAAGATTATTCACTTGAATTATTGGTCAGTACTTACAGGCCAAAATACCATCCACAAGCGCTTGTAGGCTGCATTTGCTAAACAATTAAAATTTTAAATTGTAAAAATGTATTTGTAAATGTTATAGTGGCTGAATTTTAAAACTGGCTCGGTGAATATTTCGTCGCGTTTTGAGGTTTACAAATCTGCATTATTAAAGAAAAACTGTCTGTTTAAATGTTGCAATTTCCAGCTCAAATACAAAACTATTTTGAATCTTGGGATCTTCTCCACAATCATTGGTATGTAACAGGCTCCATTCCTAAAGTTCTAATTCGATATTGACAAACAAACATTGAATCGAATGGGCAATTACAAGTTAATACGGATTCATTGGATTGTATATTAGTCCTGAAGAGTTATGTTGAATTGAAATCCCCGCAAGATTATTGGTAAAATTTCAGGTTGTGGGATACAATTTTTAATAAGTTCGATTTTCTTGATAAGTTCGAGCGCTTTCCTTTCAAAACATCAAACATACAATTTTTGATAAGTTCGATTTTCTTGATCAGTTCGAGCGCTTTCCTTTCAAAATATCAAACTTCCTTACTTGATTCAACAAAATGGAAAGAATATCGAACTTACCAAGGTAAATCAGCATAAACGAGGTGTTGTGGATCCCTTTCAGTCAGCCTTATAATCCGCACCTTGAATCTAAATTAACTTCTCTACACATTCTTTTATTCTATCATCTCGTCGAAAAAGAACCCTTCCCCACTCGAGCTTCTAATCCTCAACTTAAATCTATGTAAGTTCACTCCCTAAATTGCCTATTAGTTTATGAACTGACGAGTTTTAAAATTTATCCTCGAATGAAAACTTTCTACTTAAACAAAACTGAACATTTGAAACAATTCTGCTTCTTCAAAGCGTGTTTTCAAACAAAGTAATTTTCCTATTGATGAAATTATGCCGTAAGAAGCCTACAAATACTTCATGCTTAATTTAAAAAAAAAACATTTTAACTGGTATATTCCCTTTCCACGACCGTCAATGTCCCTTAGTTCGTAATAAACGTATCCTACTTTCCGCACCTCTTCCGCTTTTACTCCCATAGGCTCTAGTTTCGAATGAAAATGATTTATTCGTGAGCTTTCTACAAAATTCCTTCTAACAACCTCCTGTCCGTTATAAAAGTGTTTTTCGTTAGACCTCAAATTATATATTTGATCATTTCTTCTAAATGCTATCCCTAAGTGTTCTTTAATAGCATCTCTTATACTTCGAAATTCATCCTGTCTTTCTAGTTGTATACCCAAATCCGACAAAAGTTCCAAATTTCTCAACAAATTATAGTCCTTACCCTTGGTTATCATTGTCTGACCAAAAATATTGAGTTTGCCCTGTAAAGAACAATTGACTCCCCTCAAATATTGATCCCAAACACGTTGATCGTCTCGGAAGTAGGAACGCAACGCTTCATTAATCACCCGGTTAACACGTTCGCCAGCACTTGCCTGCCGCCTATGTACAACCGTACGTACGTGTTTGGTGTCTACTAGGCCTTAGCAGGAGTACATATTATAAATACTTCAAGGCAGTCAAAATTTTTTTGATCATTGGCTTTATGCTGCTGCCTTCGAACTAGTAAGTACTATAAAGCACGCAAGTGTTGCGAAACAAATACAATAAATCTTGTATGAGAACGACATGCAGTAAACAAAGTTGAATAGAGGAGAGAATAAGACAATGTGAATACAAACTCCCTCAATTATCTGTAGTTGTATTTGACTTCTTTGTTAAAATACTCGAGTTATTTGCTTGGTTATTGGATTTGTTTGATGTGTAGCACAATAATGCAATAACCAGATTAATTTATTAATAGGGAAGGAGGAACGAGAAAAAAAAATTGTTTTTATGGTTTTGTAATTTATTTCCAAATTCAGTTTTATACATACATATATTAAAAGTTAGAAATTTAAAAAGTAGAAAAATATACATTATATAACAAACAAAAAAATTAATTCATAGTCCTGTTTTATTTAGGAAAATATCTGTTTTTTTCTAATTATTTACAAATCTAAATCATTTAAGTTTGGTTCACTTTCAATTATTACCTCCACTCCCGAACTGATTCGAAAAGACAACCAAACAAACAAACGTTTCAAATGTTTTCACAAATATTACAATACGTTTGTTGAATGCTCACAGTATTTTTTGTCTTCTTCGTTTACTTCATTTTGGCGTAGAATACGTCTTACCTTACGGTATAGGGAGTCATGTCAGATTGTTATTGTTGTAATCTTTATTTCATTGATTATGAGGAAACGGCGAGATAACTTTTTTTAAAAATTTTTTTGTAGGTAAATGAAGATGTTATCTTTCGTTTGATATACATTTCATATTGGTTGATATCTTCCTAATATTTAAATTTCTCAAATGAAAATTGTTTAAACACATACACTCAAACATATGTGTGGTGTTTGGTTGAGTGTTTGAGTTTGTAGCGTGAACACAAACTGTTTCAGTGTGGACACAAACCTTCGGCTGTTGTTTTGATTGATGAAATATTGAAATTTCGTATATTTACTTATGTATTTAAGTGAAACAAAATGTTAAATGTGAATTTGAATTTAACATGGATATATATAATTATAAAAAATATATGAAACACTATCAAATAAATAAATTCATTTGCTTATGTTATTTATTATTTATTGTTATAGTATATGTTTTCTGTCTTATCGGATGGCGTATTCTACGTTAAACTTAATGGCCGTGTCTCTAACACAGCCTGCAGTGACAGTCCGTAGCAGAAGGCCTCGGACAACTGTCTGCTGTTTTTTTTAGGTGTTTACATTTATTGTCTTTACTTTGTACAAACTCGCTAGGGTAATAAGTAGTGACGGGTTTTATTTGTTTTAATTTTACATTTATATTTACTTGGTTGGGTCGCCGACGAGTATGTTAAAAAGAAGACGAGTAGTTTAAAAAAGCAAATGAATTTGAATTCGAATACATTTTACGCTATGCCCTATAGTCTACACTATTAAGAACTAATCTTAATTCGCGCAACAGTCTGCCACTACTACTTCCGGTACTCGATGATAGGTTTTGAGACAAATTTTCTCAGTGGCTTTAAGAGTGTAAATTTCGAATAATGATCCAGTATTACCAAAATTCCTATATTGCCAAATTTCGTACGTAGAGGTCCAATTATGTCGATGTACATCCTTTGAAAGGGTCTTTCGGGTTCAATCATGTGACCTATCGGAGGTTTCAATGCCGTTGTTGGCCTCTTCGAAGTTTTACATAGACTGCAACTCCGATCATATCTCCTGACTTCCGCAACCAAACCGGTCCAAAAAAATCACTTACTATTCTTCCCAAAGTCCTTGCAGTACCACTGTGGGAAGAATTTGGAATGTCATGAACAGTGTAAATTACATTATTTCTTAATTTATCTGGTACTCATAATTTCCATAATTTCATTCATCATCATCTCCTGTGGCGAAGTCAGTATGTTTATAAATATATGGATCTATGATTTTAAAATCCGGTAAATTTGTAATCCGATTGCGAAATTTCACACACTGGTCACCATTGAATTTCTCATGAATGTAAATCGATCACTGGCATATATTCCAAATCAATTGAATCCACCTTTACATCACCTTCATGAATTCTCGAAAGTGTCTGGACCGAAATTATATTTCCATTTTCGATGTTCTCGTTTAAAGGAAAATCCTTATAATTTAAGAGACCAGCCATTTTAGGCTTGCATGATCTGCTATTACTTTAGAATCCTGTCCTTCGATATATTCTCGAAATTTGTTGATGGCCATGACTACATCTAAACACTCTACCTCTGTATTGTATAATTTCGCTGACATTTATTCAATTTGTGGGGCATGAAACTTTAGTCATTTCGATCCCTTGTTCATCTTCTTGCCGGTATCACATTGCAATATAAACTGTTTATTATAGTCAGGATGTGTGTAAAAGTCCAGTACATAGCTAATCTTTCAACGATTCCAAAGTTTCTTGAGCTTTATCTGGCCATACAAAAGTCGTCTTTTTAGATATGAGCTCCGTTAGTGGAAATGTGATAGCCGATGCCATACTAAGGAATCAACGTAACTCCTTTGATGACTTTGGACGATGCATATATCTTATGGCCTTTATCTTATCCTCGTCGATCTTCTACGATGTGACTTAACCTTATGGAGGGCCTTACGAAGAATTGCTGCTACTTCAAATAAATGTGATAAATATTTCTCAACGTTTTTAGATACAATTAATAGATCGTCTAAGTAGACGAAGACGTGCGTTTTCAGATTATTTGGAATAGTCAGGTCCATAAGTCTGCATAGCGATTGCGGAGCATTACATAGCCCGAAGGGCATTCGCATAAATTGATATACATAGTGGTATATTAGCCACCGTAAAGGCAGTCTTGGGTTTTGAGCTCTCATCTAGTTTAATCTGCCAGAAGGCTTCCTTTAGATTAATCCCAGATATGCAATCTACTAGAAACTAGTCAATCAATATTTTGTATTGGATAAGCATAATTTTTAGTCACTGCATTTAATTTGCGACTATCTAGACACATCCTTATTTTCCCGGGCTTTACCACAATCACAGCTGGTAACGACCATGCCGAATTTGGGGCGTCTTCAATCACTCCCATGGACAGCAGTTCTACAAAACGTTGCTCTTCCACTGCTTTTGGATAATATCGCTGCTTAATAGGCCGAGCATCCCCCGTATCGATGTTATGTTCCATTATGTTAATTAGGGAACGCGGCTATCGCAGAGTTCAATTTCCTCTGTTGTTCAAACCTTAACTGCAATCTGTCGGGATTCGCATTTACTGTAGTCTGTCCGGATTCGTCTTCTGTTGCTATTTCGTTAATATGTAGATGTAACTGAAATTTTGAATCCTACCTTGTCTCAAAAATCATAGCTACAGATAATATCCTGTTTTATCGTGGGTACTATCAGAAATTCAAATACTAAATTTTGTGTTTGAAAAGTAATGTTCAATTTACTTACTTACTTTTATTGACTATTTTAACAACCTCATGAGGTCAGATGTCGTACACATATTAATTAAACAAACAAATTAAACAAATTTCAACATATTCTATACTTCGCCTTTTCTTGCCAGTTAGTAACACCAAGGATACGGAGGGGTTCTTCTGCCTGGTCTATCCAGAGGAGACTTGGTCGTCCTCTTTTCCTGCTTCAATCGGGTATGTCATCGAAAATCTTTCGGGCTGGCTCACCTTCCATTCTGATAACATGGCCTAGCAAGTGATATTGCTATTCGTTCCAGCGACGTCGGTACTCGCCGTTTTCTTTAACTGGACCATATATTTTACGGACAATTTTTCTCTCCAATACTCCCAAGTGTTTTTCATCCGCTTGCGATATGACCCAAGTTTCAGAGCCATATATCAGGACCGGTAAAATAACAGTCTGGTACAGCTGGACTTTCGTCTGTCGAGAGACGTCTTTGTTTCGACATTGCTTCAAAAGCAGCTTTGTAATCGACAAAAAGATGGTATGTATCGATTTGCTTTTCGAGGGTCTTTTCCAGGATTTGGCGTAGCGTGAATATTTGCTCAGTCGTGGACTTGCCCGGTCTAAAACCACACTGATAAGGTCCAATCAGTTTTCAACAATTAAATTTGGTCTTTCACATAATACGCTCGACAAGACCTTCTACGAGATGGATAGAAGACTGATACCGCTATAGTTGGAACAGACACACGGATCACCCTTTTTGAATACAGGACATAATACACTGAGACTCCAAACGTCAGGCATAGATTCACCCAACCGTATACCGCATAGAAGTTGATACATGTGGGCTAGCAGTACTTCCCCATCTACTTATAAAGTTCAGCGGGTAGCCCATCCGCACCAGCGGCTTTATTATTTGCAGTTTTAATCTCGTCTTGGTTGGGGTGGGGGGATGATACAATCTACACTGTCTTCCACAATCATTGTTCTCTCCACATTTTAAGAACACACTTTTTATCAGTCACCAGATTCCCATTCTTGTACTTGCTGGAGGGCAGCCCATTAAGAAAAATTTTCGGGATCCATTATTCATCCTCCACAATTTGGTATTCTCACTCTCCATCTGCTCCACTGCCATTTTTTCCGCCTAAATAGTTGGCTTTCCTCCCTTCTCAGCCACTTGTACCTCTCACTCGCAGCACGCGTTCTAACAGACTTTCGTTGCCATACGTGCAGCGTCTTTTTCACCATTCATTGTTCCTCGTACCATGGCTTATCGTTCAGCGGTTTTTGATAGCCAAGTTCATTCCTTGCGGCGGTTTTCAGAGGATGGGAGATGTGGTTCCACTGCGTCTCTGGTTCCTCAGGAAGGGGGTATTCTGCCCTAGCAGGTGAGTGATCTTTTGTTGATGGGACATTGATATCTCCGGTATTTGTAGTTTGTCTATATCTACCTTTTCCCGTGTTCGGTTTCGTACGTTTTTCATCCTGCTCAGTCTTGTTCGAACTCTCGCAGTCACCAGGTAATGATCCGAGTCGATATTGACACCCCGAATCACACATACATCCATAACACTAGAAGAGTGCCTGCCATCTATTACCAAGTGATCAATCTGGTTATTCGCTCTCTGATCAGGAGATAACCAAGTCGCCTTATGTATGGTCTTATGCTGGAATCGTGTGATACTAACTGCCATGTTCTATGCAGCAGCGAAGTCTATCAGTCCGTTATCTGAGGTGGTATCATGTAATCTGTGATTACCGACGGTTGGTCGAAACACACTCTCCTTTCACAATTTGGCATTAAAGTCGCCTAGAATAAACTTAATGTCGTGGTCAGGGCAACGTTCTTACACTTCCTCCAGACGCTCATAAAATGATTGTTTCCACCTCATTGTCTTAATCCCATGCCGGCGTGTGCACACAAATAAACAGATGTTCAAATAGTTCGCTTTAATGCGAATTGTGGATATGCGTTCACTCACTGGGTTGAGCCTTGAAACGAGATGTCGCAGTCTCTTGCCAACTAAAAATCCGCATCCGAATTAGTGCTTTCGCTCATGGCAGCTGTAGTAAATATCGCAGTCTTTCTTTCTGGTGCAACCATATTTCGAGGACAGCCGCCAGTTGGAAAGTGACACCCGTCCTGTATAGTGCTCGCACATTCCAGGTACATATCCTCAAATCGTGGTCTTTTTTCGTTCATTATATTTTTCGTGTATTTTCATTGCCTATATAACGGTGGCGGGAGGCAAAGCCAGCCCACCATGGTTTGCATTTTACATACTGTTAGGATGATTATGTTTCAGCCGCCCACTACGGATCAGACTCTGACCAGAATCATAGAGAAATATAAAATAGCCGCTATGCCTCTTTTTCTCTTGATGAAGACGACGAGGTAGTAGGCCATTTCATCGAACAATACGAACAGAAATAAAAGGGAATACGTATTTTCGTTAGATGCAAACAACATAAAACATAATTTATCTGTCATTAGTATCAATCAAACACTGTTAAACTTAGTTTGCTGCATGGTCTATAATCTGTATATCTTCTTTGGGATCTCTTCTACATCATTTCCCTAGTCCCTTTTCGATCAGCTGTGCCGTAGGAACCCTCTACCAGAATTCAGTGTGTCGAAACTGGAGTTTGGTTTCTTCAACTTTGATCCGCTGTTGGCCCGGGGTGTTGGCTCATCCGCCTTCAAAGGACAGATTAATATGTCCACTACTTCGAAGAGCTTCAGTGACAGGGTCACCTAATAATACTGAGACGTATCAATGATCGCATTATCAATCAGGCTGCTCATTTGTTTCATCTTCTCACTTTAGCTGGTTAATGGAGGTTTCAGATAAAGCCATTGCCCAGGACAAACCAATTCGAACCTTGCTTTCTTTAAATTCCTTCCGCTCAAATTGTTCCATGAACTTTTCATGTTACGTAGTTCAATTATATCAATATGTAAGAGTACATGACGTACTTCCGGTTTCAAGTTTCTCATAACAGTTTCACAATATTCAGCCTCTGACAACGGATTCCTTACTCTATCTGACATACTGGGAATAACATCTAAAAATTCGTCGATACATTCATAAGGCTTTGTTTACGCTTACGAATTTCATCCAAAATGTCAAAATTGGTACTATCATCTTTATATTGTGATTTGAATGCTCTACTTAGTGTGCTCCAATTAATGTCAACATTTTGTTTATACCACTGGATACCTTATCATCAAATAAACCACTAGCATGTTTACACAGTAATTGAAAGTCATCACCCAAATGGTTAGTGGTCAAATATTTACACGGTAAATAAATTTTAATTTACAGTTTCTTATAAAATTAAGAACTGTTTCGGTGTTCAATGGTTCTGTCGAATTTTTCCCTTCCATACCATGCTTAATGTGTAAAGGAACATTCGGTGTAGTATTACCTAAATAAATAAATAAATGGTTTCCCATTACATCCCATGAAGGGACAGGGGATGTGCTGTGCGCTTTCCAGTTACACTCGCTGATTGGGACCTACAGGTTTACACCGATTCCGAACCGTATTTTGAGAAGCTTTTTCATGGCTATATACTCGATAGTGTCGCCGTCACCATGCGAGGTGAACGCCGCCGAAAGAAATTTTAAGGTGGTCAGAGCAGGGTTCGAACCCAGGATCTCATGTACAATAGCCGCGCACACTACCATTGCACCACCGATGGCCACGTAGTGCCCCAATATTAACCCTACTTAATAGTGATCTCCAATCGTCTGAAATTACTGCAGTCAGATCTTCTCTCAAATTACTGATCGATTCATTTATCATTTACCGAAATACTTATATACCTGTATTATTTTCGGAATTTTCTAACCTATTGGTACTATTGGAGTTTTGGTCTGATCCATTTTCATTATTGTTATTAGAAGATTGAGGTAAGTTATTTGTGGGCTGCTTTCCATATATTTGTGGTGTTGTTATCTGATAATTTGTTTAAGTGTTATTGGGGCCGTCATATTCAGGTTCTGCAATTAGAGACATATACGAAGAATTTATTGTTAAGATTTCTATTTAAGATATGTACATATCTATCTCTGTACTGACCATGAACATAAGCTCTACTCCCCTATGCTCTACTACTTTAACATAGAACCACATCATTGTTTTGTTAAATCATGCAATTGTAGTTGTGTTGAGGGTTTTGATATTCAATTGTAGCACCAAATCCCCCCGTCATTAAGCCAGTGATCGCTCTGCGAGCATTTTCTTCAACTGCTCTTTTATTTATTTTAACCAAATTTGTTAAAATTTCGATTGGATTCATTTGACTGTATGTTGAATTGTTCTTTTTAATGTTCGTCGTACTTGAAACACATTTTTCTTCGTTCATCTAGAGATTTCCATGCAAGACTGAAGTTACCCTCCACCAAATCAAACTTTGCCACTATGTCAAAGAATTAAATACGCGATGGAACAAAAGTGTTGCCTCAACTGTCTTTTGCCAACGCATTTTAAAGCCAAATGTGCTAGTACTAAACTGTGCATGCGTTGCAACAAAAAACACCATACATTACTCCACGGAAGTACAAGCAATGTCCAAGACAAATTCAAATCTCGCCAAAATCCTCAAGAAGAGGCCTCAGCCATCCCCTTCGAATACTCTTATCACACAAAACATCAATACATTATTCTTGCAAAATGAGAGAACAACTATTAATGAGAGACGCGGGCTCTGAGAAAAGCTTTTTTTCAAGAACACTTCAGCAAAAGTTGTCACTACCAATTCAGACCAGTGACTCCTAAATTTCAGTACCAGGAGCAACAATTGTAAGCCATTCTAAGGGCAAATGCAAAATACTCCTACAATCTCAAGTATCAAACTTTCATATCCACACAGAAGCGTTAATAGTTAACAAATTAGCGCACTTCTTACCCTCACGGCCAGTAACGCTCAGACTTCCGGAAGAAGCTCATAATATGAATCTCGCAGACCCATTTTTCGACAAGCCAGGACCTATAGACATTATAATCGGCAGCGACTACCTACCATTCATAAACAATGAAGGCATTAAACTGCAAATAGGCGACGGAATGGAGGCACGAGAATCACATTTCGGTGGGTATCTTTCGGGTCCGTCAAAAGCAAACAAAATACATTCATTTTCGACTACAGTCCCAAATTTAGAAGACACAACTCGAAATGAGCAATTACGAATGTTTCGGTAACTGGAAGAAGCCGAAAACCCACGAGCACAATCGACGAGCGACGCATGGTGCGAGGAGTTGTATACCTCTACTACAGTGTCACAACCGGATATACAGTCCGTTATTGCACAATATGGCAATGGCTTAATACTTAAGAATGAAAGAAAACGCCACTTGTAAAAGAGGAATACTACAACGTTTTACAAGAATACATCGATTTAAAGCACATGAGGTGCATTGCCTACACTGTAAATGTAGCCTTGAATACATCGCATTTCTTTAAGCCGCATCACGCCGTCATACGACCAGAGAGCAAATCAACAAAATTCCGATTGGTATTCAACGCATCAAAGAAGACATCAAGCGAATTTTCACTCAATGAAGTGTTACACACAGGGGCGATTTTACAACGAGACAACGCAAATTCCTCTCAATTGGTGATATTACAAATGAGTGTTTAACGGAGACATCCAGAAGATGTACCGACAAATTGCGATACATGAAGAAGACCAACGATACCAGATATAATCTAAAAGACGCAAAACATAAACAAGACCAGCTAATCAAAGCACTAAATTCCGCTGGACTACGACTAAAAAAACTAACAGCGAATAGTCGTTTTCTTTTGGATAATGTGCCCGGGGATGATTTTCTAAACGAAGAATCCCTAAAAATAAAAGATCACAGCACAACCAAGGCTTTGGGAATCCATTGGAGATGGATGTCGTTGATTGAGGTCCCAAATATTCGAAAAGAAAGGTTCTATCAGTCATAGCAAAACTCTTCGATCCCATTGGATGGTTAAGTCCAATTATCATCACGACTAAAATGATAATGTAAGCTCTTTGGCAAGAGGAGATCGACTGGGATGAAGACGTCTCCCAAGAAATACTCAAAAGATGGACAATTTTCGTGGAAAACAGATTACACATATCTCAAATGCGTATAACTCGTTGGAGCAAAATTCTAAATTACGGACACGGCGATACGTGAATAGTGAAGAGAATCCAGACGACTTAGGATCCCGTGGCGTAACACCCCAAGAGCTGACAACAAACCGACTATGGTGGCATGGACCAGAATGGTTATGTCAGGAAATGACCAAAGCCACGATCATTCGAGCCAAAGGAGTTAGAAACCAGGAACAGGTCAGCAGATGTGATCACTTTACCGAACGGGGACATACAGCAAAGATTTTCCTCATTAGACCGATGCTTACGAGTCATTTCGCGCATCTTTCGTTTTTACAATGCATGAACGCTCCGCCGTCTCGTTGCCCCTCACGTGCACCGGAGTAGATTTTACAGGGCCATTCAACATTAAATCACCGCTTCTCCGCAATGCCAACCTCATTAAAAGCTATATTGCAGTTTTCGTATGCTTTTCAACGAAGGCAGTACATTTAGAAGTATGTTCAGAACTTTCAGCGGAAGCGTTCATCGTCTGTTTTGTCCAATTCACAGGCAGAAGAAGACTGACGAAAACAATGTTCTCCGACAACGGGAGAAACTTCGTTGGGGCCAGTTACAAATTGCTTAAAGAACATAAGAAGTTCCTAAAAACCGCGGAAAAGGCAATTCGCGGTTTTCTTAAAATAATTTTTCGCAACAAAAATAAAATTATTTTCAAAAACAAACGAAACACTTTTATCGAAACAAAATTATTTTCGAAAACGAACAAAAAACTTTTATTATAACAATAAATAAAAAAAATAATTTTCTAAAACAAACAAAAAAATTTTAATTATAATTCATTAAATTCATATGTAAAACAATAAAATAATTAAACAAACTATATTACACACCCTCGTCTTGAGATACTGGAAGCGACTCGCAGTCAGAGTCGACTTCCAATACCTCCTCACTCAACTCTTGTACAAGTTCCTGCGAGTCATTTCTCAGGGGATTGTACATTTCTCCGGCGAATCGTATAAATTATTTAACTGGGTCAACCCCATTGGCTTTGCAGCACCTCAAGAAAATGAATTTTATCACATACCCATTGAAAAAACATTTGCGGTGATTGTACTGAGGAATCGAGCTTTTAAGCCACACTGTGGTTCACCCGATAATGAGTATATCCCTCATTTTTCAAAGCGTCGTATGCCTGAAAATGTAAAAATCAATTAAAATAAAAAAAAAAAAATAACTTCATTACACTTACCTTCCAGCAGACCGAGATTATTATTGACCCCTGCCGGATGTATTGCCGTATCATAAAGCACTTCTCGCTTATGCGCTCAACTCCCCCAAAAACCCATTGACCATTGACCTTCAACTCTGTGTCCCCTATGGTATTTCCTTTTACCCAACTTAGGCGGCTCCTCACCGAAATAAAAATATTGGCGACGGCGGCAGTTGGGTTTCACTTAGGGTCCAATTAGTCTTGATGGTTGATGTTCTACTTAATATTGCGCGGTTAGTTATGACGGTTAGACGGTAGAAAGACAAAACAAAAAAAAACTGATCGAGGAGCATTTGTACAAAAATATAATTTGCATGCATGAGTTTTGTGTTAAAAAGTGATTGTGTCAAATAAAAAAATTCGTTGTCAAATAAATCCGATCGGTCATGACGGCTGACGGTTGATTCTGCAACCTGCAGAAGTCTACCGTCGTAAACCGTCAATTTTATTTGTCTCTCTCTTACACATGCAAAATTCAACCCCAACTCAAACAGCTGATCGCTTACCGTCAACCGTCAAGACTAATTGGACCTTTACCCAACTTGTTAGTCCGCTGGTGTGTTTTGTTAAACGTCAAAAATTTACCCAGCCCCATGGGCTAGTGAATTTTTATTCAACACGCAAATGTCATATTTTTACTAAACTGTGCACTTTGATACCGATTGGCACAGGCTCCTTGCAAAGGGTTATACACATGTCTTGGAATTTGCTATAATTATTTGCGGGTGGATTCGTGGTGTTCGGTTTGGTCTCTTTGCTATTGCTGTTGGTTTTGGATTGTGAGCGGCTTCTAGCTGTTCAACTTTTCGTTTGTTGTTGTGCTTCGAATTTGTATGTTATACCGTGTGATGTACAGCTTGGTTTTGTTTTTTGTAGTGTACAGTTTTCGCTGCTAAACTATTGTGTTTGACCTTGGAATGTTTTTCTATGCCCTACCTCTTCGATCGCATAATATCTAAATGAAGTTGTTGAACATACCCGATTTTTTCCTTATAAGTAGACATGTATGTAATTCAAATAAATGTGGGTCTTCTTGAAAAAATTACGATATACCGAAGTGAAATATATTATGGTGTGACTTTCTCCGTTGTTTTAGTGGCGAAACCGAGGGTGGGCTATCGTCATCATTCCTGCAATACTTCTTCAAACGAGGAAACTGTTGATGTTATGTTCATCGTCCTGTCTTCCGCAACCATTTCGTCAAACTACTCCCATGCTACAGGTCCAGACCCAGTCCTTTTATTTTTGCCCTTTATTATCATGTACGTCTTTTTCATATTCCTGATTTTTCGATCAACGAGGTTTTCAGTTATTCCATTAAAGGCCACCCTCTCCATTTCTTGAGCGATTCCCTACCACATACTTTTCTGTTTAATTTTCGGATCGCGAAATTTAAACTTGCGTTCTTCATACAGCTGCAACAGAAGCTTAGTAGCTTTCAGCGTCCAACGGTGAGACCCTCGCCCTAATCTATAAGATTTTTAATTTATATAGACTTCAAAACTAATCATAGTACTCACTTACCATCGGTAACGGAACAAAACTCCTCCGAATCCATTCTTAGAATAAGCAAGAAGAAAATTATTCTATTTTTGGAAATATTTAATTTGCAACTGTCATAAAAATTCTGAGCTTCATAAAATAACTCCTCAAATTTTGTGTGGCTCAGGAGTATGCCAAATAAAAGTTATAGACCGTATGTATTTGCGCCGGAAGAGTAACAGAATTGATCGAAGCATTCAGCAGAACTCATATCGGTTTTTGAGACGCTCACTCAACGGCTAGGTAGCAGATTAGTCTGCTGAATGCGCCCAATGTTCTAATTTCGTAATAAAAAAAAAATTATGGATCAAGTGAGCACAAGTTCAATTAGAACCATGCTTATAATCTCAAACCTGTTCCGATATTCGTACATATAATCTTACTCTTAATTATGGAGATTGATTAGGAACGAATTCGAAATTAAAATTTTTCAATCCATCCATCCATCAATTTGATAATCAATATGATTTGATGTGGCCACATTTTAAAACAATTTGATATATATCATCTCACCGTTAAAAATATTAGGGTAACATCAGCAGCTTAATTTCCCAGTGATCCAAAATCGCCATTAGTGAAAATTTAATGCTCACCCGTCTTCATCTTCTACTTGATGTGGCCCCACGTTGGACGCCATTATTATTTATGTAAAGACCCTCTTCCCTCAGACTTTGTCTTATTTAGGCTAACGCTACCTTTAATTGTACGGCTGTGCTCAGGGCTATTGGGGGTGTTCTTGCCATCGAAGATAAGTCCAGATACGTTACAAAGTTATAAGTTTTAGGTAGATTTTCCCACCTGGCCAACGATAATTTTAAACAGGTGCAGAAATTTCAACGGGAAATCTAAATTAGATGGGAAATGTTGTAAAGGTATTCGTTTCCTCTCCTTAGTCGCGTCCCACCCAACCTCGCCGACTATCAAACTTACTGTCAGCCCATTTTGACATTGTATTAGACTACACCTTCAATTTCGGGTAATAATGATTTATTGATGTGGGAACATCTATAGGCGCGGGTACGGCCTAAATTCTCAAAGTGAATACATCCAAACACAATTTGTCCGACTGCGCTCACACAGATTGTCCGTCTGCGATCACACATTGTTTGCCGCTAAACTCCTCCGAAACGGCTGGATCGATTTGTATGAAATTATGTGTGCGTATCGGGTAGGTCTCAGAATCGGCCAACATCTATTTTTCATACCCCTAAATAAGAATATAGAAAATAGATTTGCCCGACTGCGAAAAAACACACACACTGATGTAGCGGCAGCGAATAGTTGTATTGTGTGGGTGCGAAGCACTCTCAGAGCAAAGAGAATAATGACGTGTTATACATACGTATAAAAAAATGAGATAGAAAGAGAGCAACGAAATTGTGAACTTGTGTAGCGTATGTACGAACATAACAACGTATGCATGCACTTGTGTCTGTTGCTTCCCAGCAGTCGGGGTAAGTTGTGAATGATTTGTGATTTGACTACTTACCAATAATCACCAGTACTTACTGGCCAAACCACTGGCAATGGTAATGAGTGGCGAATTTAACATGGGGATGTCATAGGAGGTAGTCACTTGCTACCCAAGTCATTACCTCTCAGCAGTCATTTCGTTTGTGGTATATGGAATATAAGTTTGTTTTTTATTTTTGTTAGATTTCGATGAAGTATATGATTTTGGATTTTAATCAAACCAAAAAATGTAACACAATGTAATGTAAATGTAAACTTTTAATGATAACTGACGCCACCAAACAAAATTATGCCACAGCCGCAACTACAATTTGCGTGGGATAACGGCACATTTGTGCATTCTCTCTCTTTCTCCTAAATCGTATTGGCGTCACCCAAAATACATACATATGTGTATTTATAGAGATAGTAGCAACAGTTGTTGTACACAACAAACACCTGAAAGGAAACAACAAACACAGCAAAGTATTAGTTTGGCATTACATTAAGATGTAGTCCTGCTATTACCTCTAGAAATATATCTTGGCGTCACCTTTTTTTTGGATACTCGCAATTATGTTCTTTTTGTTTTTTTCATATAACAGTGGAACTTTGGAATTACCAGTGGTATCAAAAGTAAGTACTCGTGCTTTTCGTATACTATTGAAGTACATACTTACTCGCGATCACTGGTTACTGCCACCGCTGCAGGTTTAGCATTCTCTCTGTTTTTTGTGGGTATAAAACAAAAAGTATTAATCAAGAAAATAATAACATTTGTCTTTGAATATTTTTAAGTGTTATTAAGTATTAATATTATTTAAAAGAAACGTCATCATATGACTGAACGCCTTTTTAAATTCTTTATATTAACTTCACCTGTCTGTATGCCGAAAAAAATTTGGATTGATTTGTAACCCTTTTCCCGTGATCTAATCAAGCTGAAACTTCGCAGGCAAACTAATGGCGACGGCAAAAATATCAAAATATGGGCGGAATTGGATAGAGGGGCGTGGTACCTCCCATACAAATCACAAACTAAAAATCCATTATTTCTGCTCCTGTTAACGGTATTTGAACAAAATTGGGTATGTTGGTTAGATGTACAGCATGTCCTCCAAGTCCATATTATCCAATTGGGGTATTCGGTTATCATTGAACGGTAGCGATTCGCATTCACAGTAATGTGCCGGTCTTGATCATCACGGAAGAAGTACGGCCCAATGACGCCGCCGGCCCATCAACCGCACCAAACCGTAATTTTTTCGGGATGCAATGATGATTCATGGATTACGTGTGGATTGCTGTCTGACCAATAACGCATATTTTGCTTATTGACGAAGCCATTCAGCCAGAAATGAGCCTCATCGCTGATTGTTGAGGCCTCTTAAACTTGAGGCCACTGACTCCAAATTTCGGTAGTAAATTTTAATAATTTCGACTCGTTGTTGGCTCGTATATCTTTCCATGATGAAATGGCAAACCTTACTGAAGAGAAATGTCAAAAGAGCGGGGAAAAATATGGCGTCGTTTGCTGTCCCTATCGATTTACTTTTGTAGCGTCTCTGTTTAAAAACCCTTTATAAGGCAGTATTTTATTTATTTATTTCATTTCATCTACAGAATTAAACTCTTACAGACTATATTCATTAAATCTTAATGCCCATTTTGACAATTCAAACAATTTTAATTAAAAATTATCTTTAGATAAGTTACAATGTAGGCTAGGAGAAACGTCATTACAAAGTTTTAAGCATCTTGTAATAGGTTCATTTAGCGCATAATTTGTTCTATGCACAGTAGAGTGGCACTGAAAATCCAACTTTGGATTTTCGTAAAAGCCCATGTGAATTATGGTAACACTTAGTCTAAAACATGAATGGTGACAATTTGAGCTAAATCGGACAACTCTAACCCGTGCCCCACTGGGGTCAAAGTTCAAATTGATCTAAATTCAGCAAATTGCTTACAATTTATAAAAAAAATTGTTATGTGTGCGCTCATTCTGATGACAACCATCCAAATTATAGTTTTGGATAAAGTTAACTACATCCCAAAATACATTTCAGTAAATTTAACCCTTCTGTACCAAGGGGGTCAAAGTGACCTTTTTTTTATTAGGCATATAACAACTATTTTGTTGAAATATTTGAAAATACACAAAACGTGTATGCAATGATGACAATAGATATAAGCCTTAACGTATGCCATATTTTTCGTGTACGCTCCATTAATTCGGAGTATATTTCAAATTAACGAATTTATGAATAAAAAAGTCAAGGAGTACTAGATTTTTCAAATTTTTGTTTATTATGAAACTTGTAATGTGGAAAGCGATCGTCATAACAACAGTTGAAAGTTTTAAGCCTGTCCAAGTGACTTTTTATGTTTTTTAAATTTTGTGAGTTAAAATATGGCAAAAGTACGAAGTGAAATTTATTTAATTGGTTATCCAAAACACCATTTAACTGGCAGTAAGCTTCCATCAAAATTGGATTGCCTTAGAGTTTTTTTTCATCATACAAAAGTGGAGAATTAAGTATTAAGGAGAGTGCTCGTCTAGTTGTTAAAGAGTGCTCCGTTTTTTGGGAGAAAGCCCGCGTTCCCATCCAAAAAAGCATAAACGCGGAAAAAAAATTATTGTTCATTTACAATAATTGGAGGACATTATCGAGACATAAGGCTAGAACTTCTGACGGTTACAAAAAGAAGTTAGAATCTTGGAACAACTCACTTAATGATTTATTTGACATGGCTCATATGGATGCTCTCAATCTTATGAAAATCGAGGAAGACAAACACTTTTTGATCAGACAAAGACTTAAAGCACGTGAGGGTTGCATGCTAGGAATTGATGTAAGCTTACAAAAGAAGGAAGAAAAACAACGCCAACAACAGGAAAGACTTAGGAAGCAACAGTTTCAGGAAACCCCATCAACTTCAAAAGGTATTGTACATTTAATAAACCCCTACTTTTACCTATGTCATACTAAACAAATTATGGCAGGCTTTGTTACTTACGGCTCTTTATGTTCGGATGCTTCAAAAAACGGAGAATCGACTGAAAGTGAGGATGTTGAATATACTGAAACAATAAATGAGGATGTCATAAAACCAAAAAAAGGACTTGCAAACAGATATTAACTCCTAGACTAGCGGCCGTTTTGGATAAATTAAAGATTAGTTCAAGAGATGCAGTCCACATAATAATAGCTGTTCTAGATGCCGTTGGCGCAAGTTCGTCAGATTTCATTATAAACCGTAATTCAATACGTCAACAAAGGGATGAGTTACGAAAAGAAAGTTTTATAAAAGTTTAAAATTCACCAAAGAATCTTAACCCCTAACAATACACTGGGATACAAAACTATTGCCAGGTTTAACAGGGAAAACCGAAGATCGTCTTTCAGTAATAGCAACGGCTCCCAAAATTGAACACATTTTAAATATGCCTGATATTCCATCAGGAACTGGAATAGAAATAGCATCTGCTATATATGATACTTTAGAGGAGAATCAGGTTTGAGAAAAAACAGAGGCGATTGTATTCGATACAACTTCATGGAACACAGGGAAATTTAAAGGAGCGTGCACTATTTTAGAAAATGAATCGAACGAGATATTCTGTTCCTTGGTTGCAGACATCATATATTTGAAATAGTGCTAGCAGCTGTGTTTGTGGAAGGAATGGGGGTATCAACTGGACCTGAAGTTGTAATATTTAAAAAGTTTAAGAAATATTGGCCAAATATAAATCACACTAATTTTTTGACGGGATTGCCATATCCGCGAATAGAAGAGATTTTAGGCAATGAACGTGATGAGATTTTAGATTTCGCGAATAAAAAAAATTAAGGACGACCTTCCGCGGAGTGATTATAAAGAATTTTTGGAGTTAATAATAATTTTCTTAGGAGGAACTCCACCCCGGGGATTGATATTTGTGAAGCCTGGTGCAATGCACTTAGCCAGGTGGATGGCTAAGGCTATCTATTGTTTGAAAATTTTAATGTTTCAAAACCAGTTTCCGGAAATAACCGAATCTGAAGTGAATGGATTGATTGAAGTTGCTGGGTTCATTCTTAAGTGTTCTCAAGCGCCTTTAAATGACATTAAATTTATACGGAAAATGGAAAAGTATAAATTATTCAACAAAAAAATATCAGAAAAAGCTGTTTCTAAGTTTATTAATCACCTATATTACCTAAGCGCTGAATGTGTAGGATTTGCTTTATTCGATGATAGAAGCGACATAGCAACTAAAGTCACGCTGGCAGAAAAACTGTATTTGGCTTATAATGCAGAAGAAAATGAAGACGAATGTGAAGATGTTCCAAAAAAGTTTTTGATTAAACAAGACAATATTAAAAACTTTTTGACAGGGATAATTCGTCTATTTTGAGAGAATTGTTCTTTAAAAACACACTGCATGTTTTAAAAAGACTGATATTGAAGAATATAGGAAAGGAAATTTCAAAACATAAAAATTGTTAACGACTGCACCGAAAGAGGGATAAAACGAATCCAAGATTATCATGGAAAAATTACAACAGATGAAAAACAAAGGCAATATCTTTTCAAGGTAATGATAATATATATTAAAATCTTATAATAGTTCTGTAGTAAATACCAACCCTATATTTTTGTTTAAATTTTCAGGTTGTACACAATTATAGACAGCAATATTCGAAAGAAGCTAATTTAAATAGTTTGCGAAATGAATTTCAATAAAAATCCACAAAGCAAAGTTGTATCTTGGTTTGGATATACATATGTATGTATGTAATAAAATATATGGGTCATTTTGAACCGCTGGGCACAAAAGGGTTAAGTTTTCTAAAATTTATTTGAGATACCCGTAAGTGAAAAGGCATGTTGCAGGTTTCATTGTTATACTATTACTGATTTTATTAATCTTAGTCCTTAGGTGGTATGGGTTGACATTTAGAGTTGGGGTTGTAACAAAGAGTAGTAGCATGGATATTTAGTAATAATGATTCAGTGTTGTAGGGATTAGTAGTCTCAGCAGGGATGGCACTACAATACCATGCTATCTACTACAAAAATTATAAAAAAAATATTCGTATTATGTTTATAATGTTGATGGACCTGGACTTGCAAATCGCACTCTCTTAAGTTGTGGATCCAAATCGTCGTCCGAATCTAACTCTGATTCAGAACTTATGGTGTCCACAGGCACGTTACTTCCAGACTGCCCTCCATCATCAGCTTTTTCTTTTTCAGATACTTCATTAACATCATACAGGGTGATCTTGTGACTCCACCAACATACCTGAAATGAATTAGAAAATAAATCAAAAAAGGAATGCAAAACAATGCATCAATAAAATTGATATTACCTCTGCAAGCAATGCGTCGAGTTTTTTGCCTTTGTACCCTTTTTTCGTGGGCATTGTGGTTTGGTGAAACCGTTCTCCTTGCACATCGGATTCGGTAGGGAGTTGTTTGATAAAATCGTCAAAATGAAAATGAAGAAAATGCAGCTTTAATGTCATCGATGTGCCGATTTTCTCAAAATAATACAGCATTTCTTTCACCCATTCTCTTGCTTCCGGTTCCGCGTCTCGATCCTCTCCCAAGACTCTGGTGCATACACGCTGAATGTAAATCCATGCCATTGAATGATTATAATCATGAAGCGATGATTCAAAGTTGCTCTTGAAAAGCTTTCTAATGTCAGGGCCATTAAGTACGCCTGTTAAATGAAGACAAAAAATAAAGCCAGAAAAGAAAACATTAACAAAGTGAAAATAGTACAATGAGGTGAACAAAAATTCGTGTTAAATTTACTACAATACCTTTTTTAATTTTGTCATCGCTACGCTTTGGGAAAACGCTTTTCAAATAGTCGAATGCGTTTGGGCAATTTACAACGGCCACTTCGATGAATTTTTTAACAATTCCCAATTTTATGTGAAGTGGTGGCAGCAAGATGTCTTGAGTATTGTCTATTAAAGGTGCATTCCTTAGTTTATGTTGTTTCATTTGTTCATTCACACTTCCTCTTGGTCTCCACGAATTACATTGGTATTGATTCAGAGGTGAGCGTGAATCCCAATTACAAAGAAAACAAAAGAATTTTGGAAAGCCGTCCTTATCGATGATCCCTTGCAAAATGTTGATGACCTTCAAATCACAGCAAATCTTCCATGTATTTTCGTAGCATTTGATTTTTTCCATTATATCTTTCAATGTTTCATAGCTTTCTTTCATGTTAATACCCATTGCTAGCGGAATGGAAGGTTTTCGGTTCGACACATGCAACAGCACTGCTTTCAAGCTTGAAACAGAACCATCAATAAATAATCTCCACTCACTAGCGATGTAGTTCATTCCCATTTTTACCACCAAAGCTTTTACATCGTTGCAGTAAGTGAACGAATTGTCATTATTTAGAGTGTAGAGGCTCTGAAATTCAGCTTGCCGTTTGCGGTACGCCGTATAGTTCACATTACCATGTGTTTTTTTTTTCTTTAAAAACCCAATATGGCCACAATGAAATCCATTTCCATTTGTATTATTAGTTGTGGTCCATCTCTTCCCTGTTGGAGCTCATAATCGGTATCAAATGGATCTTCATAAGTAACACCACTTGCTCTAGTCATTCCTGTACATTCTGTACTACGATCTGGAGTTGGCGGCCTTGGTGATACAGAATTTTCAGGTGCAAGCACTGGTAGTGTGGCAGTTAAAGTTGCTTTATAACATTTGTTCCTCTCAGCATATCGATTTAGACCACATGTGTAATTTACGCATGCATAGCAACTGGTTTCATCATGATCACCTGGGAGATTAATCCAGTTTATCGGCTTCCAATACTTCATACTGTGTTTGGCTCCACTCAACCATGCCATGAGATTGTTATAACATTGGCGACACACTGTATTAGGTATGTAATTTTCACCGGTCAAGTCTTCTTCGTCGAAAAACAACTTATATGCTTTCTTGAATGCACTAGTTAAAAGATTATTTTCCTTTTGCAATGCTGTAGAACTATTTTTTCTGATTTGATGACCGCAAATGTAGCAAAATAAATCAATATTTTCACACTGCATATTGAAATTGTCAGTTGCCAATGTTGTGTGCGAATTATGCTGTAGCACTTTCACTTTTTTTACTTTCATTTTCACTTTATAACTTTCACCGCTGAGCTCTCGTTGACGTCGCGCTGTGTAATGCCTCGATGTGAGCGTCGTGTCGCTTTTATATTGTGTGCTGCGTCCCTTGTGAATTCAATGCAGATGTTTGCTTCCAGGTAGTTTTTTGATAGAAGTTTTTTTGATTTTATATGTTCACAATTTCATCTTTATGACAAGAGCTACAATAGGGTTTCAGGTATTTTTTTTATATTTAAGGCAGTTTTTATGTGATTTCAATGCAGACGTTTGCTTCTAGGTAGTTGTTTGATAGTTTGGGCACGGGAACTAACCCACCAGCTTGAGAATTTTTATTAGAATGCACTTACTATCACTGAAGGTACAGTTCAGTCACACACTCGGTCTCCTCACTGATAATTATTTACGTCTAAAGGTTTGGAAATCAAATTTTTTTAAGAAATCGCTGATTTTCTTAAACTTCAATTGTTTTTAGCGAAATCTTGGCTCCCAGAAAGTACTTTTGTTAGAAAAACCTCACTATCTCCGGTCTTAGAAGGGTTAATGCGGTGTATTATACCTTAAAAAAAAGTTTGAAGTGTTGTCTTTTCAACCAGATCGGATAAGAAATTCGTGAGATATAAGCGATTATATTCGGGTTTTAATCAGCGCCGTAAGTCGTACCAGGCCAAAGAAAATTGGCGCATTTTTCATAAAGTAAATTTGTTCTTAAAAGCGGAATATAAAAAAAACGCTTTTTGGTCGATTTTTCGCTCATTTTTTTAAGTTTTTCGCGAGTTTGAACTTGGAGATGAAGTTTTTTTTGATTTTATATGTTTACAATTTTTGTTCTTTATGACAAGAGCTACAACTTTGCCTCAGAGAAAATTCCGAACGGTTTGCAAGATATGAGCTTGAGAAAATGATCACTTTGGGGGCCCATAAAAAAACCTGGAGGACTTTGGGCAAAACTGGGAGACACGGGTCTTTTTTTGCCTTTTATCACGTAGTGGTGTTGGTATATGGATATATTGCCATGACTAAAAAAATTACACACAGTATTATAAATGAATGAATTCAGAGTTCAAATTATGTTTGATCGTTGATCAAAGATGATTTTCCACTCGAAAATTAGGCCTTAGGATTTTCTGAGAAAAGCTTTTAAATTTGTCTGACCTTTGTCCTAAAGTGTTTTTTGTATTTGTCTTATTTTCTGGGAATATTGCAATCAAAAAGTGCACAAACGTAGCACTTTCTGCTATCACAGCGAGCCACGGGTTGTCTCCGCTAACATACTTCGTCCAATTTTTTGGAGAGCTAATCGATTTTTTAATTTAGAAAAATTATTTTGGCGTGTGGCTTAAACTTAGGCCACCATACAAACTGGTCAACAAAAAAAATAGCTTAGCGGGGTAAATATAGCATACACAATAAAAAAGCTTTAACAAGTGAATGTAAAATAGATTAAGATATATTTTAGAAAATACAAATGAAATCTAAAACTTTCTCTTACAAGTGCAACATTACACTGTAAGCAAAATTTGAAGTTTTAAAATGGCACACAAAAACACCGAGACACCCCGACTAATTTTTGGGACATATAATCCGTTTTAAAAAGTTAGCTCAAAATAACGAGATATTTCGATTTTAAATTTGTAGTTGATTTAAGGTGATTTTTGATTTTATTTGAGGGAAAAGCCTACAAAAGCTCTTGTTAAATCAATTTATATATATTTTTTTTCGACAAAATGTAACCGTCGAAATAATAAACATCTATTTGGAAGCAGAATTAATTTACCCCTTACAATTTGGGGCCATAATAATTCTGGATTTTGGGATTGGCATCCCTATTACAAACATATGCTACAACAAATATATCAAAGTGTTCACTTTGACAGATTAGTCGCTACCCACCGCTATAGATGTTAACACATAAAAAAATAGGCATTTTATTGATCATTTTGAAAAAATTGAAAAATGAGTGACGAAAAATGCATATCACATGACGAAAAATTAAATATGTTTTGTTTTGTGTGTGGAAAATTTACACCGAAAAATGATCGACGACTTTTGGTTGAAGATGACATCAAAGCTTACAATCAGTATGTTTTGGTTACCCCCGCTGAAGAAATGCGAAATGTTGATCATGCACCTGAATTTACGTTCATCACATGTTTAAGTACATTAAACAAATGGTGGAAATTACGGCGATATTCGATGCCACTTGCACTTCCAATGATACGGACCGAAATGGTCTCAATCGAAACAGTAAGTTCACTTAGATAGACTATGTATGGAATACACAATAATTTATTCTTATAGAACGATCCGGTTTTATTTAAAGGGTCCGCCATCTAACGTTTTTTTTTCAACTAGTGCTTATTTCGTGAATGGTAACACTTAGCTCATGTCTGATTTGAAAGATAATTAGTTTTATCCTTCCGCTGAACGAATATGGTTGTGTATACGCTTGAACATCGCTGGGAAATATGGGAAAAATGGGTCTGCGATCGACTTACAGAAGATGCCGATTTTGCCAAAAAAAATCATCTTTTCAGATGAAGCTCATTTTGATCTTGGCGGGAACGAATGTTGAACGAATTTTTGTTCACAAAAATTGAAGAGGAGGATATTGGCAACATTTGGTTTCAACAGGACGGCGCTACGTGCCACACAGCCGAAGCCACACTCGATGTTTTGCGCCCTGTTTTTGTAGGTCGCATTATCAGCCGCAGAGCTGATGTCGTTTGGCCATCTCGGAGCTGCGATTTGACACCGTTGGACTATTATTTGTTGGGTGCCCTCAAAGATAAGTGTTACGTCGACAAGCCAGAGTCAATTGACGCTTTAAAGGACAATATTCGTGAAGCCATTGGTGAAATACAGCTGCACACAATCGATAATGTGCTTAAAAATTGGACCGATCGTGTCCGAGGCAGCCATTTGAATGAAATTATTTTCCATTATTAACCGGAAGGATTGTACTTTCATATAAAACAAGAAATTTGAGAAAATATTCAGTAGTTTTTTTTATAGCATTTTCAAAAAAAAACGTTATTTGGCGGACACGTTACAAAGGTGTGCCAAGTGCTCACGTACTACTTCCATACAGTGATGAATTGCCTGTCCCAGTACATCCATCGAGATACCAATATGTTACTGCGTCCTATGAAGTACAATCACAAACTTCAGCAACATCATTACATCATGCTGATTTTGATTACCTTCAGCCAGTTATACAATCTCCATCTTTAATTTCGCAGGAACATTTAGATAGAATCGTTCGAAATATGAAGCTATCTCAAAATAATGGAATGACTTTGGCTTCGGAACTAAGAAGCGTCAACGTGCTGGCACCAGGTGTAAAAGTTACCTCTTACAAATACCGGCAAGAACCATATATGCCTTATTTCATGCTTTCCGAGGACGCAGCTTATTAGAGTTGTGTAGTTCACGAACGAACTAGTTCAATTGAACGATTCACTCTTGTGAACTAGATGAACTAGTTCACACTGTTCCGCTCTTTTGTTTCAGTAAGTTCACTCGTTTCGGCAGCTTTTTGTATTTCAGTTCATGCTCCATTCGCCATTTTCTAGTTCATGCTCTCTTTGTCTCACTCAATTTGCACAAAGGTGCCTAATATTCCAATCTTTGTGGAGTAGATACGTAACGGCTTCTACACAATAACTACAGCGCTAATCACCAATATATCACCAAATATAACAAGATTACCGAAATACAATATTTCAGAAACGGAATAACCTAATCGTTAAGTCGACCTTAAATAGGGCGATTTAGTATAAACAAATATCATAGTATCCAAAACACTTTAGAAATCTGCAAAAATCAAATTATTTTCGCGATCATTCGCTCCGATTGAACTAAAACTACAATTTAAACTGCAATGATCTCTTTAGTTCACAGCTCATATGAACTGTTAAACTGAAATGCTACAATGAACTAGTGAACTAAATGAACGAACTAGTTCATTCTGATGAGCTGAACTAAAGAGAGTGCTCACTTGAATGAACTAAAATTCCCAACTCTACAGCTTATGCATATTGTCAAGATATTCCCGGTTTAATGAATGAAATGGGAATCTGCAACTATAATCCATCTTTATGGCGTCTTTCATTGACTCTTCAACCAGAAGCTTAAAAGTAGTCTTCCTATTTTAAAACAGCAGCGTTAAACCAGTGTCATTGATGTATGCTCTTGGAATGCATGAGTCGTATGATAATTATTAATTCTGGAACGCATCAGTTATGACGAACACAATTGGCGCGTAAATTGTGATTTTAAGGTTATTTCACTATTAGCTGGAATGCAAACTGGCTATACATGTGTATTTTTTGTAAATGGGACAGACGTGCAAAATGCAACCAGTACGAAAACGAGATTGGCCAAAACGCGATTCGCAAGTTGTTGGCGAATTTAATGTAATCCGTCCACCATTGATCCCCCTTCAGAAAATAATGCTCCGGATCTTCATATCAAACTGGGAGTTGTTAACGAAAATGCATTACCATACTTGAAAAATAACGCTTTTCGAAAATTATCAATTCTTTTCGAAAATTATCAATATCAAAATTAAAAGAGGGTAATTTTTTGTAACTAAAAGTCTGTGACTGCAATATATTTTATATACATTTTTTTTTAACAGGTGTAGCTAACGGTCCAGATATACGGAAACTTTTAAGGGATACGAGTTTTTTTGAAATGTTAGATGAAACTGAACTAAACGCTTGGAACTCAATTCGTGCGGTAATTGAAAACGTTCTTTGCAAAAATCGCTCACCAGAGTACCGTGATTATATTGACAGCATGATGAAGTCTTTCGACAAACTTGGCGTTAATATGTCGTTGAAAATCCACATGTTACATGCACATTTCGATATTTTCGAACGACAATTGTCCACAGAAACAGACGAAACTGGTGAAAGATTTCATCAAACTATAATGGCATTCGAAGACCGTTTCGCTGGAAAAAGAATAGACTCAGTGCTTGCTGATTTCTGCTGGTCGAATGCAAACAAAAAGTACAAATTTAATAAATCCAAAAAAAATTTATAAAAAATTCAAAATAGCAATATACATAGTTCCATGTCCGCTTGAAAATGGACGTCCATTATTTCTAGATATAAATTTTGAAAAACAAATAAAAATCAAATTGATTTTAAACTAGTTTTTAAAGTTTTTTCATTCAAATAAAATCAAAAATCGCCTTAAATCTAATACAAATTTAAAATCGAAATATCTCGTGATTTCGAGCTAACTTTTCAAAAATGACGAACACAATTGGCGCCACTGGATTCTACGATCCAAAATTAGGTTGACGTGTCTCGGCGTGTTGGTGTGCCATTTTTACCTACTTACAGTGTAATCAGCTTTCACCGCAATTAATACTCCTTCACCCTTCTTTTTCACAGATGGATCTGAATATCGATCACGTCGGTAAACAGTGTGATAGTTATCAAATACAAATACATCATTATGTGTGCTTTTACACGTGCAACTTACGGACTGCAACTCTGCCGACGTTCTAGAGTTCCTAGGAGAGAGAGGTAAGAGGTAAGGAACGGGGAAAAAAATACCAAGTGCTCTGCAATTCCTTTTATTTTCATTCGCCAGTAAAGTTGGTTGTAGAATAATTTGACGTTTCTCTTTAATCGTTTGTTTCTTTTTGATGGTTCAAACAACGTAAAAAGTGTAGTGAAATCGAATGTTTAATTTAAAAAAAGTGTAACGCGGTTTGAAGAAATTCAAATGTGTAATTAAAAAAGTGTAAAGTGGTTTAAAGAAATAAAAAAGGGTTTAGTGCCAATAAGGCACAAAGTTTTTATCTCATTGTGACAACACTTTTAGTATGTTTGCTTCTTAGATTTAAAAGAATGTCAGAAGTAACAACAATGAACACAAGAATTTTAGCAACTCCAACGCGGACGAATTGCCCGTGTAAAAGCACATTGCAACTTCAAAAGGGAATCGTAAAGAGCGTCAGCAGAGTTCCAATTTTTAAGTTGCACGAGTAAAAGCAGACTTATGCAGCCACGTCTCAGTTATGACAACAAGTTATGACTCTCGCGAAGACATAAACAAAACAAAATCAGTAGACTTAGTTCTCATTCCTCCCACATTTTGATAAAATAGAGAGTATTTGTAATGGTGTAAAACCGCAATCTCAATAGATGTTGATACTGGTGCTATCGATGTTGAGGGTAAGATATGGTTTAACCTAGGCGAAGAAGAATTTGAAGATCAGAATGAACGGACTAGCTAGTTGTTTGTTGGTGTAGCGGGAGATGTGTAATTTTTGGGTTTGTGTTGAAATCTCTTTATTTTAACACCATATGGCCAGTTTTCAACTCTATTCATATTGTTACGAATTTCCTTACTCGTCCTTTTTGCGTTGTTTTATTCCCAATAATAAAACAAGGTTCGTTTTAAATTACGATAATTACAACGGTATCACTTCCTTTTATTTTACTTATACAGTACAACAGTTTACTTTATTTATGACACTTTAACAAGTCTTGTATTTTACTATCAATTCGCGTTGCTTACTTTACGGGGTTTAACTGAACTCTCCATTCCAAAGACCTCCGCTATTTATACCAACTCACCATACACAAATGAAGGTACATATATCTAGCGAATTCAAGAACCTTCTAGAAAATAGATGTTGTTGTTGTTGTTGATCTTTGTAGAACATTCTCCTACACAGGAGAATTATCTTTACTGAGGTGAATTCATGCTACTGGTTTAGCGAGCTGGTACGTTGTTACAATGCATACTTTCAGGCGCAGCACTAACCGCCTGATGTTTACATACTGTTAGTAGAGTCATTAACAGTAAGCAAAAGCTTTTACTTATTCGTAACACTGCCCCCCACTTAAGCCTGTTCGTCCCGAGCAGGCTCAACCCTCCGTTTTCCATACAGAGCTAGTCTTTCCAAATGCACGACTTTCATTTTAGCTCTTGGACTTTGGCTTTTCTGGATTCGATAAACCACGTCATTTATTCGTTTGACAACCTTGTAAGGGCCTTCCCAGTGAGTCTGAAGTTTTGAAGATAAACCTTTCCGGCGCTGTGGGTTGAACAGTAAAACTAGCTGACCCTCATGGAATCCCTCGGAATTTACCGCTTGGTCGTACCTGGCTTTCATCTTATTACTGACCAACTTCATTCTGCTGCGAACAAACTCGTGAAGTTCGCTAAGCTCTCCTGGGATACCATCATTCTCCCCACTGTCGGATGTTAGGCAGTTGCCAAACTCCAAATTTCTAGGGAGCTTTAAGTCTGTCCCGAAGACGGCACTAGCTGGTGTTCGGGCAGTGGTATCCTGGGTGGCCGACCGGTATGCTAGAAGGAATTTTGGTATGCGTTCGTCCCAGAATTTTCTATCCTTACTGACGATCTTGCTCAAATATTCTTCAAGAGCCTGATTAAATTTCTCTACCGTGCCGTCAGTCCGAGAGCGCACTGATGTCGTTCTTATACCACGAATTCCATTCCTCACGCATATTTCTTTCAAGATGGCAGATTCAAAATTCCTACCCTGCTCCGAATGCAGTTCTAGAGGGACACCAAAACGACTTATCCAGTTGTTCACGATAGCTTTGCTTATTGTTTTCGCTTCTTTATTTGGAATAGCGTACACCTCGGGCCATTTACTGAAGTAGTCCATAACGACTACGGCATATTGGTTCCCAGAGCTACTCGTAGGATATGGACCAGCCACACTCATGGATATTCGCTCGAAGGGAGCACTTGGGCTCTCCTGATGTCTCTGTTCGCAACTCCTCCGCGTTGGTCCTTTAGTTGTCAAGCACTGGGTGCAGCCTGCAATCCACTCGGATACAGCTTTTTTACGACCAACCCAATAGAAACGTTCCCTTAGTTTCTCCATAGTTTTGCCTTTTCCGAGGTGCCTACCACTCGGACCATTATGAGATTCTGCAATTATCTCTTTCACTTTCAAGGCAGGTACCACAATTAGATTTTTCTCCATTTTTCCATCTTCACTTTCCCATACACGGTATAGACAGCCATCTAGTAATCTCAGGCTATTCCACTGGGCCCAATATGATTTTAAAACGGGGCTTTCTGAAGCGATTTCATTCCGCGTTAATTGCCTATCCTCTTCCTTTGCCAAAATAATTTTCGCCAATACAGGATCACTTCTCTGGGCCGTGAACCACTCGTCGTCCGATTCAATTCGCAGGGATCGGACGTCAATAATTTGCTCTTTTATCTCAGCCTTAGAATCCTGCTTAGGCTCGATTACATGTGGACGGTCATCTACTCGTCCGGTATCGGCCGATATTGCTGGAGATCTTGACCGTTTTCTCAGGTCTCTACAGTCCCGCCCTATATGGCCGCGTTCGCTATGATTGTCACCTTTCAATTTTGTTGCTTGCCATAGCGCTTTCGTGAGAATCCGAATCACTTCCTTCAATTCGCTAACGGCGCTTTTCAAATCTTTTGATTGGCCTTCCGTTTCTACCCTTCGCACATGATGTTTCTGTTGACTGGAAACAACCCTCGCCGTCTCATTCGCCAAAGCAAATGAAACTGTTTCCACAAATGTAGCTTTTTGTGAGGCATACACCGAATATCTAACGTCAGGATCGTTAATGCCCCTAACAAATGCCTCTATCTTAAATTGCTCTAGGAAAGTTTGGGGTTCTCCAGGATATGCCATCAACACCAAACGTTCCACCTCGGTTGCGAAGTCCTGAAGCGTTTCATTATGCTTTTGCACTCGGCCTCTCAATTCCATGCGATATAAATCCTTCTTGTGATCGCCACCATACTTGCGTTGTAACGCAGCCAGTATATCCTCGTAGTTGTTTCTGGCACTGACGGGAATGCTCTGAAGGACTTCTGCTGCGTTGCCTTTCAGTGCTAAAATTAGCTCAACGGCTTTGTCGTTGCTGTTCCACAAGTTCTTAATTGCGACCATTTCGAATTGGAATTTAAAAACATCGAAAGGTGTAGAGCCATCGAAACTGGGAGCTTTCAATCTACTAGAGCCTTCAGAAATTACTCGCACCGGACCCTCTTGCAACTGAAGTTCATTCATTTTCCTTTGCAATTCGCTTACATCGTTTTTTAGTTCCCGTTCGACTTCCTCGAACTTATGTTCGACTTCTTCAATCTTCTGCCCCATTTCCTCGATTTTTTCTTCAACCTTTTCGAATTTATCGTTCACTTGAATCTCCATATTGCTCACAACTTCGGAGATTTCTTGCAGTTTCTCATTTGTGGCATTTGATGTTTCTTGAATAATTCTAGAATTCTCGCTTAATTTATCGTCCATAATTCTAGAATTCTCGTCCAATTTCTCGTTCATTATTCTAGAATTATCGTCCAATTTGGCCATCATGGCAGCAAACATTGTAGAAACATCTACATTACCAGTTGCTTCTTTTGCACAAACCTCCATTTCGTCTTTGCACTCGAACTGATATGTGTCAGCTCTACTTTATTACCAGCTGTCGGTTGATCAGATTATGACACTTTAACAAGTCTTGTATTTTACTATCAATTCGCGTTGCTTACTTTACGGGGTTTAACTGAACTCTCCATTCCAAAGACCTCCGCTATTTATACCAACTCACCATACACAAATGAAGGTACATATATCTAGCGAATTCAAGAACCTTCTAGAAAATAGATGTTGTTGTTGTTGTTGATCTTTGTAGAACATTCTCCTACACAGGAGAATTATCTTTACTGAGGTGAATTCATGCTACTGGTTTAGCGAGCTGGTACGTTGTTACAATGCATACTTTCAGGCGCAGCACTAACCGCCTGATGTTTACATACTGTTAGTAGAGTCATTAACAGTAAGCAAAAGCTTTTACTTATTCGTAACAATATTTTGTTGAAATTGGGATGGAATAATTACCAGAAAACTCACATATCTGAGTTCATTTAAATCAGCATTTAGTTTCGTTAAACGATAACACTGAATGTCATTGGTACTAATAGAACACGTTTTACTAACATGGGAGATAACATCGGTAGTTGTTGTATCTCTATGTAATTTTGCAATATGCATGCTGATTTTAGTTGATGCTGCACTTATATTGGAATCAGCACATAGACTACCAGCAATGGCATTGTTGTTATGGTTTTATTTTGTTTACGTTTTTGTCTGTTATTTGATGGTTGAAAGTTTTTCTTCGTTTTGTTGTTTATTTTATTTCCTTTTTTGAATCCACATTTCTATTGGCTCTTGCACTACGATGAGAGGTTGCAGTTTTCGATGAGGTCAGTGAAGTACAATCGTTAGACCTTGAAACAGGATCACAAATATTGTTTGTATCTTCTTTTGAAAGAGAGTTTTGAATTTTTGCTAGTTCTCCAGAAATAGTGGTCACTTGCTCTGAGAGTAGTTTAACTTTTGATAAAATCCCGAGATTAGCAACACTAGAGCATGAATCGCGAAGCCAAAATATATTTGGTGAAATATTTATAAAGCATTTACAGATTTGTGTTGAATATAAAGAGAAATAAACGACTGGACTCTTTAAAAGTCACACTGAGACTTTCACTTCACACTTCTGCATTACATTTCAGGTTTTCCCCGAAATATAAGAATACAATATTCAATTTCATATGTGTATCGTGTTTACAGATCATTAGTGATCTTAAGGTGTAGGGGTAAATATGCCACATATTACTCAATACCGTATTCACGAATGAGAGGAAGAAGGTGGATTGGTTTTTGATCAACAATTTGATGGAGTTCGGAATTCTCCCAAAATATGGAAAAATGTTTTGCCTGAATAGTCACCCAACCCCAAAAATGTTACGGAAGAACGACGCGGCATACAAATGGTGCTGCAACCACAAATTTATGGACGCCTATTGATTAGCGCTAAAAACGGGCACATTTTTTGCAAGAGCAAAAATTTCTCACGGAGCAATTCTCAAATTTATTTATTTTCTGCATGGATAACTTGCCGTTAACTACAATCGGCAAATATTCGGAAATAAAAGGACAAAGCACGTTAGTCGACTGGGCTAGCTTCACCAGAGAAGTGGACTATGAGCTTCACCAGAGAAGTGGCCTACGATGTCGTCACCAATAAGACGGCCATTGGCGGTGTCGGCCGGACGGTAGAGCTTGACGAAAGCAAATTCGGAAGGCAAATATACCACTGGGGCAAGCATGTTGAAGGCCAATGCGTTTTCGGAAGGTACGAGAGAGACACAGACAGTTGTTTTCTGGTGCCAGTGGAGAGGCGTGATGAAGATGCGCTGATTCATCTTACTGAGGGGTGGGTTCGTCCAAGAACTACGGTAATTATCGATTTCTGGAAGAAATACAATTGTATGGACCAGGAATCGTACAACCTCCTAAAAGTATACCACTCTATACATTTCAAGGATCCAGAAACTGGCGCACACACAATCATCTTTGAGAGATCTTGGGCCCACGCCAAACGTTCAATACTATCCAGCGGTCAAAGGAAGCACTTTATATCAAGGGATGGATCCCTTCAACGAATTTTACTGGATCGCGGGTAAATTATATTACATATCTGAGGGCTCATCTTCCGGCACCGACACAGATGTCGGTAGATTTAAAAATTTAGTTTTTTAATTCAATTTAATTTATTTATTTAACTTATGTTTATGATTTACTTCTTATTTTAAATTAATTTTTGTAAATTAATTTTTATTGTTTGTTTATTTAAACTTTTTTATTTAGTTTAAAAAAAGGAAATAATTTTTATAGTTTGTTTTCGTTAAAAAATAAAAAATAATTAATACTTCATTAAAACTACTCACTGGCGTCAATATTACAATTTTTTAGTGCTGCAGCGCACAGACGGATTTTGCCGGCAAAAATACCCTTTTTCGAGTGCCAAATATCAAAAATGTAATGATGCAGTTTTGTAGAGAATTGTTTAATTAAGAGAAATAAATCATTAGTTTTTTTCAACAAATTTTGTTTTTGTACAAAAAAAGCGGCAAAGTCAACAAAATGAAACTCTGCAGTAACCTGCCTCAGATTTTCATGCAATTCAATGGGCTGGAAACATAACTTCTTTTTGTCGTAACGATTTGGAATATATGTATATATTTGGAAAATATGGTATTTCTACATTAAGTTTTAAGAAAAAATAATTGAATAACAATAACAGATTAAAAAATTTTCATGCTTTTATGATGACACTCAAAAAACTAAGTGTTTTTAGTTGTTCTTGGACTAAAAAAAGGTGGTCGTTATCTATCGATGTGGTCTGGTTGCTAAAATGTGAACGGTGGGAGTGTATTCTTTTGATTTCATAAATAAAATTCCCATAATATTTTATACGGTTGAACAAAGTTATACATTTTATAAAAAAAGTGCCACGAAATTTCATTACAAAAATGGATGAAAACACCATATAAAATGGTGTATACTTGTAGGCATATGTGTTTTAATGCTGTCCATAATAGAAACGTTAGTTCAAATTTTTTTTACAGCGGTTGTTTTTTATAAAATCATATCCCTAAAAGTATGCACTGAGAAATGCTGAAAAATTAATAAATTTCGATAATTTTATAGTACAAATTTGACTTTTATTTGGAATGATTGGTTAATTAAAAAAAAACGGTAAACTATGGCCCCCTAATTTGTTTGCAAATATTCAGCTAACATATTAGACTTTAGTTATTTATATAGATGTAAGTGCTGATTTACATCTATCACAAATTACAAAGAATTATATCTGTGTTTTCGAAAATTTTGAAAATTGAAAATTTGTATATGGGCGTTGGGCGTGGCACTTACATTTTTAATATAATTGAGGACTCAAACGCAAGCACTGGCAGTAATTTTTATTGATTTAGATTTGAAAATGAGGAAAATACAACGATTTTTTATTTTACGTTATATGGGAGGTAGGCGTGGTTGTGGGCAGATTTGAACAAAAACTTGTTTTTTTCTAATTTAGCAATATGAGAGATGTGTGCGAAATTACAAAGCCCTAGCTCGATTCCTTCTAATTTTTGCCGCGGCTTGTATGAAGAAATCCCACTGTGCAGCGTACGGTCGTAATATTTCTGGGCCGTCCAGGAGCAGTTGGAGTTTTAATATTTTTCTTCCGTTTTATTCTGTAGATTGTTACATTCAACTTTTTTTGCAACGCTCCGAACATAATTATTCAGCCGTATTCTACATTACAATCCAATCGTAATTTTCTGCGCTATTGCAACTTTGGTATTCTCCATTCCGTTTCGATTCAAATTTTTATCGTGACTGAGTTTTTTACGATCGTGTGTATTCTGCGTTACAATCGTAACTCAGTTTTTCTATGTAGGTATTTACTTGACGGAGCGTCTTAAAATTGTTGTGTTTGGTGAAAAAATTAGTCAAAAAATCAATTTTAAGTGTAAAAAAGAAGAATTAATTGAGCAAAATGTAAGTATAAAATACAATAAAAAAAATAAATAAAACGTTTCATAAATTATATAAATTGTTTGTACTGATTTGTGAGTTTTATTTAATTTATTGCAGGTCAAAAACAACAACACCGGAGCAATACGCGAAGTTGGTGACTAAATGTCAGGAAAATTAGACATGGCCACTGCGTACTCGAAGCGTCCGAAAGAAGAAGTCCTGGCATTTCGGGAAGAGGTCAGAGTGGAACTAAATTCATTAGGGCCACCAACAGAAGATGGCATTGCAAGATGGATTAAAGCAGCCACTACTCTTTTAAGCGGTGATAAAGATGTTAACGTATTCGCCCGAGCTTCTTGTGCAAAAGTATCTAACACATATTTAAACGCGTCTTTATTTAGGCAAATGTTTTTTTTGGAATCTGTAAAAGTAAAAACTTATTTAACATATCAACACTTTTAAAACAAATCTCTTAGAATTGATCGCTCATCTCGAACGGATTGCAATTGTCTCTCAATTTACGCTTTTCAAGTCTTCCCCTCTGTATCCCGGAGCACGTTGTTCTCCTCCTCCAACAAAAACGCCGCTGCTGTTGATTCCATTTCTCTTAACTTCACTTTGTGCTACAATGATGTTAAACACATGAAAATAACATCTCCGGCACAACAAAATTCTTCTCCGGCACAACAAAATTCTTCTCCGGCACAATATCCTTGTCCGGCACAACAACACACTGGTATAGTTTGGCCACAAATACCTTTTACTTATGTTCTGACTTTTTGACGTAGAATACGTCTTACCTTACGGTATGAGGAGTCATGTCAGGTTTTTATTGTTGTAATCTTTATTTCACTGAATTTGAGGAAACGGCTAGATGAATTTTTTTAAAATTTTTTTTGTAGGTAAATGAAGATGTTATCTTTCGTTTGATATACATTTCATATTGGTTGATATATTTGTAGTATTTTAATTTCTCAAATGAAAATTGTTTAAACACATACACTCAAACATATGTGTGGCGTTTGGTTGAGTGTTTTTGGTTGCTCAACATTGCTTAGGAACATGTATCTAGTAAAAAGTGAAACGAACAGCAAGCTAATGTTGCTTGGCAACATGTATCTAGTAAAAAGTGAAACAAACAACAGTAAGCTAACGTAATAAAGCTTTTTTGCGAAAGCTTCAATAAAGCTGTTGTAACATTAATTTTGAGTTGTAAAGCGTAAAGCTTTCACACAACGCTCGAATGCTAATGCGAAGACTCGATAAGGTAAACCTTTTTTAATATTAGGGCGGCCCTCTCAACATTCGCAGAACTTATTTCAATAAAAATATTAATTAAAATACATAAATTAAATTAAGTTTAAAAAAATTGAACATAATATTTTTTTTAAACGGACTTGAATCAAATGCCGTTGGTAAATATAAAAATTACAGCAGACAGTTGTCCGAGGCCTTCGGCCACGGACTGTCCCTACAGGCTGTGTCAGAGACACGGCCTTTAAGTTTAACGTAGAATACGCCATCCGATAAGACAGAAAACATATATAACAATAAATGATAAATAATATAAGCAAATGAATTTATTGTTATATATGTTTTCTGTCTTATCGGATGGCGTATTCTACGCTAAACTTAATGGCCGTGTCTCTGACACAGCCTGCAGGGACAGTCCGTGGCCGAAGGCCTCGGACAACTGTCTGCTGTAATTTTTTTTGTAGTTCGGTACTCACTGATGTGCTAAATTTGTTAAAGTATCAACAATATTTAATTGCCATCTGTTTTAGTTCTAAATTCAACTTTTTATTAAAATGTTTACACAATTGACAAAAATTGTTGTTTCTATCTCATACGTTTCACAATCAAAACAACAGCCAAAGGTTTGTGTCCACACTAAAACAGCAGCATAGTTTGTGTTCACGCTACAAACTCAAACACTCAACCAAACACCACACATATGTTTGAGTGTATCCGTTTAAACAATTTTCATTTGAGAAATTTAAATATTAGGAAGATATCAACAAATATGAAATGTATATCAAACGAAAGATAACATCTTCATTTACCTACAAAAAAATTTGTAAAAAAAAGGTATCTCGCCGTTTCCTCATAATCAATGAAATACAGATTACAACAATAACAATCTGACATGACTCCCTATACCGTAAGGTAAGACGTATTCTACGCCAAAAATAACAGTAAATTTATGAGCTACGTGATGGTTACGTTTTAGTTCCTCCATCCTTAAAAGAATGAAGAGTGTATTGTAATTTTAGTTCTAAGGCTAAAAGTTAAAGTTTAAAACTTCCTAATTGGCAAACCTGTTAAAAATTTGCTCGTCACTGTATGTATATACATAAATATATGTAAATAACGTAGAATTGTCATTTAAATTTATGATGAAACTAGCTTTTAAAAAGTAATGCGTTTTTAGGTACTTGCATTTCAATATGTATAGAATAAATTATTTCAGACGACATGCTGACAGTTCCGAAAACGGTATGAGACTGATTGACTTTGCCGTGGCAAAAAACATGGTTTGTTTTGGCGAAGATGGAGGAAAACAATGTACTGTTAGTACTTTCCTCTTCTGCGGCTAATTAACCAAACAAAGGGATTTAGCCGCATTACCATTAAGTGGGAAATTAATAGCATTGATCTTCACAATTAAAACGGTATCAAACGTTGGAATAGTTTCCAACAAGTCGAAGATTTTCACATGATGATTTATGCAAGGAAAACTTCTGTTTGGTTTGCCAATGAGTAATTGCCTACGTTTATTGGTAATATTGCCCAATTAAATAACTGGCCCTATATTGCCCAGTGAATATGGTTGATATTAGACCATGAATTTGGATAATATCCCTGCAGTAAAGAGAATCGACTCTACGTCGATGAATTCATCGACTACCACAAAAAGCCATCAATTACCTGCCGAACTACCCGCAATGCTTTTGAGCGGCGAATTTAACAAGGGGATGGCCGGTTTGGTGATGGCTCACCGTTTGAACTACCATTCGGCGATGAATTCATCGGTAACATTTCAGCGACGAATTTGTCGGTGACATTTCGTCGACGAATTCATCGACAAACAGTGATAGCAAAGTGAAATTAACCCAGGTTCGATTCCGGGCTGGGGTTTTTTTTTCTGTTTATTTTTTAATATTTTTTTACATAACCGATGTCGCTTTTAATGATATTTCATGTTTGTTTCAAAACAAATTTGTCCATTTTCAGAGGTAAAATGAAAATTTTTTTCCGGCAACTTGTAATACACTTTATTGTTTCACAATTGGAATCCAATAAGAAATTAACAATCACTCGACGCACGTCTTTTCTTTTTTAATGTCAAACACTTAATGACTCTCTTTCTTGCGTCCCTCATCCAAGCTCATATTCTCAAGTGTGGGAAATGAATGATGCTTTTATTTTTATTTGCAATGTTGCATGTATATTTTTATTTTGGTTCCCGTTAGTGTTTTGTTTTGGTCCTATGGCACGGGTTTTTTTTTTTGGTTGTTATCTCTTTGATTCTGTGTAACTCTTTCTTGTTTGTCTCATGTGGCGTTTGTTGTTGGTTGGTTGTTATTTCTTTAATTCTCATGTGGCATGTGTTTTTAGTAACAGAATTCCCATTACAGTTTATCCAAATAATAACTAATCTGTAAGGTTGGTATTTCGTTGCAGTGTCAGTACTTTTGAAAAGAATGCGTTTAAACCATAGTCAAATTTGAATAAAAATACTGTACAATAAATTATCTCAAGTAGCAACTTGATTTTCTTTAAACTCAAATTTTTTATTTCAATTCAACTACAAAGTTAAGAACTTAAAGCATTAGGTGAAAATAACACTATTAAATTCTTAAGGTTACTTCATTAACGAATGACTAGAAAATCTACCACCACTGAGTACTAATGTAATCGGCGATGTAATTGATGAAAAGTCATCTGCGATGTAGTCGATGAAAAGTTGGCAGCCACTACTTGTGAAACTGGAGGGATTACACAAGATTTTTGTTTCTGTGTGTGAACAACAACAATGTTTGTGAGTGGTTCGTAGATTCGGGCGCCACCGCACACGACAAAACAATTTGATAAATAAACAAACGATACCAACCAAAGAAGTCATAGTTGCCAATAAATACAAAGTCGCAGTGCAGTGTGCGGACGACGTAAAATTTTTGCTCTCAACTGGAAATACAAAAGCAAATGCATTGGTAAAATCCGTTGAGTATGAGCCTGAACTATGTGCAAACTTCTTGTCAGTTCATCAAATGAAATCGTGATACTTGTAAACTTTTTAATAGAGACACGAAATTAATAGGAAACGCGGATGTTGTCAAAGACTTATGTCGTTTAGACTGCACAGGTCGTGGAGCTACCTTGAACAATGAAAAAGCAATGTCTGTCGCAAATTCTTATGATTTATGGCATCACCGGTTTGGCCATACACATATGTGATACAAATCTACGAATAATAAAAAAATCATTGAACGGTATTGAATTTAAGTCGAGAATTCGCGACAAGTGCACCAAAGGCAAACAAACAAGAGCGCCGTTCAAAGTAGAGATGGGCACGTGAGTAAGTTTTGACTCACGCTCACGAAAGGTAGACAGTCGATCACGCACGAAGATTTTTTTTCGGTTGTCACGTTCACGCACGGTCACGTCAGCAGAATTTGATCCTACTCACGTTCACGAGTGAATCACGCATGATTCACGTGATTCACTGCAATCACGAAAAAATTATTCACACAAATAAAACAGGGTTTTTAAATGAACCACTTGTTTTATATTCAAACCTATATTAAAAACTATACAAAACAATGTTCGTAAAAAGTAAGGAATTCAGGAATTAGACACTTCTACACTGAAATGTAAACGCATTGGTTAAACTAATTGTCGTTTTTAATAAATAAATCAAATAAACGAAGCCCCTTTATACAGGAACAACATTTTATCTTAAATAAATTTGCCTTCCATTAGTATTCTTCCAGACGGACAATGGAACCAATTGAAAACAAAAGTGGTAATAATATCAGAAATTCTAAATTATTGGTCAGATTATTTTAGAATGTACTAAGTATTTATAAGGGCGAAGTCAGGCTTTCAGAATATTGTTTCCAAACGGACCCTGTTTCAACGGACGTTTTGAAACTTGTAACCAGATGTTTTGTTTTTGAGACTCTACTAAGCAGCACAAACAAAAAACACGCGGCGGAGTCTGACCGTTACAAAGATAGTTGACACCAAAAGTTGAACATTTAAATATTTGCACTGACATTCTTTAGTTTTTTGGTAATAACTTTATAATTTTGAGTCAAAATACTACATTGACAAAACTTCAACCAGTAGTAGTTTGAACAAATTGTTAAATTCTTTCAAATCGGTCGGTAACAAAGTTTAAATTTTTTTAAACCTGGATAAAAGGTATGTGTTAGAGAGGGTACCAACAGCAAAGATAAAATATTAAACCTAAATAAGTTTGTGTTTTATTTGAAAACCGAAGTAAATAAAATAAATAGTTTCGGAACGAACAAATTTTTATAGAAGGAAATTCTAAACTTGGACTCAGAGCCGTGGACATTTTTATGACATAAATTCTGATTCCAGGCACATATCCAAAACTGCGACTCCACTGCACTGCATTTTTTGAAAAATTAGGAAAAAATTATAAGAGATAATTTTTTTTTAATTCTGTGCAAATTCGATTTGAAGTATATAACAACGTAATACCGCAATCTTGTATTCTTGCCCAATATATGTCTAATTTAATGCAATTAATATTAGTGACAGAAGTGTGGGATTTTTAGTCCCAAAAATGTCTGGTAGGAAAATACGATTTGAGTCTAGAATTTCGTTTCAAAAAGTATGAAAATAAACAAGCGAAACTTTTCCCAAACTCAAAAATTGAAAATTTTTTTCAAATATCATTAATTTTCTGCAAACGCTGGCTGTAGGGTGAATGCCCAAAAATTTTTAAATTACATTTACCAACTTTGGCTAGGCCCTTGCTTAAAAAAAATTACAACATTTTATATATGTCTTACAAAAAAGGTTAGAAACTATTGAAAGAATGATTGTACCTTTCTAACAAATTTCACATTTTTTTCAGTTTGAAAACATTTTGAAACAATTTTAGAAGTTGTCGTCGCCAACCGGTTTTAAATGTTTTAAAAAGGTTTTTTACTTCCGTTTTTTTGCAGTCTAGTCAAAATGGCCAAGTTATTACCAAAAAAAACTAAAGAATGTCAGTGCGATTGTTTACATTTTAAACTTTTGATTCCAAATATCTTTGTAACGGTTAGAGATACGACACACGACTTTTCAAGATTTTGGTTTGTGCGGCTCAGTAGAATCTCAAAAACAAAGATTATTTAAATCAGACCTCAAGCTAAGAAGTTATATGCCGTGAAAATGTTGTCACCCTGGCACCCTGTAGCAAAACTTACGTTGAAACAAGGTGCCTCTAAATATCATATTCTGAAAGCCTGACTCCTCCCCTACAAAGACTTGGTGCATTCTCAAACAATTAAACCTATAATTTAGAAGTTCTGATATTATTACCACTTTTTTGCAAACGGTCCCACTGTAAAACGTATAAAATCTCCTTCGCTTGTAGCAGAGTTCCTTGAAATGCAGAACATGATTAACGACGCTTTGTCGGAGGGTAATGTTATTAGAAGCCTTCCAAAAATACTTTGTGTAACAAGTAGTAAGAAACTCGAAATTAAATGATATCTTCCATTCGGAAATATTCGTAACTCACGCTCACGTAAGCAACAATTGGTCCCGCTCACGTTCACGCGTGATTCACGTCAATCACGTGACTCGTGCCAATCTCTAGTTCAAAGACATTGGAAAACGAGCAGAAAATGTGCTTGACCTATTCCATTCGGACGTAATGGGTTCTTTACAGACAAAATAATTTTTAACATTTATTTATGCATTCGTGGATGACTATTTTCCAAAAGTGTTCGCAGTACCAATAAAAAAACCAATTAGACGTTTATAGTGAATTTGTAGCTTTCAAAAACATTGTTGAGAATCGGTATTCGCGGAAAATAAAAGTTTTTCGCAATGATAATGGCACTGAATATGTGAATAAACGTTTTAAAAATTTTATGAAAAATAATGACAATGAACAAAATGGCGTCGCTGACCGAATGAAACTCACGCTTGTTGAACGAACTTGCTGCATGCTGTTAGATGCTGGTTTGGGTGCTGGTTGTTGGTTCGGATGCAGATGTTGCCAATTCAGTGGAAGAAGCGTCACACGAACAGCTGACTGAAGAAAATTCGCTGGAATTGACAACTTCTACGAAAGCGGAAGCTGTGAGTCCAACGTTGCAGTTTCTCCCGAAGTTGATATAACTTGCATTGAAGAGAACAATGCTCTTCATTCAGAATCAACTTGTGATAAGCCAAAACCAAACTAAATAATACTCATGGCCAGTTTTTCAGTCGGAGGTCATCTTCGGATATGAGTTAAACTTCGTTTAAACCAGATTTTCATTTTTCAATCAAAGGTAAATCTACGTTTAACTCTCCAATTTGTGCGAGTTAAACTAAGTTTAGATTGTGTTAGCTTTTGACAGCAGCAATGAAAAACAAGAAGAAGAACTTTGTGTATGTAAACAATAAAACCTTTTGTTGGTGTTCTTTGGAGTTTTGAGAATAAGTTTTTCCTCGGGTCTTGAAGACATTAGTGACCAACAAATGTGCGAAGAATTTTGTTATGAGGTTACAAGAAAACAACGCACAATAATGACCCGGACAAATCACTTCAATTTGCTTGGCGATAATGACTTCTAACAAAAGCATATGCATATGCAGTTCTTGAATTGATTTCTGCCACATATAAATAGAAGAAGTTGAAGAATAGAAGCTGCACCCACATAGGACAATTACCAAAACAAAAAAAGACAAATAACAACAAACAACTGTTGATATATTTGACATTTGCACAAGGTTGCCATGACAGAGTAAAAAAATTGTGATGTATTGAACTGTGCACTGAAAAACAGAATGGTCAGTTAAACTAAGATTAAATCTAGTCTTAGTTTTAGTAATCCGCGGCTTAAACTCGCTTTGAAAAACTCTCCATTAGAGTTTAAGAGAAATGTCACCTGGAAAGAAGGCAATAGATTCCAAGTGGGTTTTAAAAACATAAACGAGTGCTGACGGTGAGCTGAAACGTTACAATGCAAGGTTAGTGGTAAAATGTTTTTCCAGCAAAAGGGCGTTGACTACAAGGAAACATTTGCACCCGTAGTTCGATATACGTCCATTCATCTCTTGCTTGCCCTGGCAGCAAAATATGAGCTGATCGTGCATCAGATGGATGCTGTTACTGAGTTTTCTAATGGAGAGTTTCAAGAGGAAATTTATATGGCCCAACCAAGTATTTTCGATGATGGCTCTGGGCGCGTATGCAAATTACAAAAGTCACTATATGAGCTTTAACAATCTAGCAGAGTGTGAAACTAAAAACTAAACGAATTCCTTATTAGTCTCGGGTTGCAGAGTAGTGAGGTTGACCAGTGTATTTACTATTCTGTACAAAATACACAATTGCTCTTTGTCGCAATTTATGTAGACTATTGTTACAATTTTCAAACGACATGGCTTTGGTCACTCACATGAAACAGCAGTTGTCAACCAAACTCAAAGTGAAAAACATGAATGCAATCCGATTGCTACACCAGTCGACGTCAATCAAGAGTTAACAACAAAACTAAGTCCAACAAGCGATGGCGAAATGCAAGACATGTCGGAAGTTCCGTAGTTGTATATGGAGGCTATAAAACGTCGACTTTTTGCTTCACAAATTACACGTCCTTATACATGATATGCCGTGAGTATGCTTAGTAGATTCGGCATATATCCAGGGAAAGCACATTGAGCCGCTGTGAAACGTGTAATACCTACAAGGAACTATAACGTGTGACTCACAAAAAGTCTGCTGATATTACTGGCTACTCCGACACAGACTGGGCCAGCAGCATCGATCATAGGCGTTCAACAACCGGATATGTGTTTACTTTCCAGAACTCAGCGATGTCATGGTCTTCGAACCAGTTGCGCTTTCATCGGTTCATGTCGGTTGTCGCTGCGATTCAAGAGTCTGTGTGGCTCAAGCGGTTAGAACGCGAACTTGTTCCGTATGTATCGGACGAAATGAAGCTCATTTGTGACAACAAGAGCGTGATCCATATAGCAACAAATAACTCGCATTCCCCACGAACCAAATATGTGGATATTAAGGCCAACTTCATTCGTGAAAACATTCAGACAAAACAAAAAAACCTCAACTACCTCGCCACCAATCACGAATGCATTGGGATTAGTATAACTTTTCTTTAATACAAATTTGCTCTGCTATCATTAGTATAACTAATTAATTACCTTGAATTTGATCTCGATAAAATTTAATAGTTTTTCAGGGAATTTGTTAAAAATTAATAACTGTCAAACACTGTTAATAATGAATAACTATCAAGCACTGTTTTGTAGGTTTTACTTTAACTCATTTTTTGTATACGAATGTCAATCATAATGAGTTAAAAAAATCAGATCTGTGCTGCAACTGGCTTTGAATTTTTTACACGTGTTTCTCTTATTCTTCCTACTACGAATTATACCGAAATAACACATGTTTGTAATCGTTATTGCTTCTGTTTACTGCAAATCCGAGGTAAAATAAATCGTCCATTACGTCGAAATTATAACAATTTTCAAGGTTCATCCATGTACTGCTCGTCGAAACCATAAATTTTGTTTTGACCTCGTTTCCTCTGAATTCCTTCTCAATTCACGTAAATACTGCTGTCTGTAACTTCTCGCAGATTTCACCCAGTGATGTCTAGGGTATCAGCATTCGCGAAAAGCATGTGACTTTTGCTGCTGATACTCTTATTCGTGTTGTTATTGTATTAAAAAGTTGAGAGATTACACGATGGGGTCTCGCCCTGCCTGAGGTCTCGCCTCGTACTAAATGGTTCTGTGATATCGTTAGGAATCTCTGCTGAACATTTCGTGTCGGTCAGTGTTATTCAACAAATACGAGTCATCTTGGCGGGAATACAAAGCTCCGACATATCAACGTACAGTTTTCTTCGTATCAGGCTATAGAAGGCAGCCACATAATCTCCAAAGATGTGGTTGACTTGTTTTCTTGGTGTTTCCCGAGTAATGTCAATATTCCGTAATATAAATATCTGGTCGATATTTGGTTTTACAGGTCTAAAACCACAAATCGCTTACGTTTTCGCACACTACGTCCGAGTGGACCTTATATGCGATGTATAATTTTACGAAAGTTGCTGCATGCACTCGGGTCGCTTTTTTTAAACAGGACACAGTCTGCTAAGGCTCCAATCGTCAAGTCTGCATTCGTCTAGCCATATTTCACACATTAGCTGATGTTTGAAATTTTTCCAACTCGCCGCCGCCAGCCTTGAACAGCTCAGCCGGTAGTCAATCAGAACCTGCGGATTTATTGGGAAATTGCAGTTGTAGCTTCGTTTTTGCTGTGATGGGGTCAGTTGATATCATTGTCTTGTAACGGGTTTTTCAATAAGAGCGCTACAAAAGTTTTTTTAAATTAAACAAAACCGGTTTTAGATACCAATGAAATTCTTTCTTCCTGTGAAAGTACGTTCGATGCCATTATGTATGGAACTAAAATTTCGTTTGCATGGCCACCACGGCACGCTTGCAGAAGTCCAGACATTGTACCCACTTTTCGACGGTTTTCAAGCATAAATCGGCCGATACTGCTGCAATTGCACGTTCGATATTCGTACGAAGTTCGTCGCTGGCTTGTTGGCATAGACCATAGACTTGACGTAGCCCCACACGAAATAATCTAACGGCGTCAAATCGCACGACCGAGGCTGCCAATCGACTGGGCCATTTCGTGAGATAACACGTTCACCAAACTTGGTTTCCAATAAATTGATTGTGGCATTCGCTGTGTGGCTTGTGGCGCCGTCCTGTTGGAACCACATGTCCTCCAAGTCCATATTATACAATTAGGGCCAAAAATATTCGGTTATCATTGAACGGTAGCGATTCGCATTCACAGTAATGTGCCGGTCTTGATCATCATGGAAGAAGTACGGCCCAATGACGCCGCCGACCCATAAACCGCACCAAACCGTAACTTTTTCGGGATGCAATGATTACGTGTGGATTGCTGTCTGACCAATAACGCATATTTTGCTTATTGACGAAGCCATTCAGCCAGAAATTAGCCTCATCGCTGAAGATGATTTTCCGATGAAAATCCGAATCATTTTCAAGTTGTAGCTCAGCCCAATTCGCGGCTTCAGTTCTTGCGACAATTTGATCATGTAAGGATGTAGGCAAAGATCTTTTCGCAAAATTCGCCACAACGACGTCACAGAGATGCCCAACGCTTGAGAACGATATGTGAGAGACACATTTGGGCTTTCTTGAACGGAAGCCTCAGCGGCAGCAATATTCTCGACACTACGGGCACTTCTTTGTCTCACTGGCACGGGAACATTTTTACTGTGCCTGTGGATTCAAATTTTCCCACTAGACGCTCATTGTTGATCTGGTAGGACGATTATGACGACCATAAATTGCACGTAGCGCTCTTAAAGTTGAGGCCACTGACTCCAAATTTCGGTAGTAAATTTTAATAATTTCGACTCGTTGTTGGCTCGTATATCTTTCCATGATGAAATGGCAAACCTTACTGAAGAGAAATGTCAAAAGAGCGGAAAAAAATATGGCGTCGTTTGCTGTCCCTATCGATTTACTTTTGTAGCTTCTCTTTTGAAAACCCAGATATATGCTCAACTCTGGAGTCTGTCTTACGGTGTCCTGTGACACGTAGACTTTAGAAATGATTTCTCGATATCCCCAACATATTCTATACATCCATAGCCGTTGGTTTGACTTTGTTTAAATTTGTGTACTCTCGCGCTTTCTCCACAAAGGCGACGGGTTTCCTCGCATTACGTTGAGCGTAATTTTCATCACTGACCATGCGACGCTCTCCATCGTACCGCGATATTTTCTCCTCGAATCACCCGTAAGTTCAGTATACTAGTACGTTTGTTTATCAAAGGATATCCAAGTAGCTTTGTGGATGTATTTATCTTGAAATCTCGTAATACTAACAACCATGCTTATCGCCGCGGCAAAATCTAACAGCCTCATTCCGTTATCGGAAGTAATGGCGTGGAGGCTGAATTTACCGAGGGTAGGTTCAAAAATAGTTTCAAAACCAAATTTGGGACTTAAATCAATCTTAATGACATGACCAGGGCATCGGTCGGTTGTTCTTCTACGCGCTTATCGAATATTCCCTCCTTGGTGTCATCGTCATTTTCTTTCGTCTCTGCAAGCACAGCAATTAGCGATATATTAAAGTAGTTCGCTTATATGCGGATGGTGGATATACGTTCACCCACGAGGTTGAACCTAGAGACTAGATGTCGCAGTCAGTTTGCCAACTGCAAATCCGTTTTGTCTCATGGCAGCTGTAGTGTATGCCACAGTATTTATTCCTTGCACATCAATGGTCTGCCTATCGTATCCCCTGTATAATAGTAATTTCAGCCTTATAATTCTCGAAAACAACTGCCAGTTGGATAGGGCACTGGTCTTCTAACACTCCAAGTGCTTATCGGTAAATCGTAGTAATTATAACGTTGGCGGGGGTCGTCAACAAATAGGGGTTCTAGGTTTTTCAGTTTCCACTTTCCTTGTCATTAAAAGAACGGTGACTGGAGGTAAGCCCAGCCCGACGTGGTTTTGCATTTTACCTACTGCCAAGATGTATTCCCAATCTGGGTCACACGCTAACCTGGATGAAGCTCTCCATGAGTTTGTCAGGCCTGGATTTTGTGTTCTCCTCAACTAATCCGCCTCTAACCAGTAGTATTTGTTCACCCGCCGTCTTGCGCGAGATAACCTTTAGTTCACGCAGCCACTCTATCGTATATCAGAGAGCCCACGCTCAAGCCTCCGCATAGCGACAAGATCGTTACATCTTGTTACCCTTTCGAGGTTTAGTAGCAAAAATCAACAATATAAAACAATCTTATCTTTCACAATGCAACACAACAAAACACGTGCTCCGACCCCCAGTCGGTGTCTGTTTGTTATTGATTACTCTAATCAAGTATTAAATTTTCCATGTCCTTCCAATCATGCTATGAAATACAGTTCGATTTATGTTTTGTTGCCTTAACATTTTATAGTTTAACCCAGCTACGAATGAAATAATCCTTGACAGTACATTAGTATTTGTATATAAAATAAAATTATAGGTCAATCTGTGCCCTATTGAAACAAAATAAATCCTTATACATATTCATACATACGTAAGTATCTGGGTGTAAAACTTCATTATGCGCCCCGTAGTGTCAAATCTGTTATAATGTAACAACCAACACAATGCAGCAAGTAAGAGTTAAGGGTTTTGTGGCAGAAAGACTGGAATGATAACGATTTTTATTAACATTTATAATTTTGGTACGAGTTGGGAAAAATCTTAGTTAAAACTACAAATATCTTGTTTGAGACGGGTAAAATATTTACCTGAAAGTTCAAATACTCACAAGTTTGTACGGGTGCACGTGTGTGTGTGTGTTGGTATTACATCAGGTAAGTATGCAATGACAAAATTTGGCTAAAATATGCCATTACACACACATACACATTTGGTGCCCACGGCGCAAATGGTGGTGGAAGGTAAAAGGGTTTGTGCTACATGCACCAGCAAACAGCAAAATATTTGAAATCTACAAAAGAATGGAATGCCAAATATGTTCTTCACTCCAGTCAAGTTAAAAGAATGAAACACTGAAAGACTCGGAACATAGACGAGCCATTTCAGACAACCATGGAACAAAATCTCCTCCTCCAATGCTGGCTTTGTGCCGGTGAAAAAAGTGGAGAGTAGAAAAACATTTGGAATTTTGTATAAACATTTTATTTTAACATTTTTGTACGTTTTGTAAAAAATATACTCTGATGGAATTTCACTTGTGGTATTGTCTTACCGTTTCATCCTTCATTCACTTTGAGCACAAAGCATGGTGGAACGTTCAACCCTCTCCGCCTTGGCATTCTGTTGAGGATGCTGATGAAGGATGGACGTGTTTTGGCGTATCTAACAAGTTGTTGGGAATTATATAAAAATATACATAATTTTTGGTAAATAGAATTCATGAGAAAAAATTCCGGAGAAATATTTACATGAAAGTACAATATTCTTCCAAAACTATGAGCTCGAAGTTTCTTCGCTGAGCACGATGTCTGGTAATGAGAATATTTAACTATGTTGGACTTTTTGGGGGAGGAACTGGACTAATTGCACAAAATTAACTTTAGAGTTGATGATTTTAATGGTTAGTCAATTTGTGATTTGATTTTCGCCAAAAGAGTTCAATATTATATTATTTAATTACTTTGTGCAAACGGCCAACATTGCAAATTTTAAACCATCATGATTTTCTGTATTTGATCCGGAAATTAGAAAGGACAAAATTTGTATCATCCCTCTTTAAGATGTTTTAATCATGCTCGCTTGATATAGGCCATTAACTCCACCTCAGGTGTGGATTCATGTATGTTTTTGATGTGCTAACGGGTAGGGCAATCTATCAAAGTGAACACATGCAAACAACACACACCGTTAGCATCACATAAGTGGTTGTTGTAGTCTCTGCCTGAAAATAAGTATGATGTTATTGAATTAGCGGCAACGAACAAACAAGCAGGTTGACGTCGCCGAAGAGTATTGAATAGTAAAGATAACTCATGGAACGAACTGGCGACATCTGGCGAATGATTCAAAACATAATACCCTCTTTTTGTCATAACTTGGTCCATTCATATTCACATTGATGCCTTTTGAAACATTTATGCTTTTTATATTGTTTTATGTAATAACATTGTCGATGGTGCATTTGTATTGAAATATTCTATAAAAGGAATAAGACTCGTTTATGCTCTTTTACTCAGACTCTCTTCATGAGAGCGGAAAAAGAGTATAATAAGTTCTCTATACTATTCAATACTTTTTGACGTCGCTCTGTTTATGACAAAACAAAAACAATTATTTCAGTGAGCTAAATATTGCTTAATGTATTTTACCAATATTACATATATTGTAATAAGAAAAAAACTAATTGCAATAGCAAAGGAGCCTTCAGCACAAAAACTATTCTTTTTTTATTTTACAATGTAGCATTTACTAATGTGTTCATCGAAATCGAACAGGTACCGTGTAACAAAAAGGTGTTAACACATCGCCCGTGAATTCGAACACTCATTGATTTTTTTTGAATTTTCAGTAATAAAAGTTGTACTGAATGCTCAGTGGGAAATTCCTGGTATTTTGTTTTGACTTTATCACCAGCATATATCTGTAAGTTGGATATTTATATTTGGCCCTGCCTCAGAGGGTCCAAAGTTCGCACATGTCTTCAAAATGAGTTTATCACCGGCAGGTATCAATCAGAGGGTATCATATCGGAATATTAAGAGTATACGTTGAAGTAAAGATGACCAACGAGTACCAGTATGAAATGTTAAATAACAAACCACACACCATACGCGGCGCGTTCAGACGTAATAGTGCTTAACTATCTGCGAGTATAAGTAAACGTTGTTGCGAGTAGCAGTTGAGTAGGGAGTCACTTGTAATTCTTCTCTTCTTTACCTTACTAAGGCCCATTATTATAACTTGCCTTTAAAGTAAATGTTAGTAAAAGGTAACTTTAGCTGAAGTGAGCAATAAAGTGGCCATTAAATGTGTTTCGTTATTGCAACCTCCCAGTAAAATAAAATTAATATTTTTGATAATGTGGCAATACCAAAGAAACAACCGATTACTTTTGACCAAATGAATTGGTTTATAATAAAAATAGTTATGTAGTGGCAACGTACTTTTATTTGCTTGTTTACAAGCAATCTAAAAATTTGTGAATTTTTGAAAAAATATTAAAATGACGACGCCAAACAAGGAAACAACAGGAATACGACCCAAAAACTACTTGGCAGAAGAAGACGTTCTGGTGGAGGCTCATAAAAATTGCTCGTTTATATAAAACAAACGTGGACTGCTTTCCATTTTCAGTTTTTATTTTCAAAGCTAAATTAATGTCAATTAATTTCTTCTCCTGCATATACATATCAGAAAATGTGGCAACTTTAAATACATAAACCTTACGTTAAAAGTTAAAGGCAACACTATCTTCCCTTTAGCTTACCGGTCACTTTTAGCCTAAAGTATGCTTATAATAACGAAAAACTAATAATCTGTCAGATAACATCCCAACTTTAGCGATTAGAAATAAATACGGAGAAGTAAAGGTGTATACGTCACAAATATGACTTTACGTACACGCAATTAAAAAAAAATCCAATGAGTGTTCGAAGTCACGGCCGATGTGTTACACGTATTTGCAACATGGTACCTATTCGATTTCTGTGAACACATTAGTAAATGTAACATTGGAAAATAAAAAACAGCGTTCAATCATATGATGACGTTACAGTTAAATAATATTAATACTTAAAATTATTTAAAGACCAGTGCAAGCACATGTGTCATTATTTTCTTCCTCAATACTTTTTGTTTTATTCCCACAAAAATCAATGAATGCAAAGCAACAGACGCTTGTACATACATACATACATTGTTATATTCGTACATACGCTACACAAGTTCATAAAATTTTCGTTGCTCTCTTGCTATCTCATTTTTATATACGTATAATACGTCATGGCTGTCGGTGGTGCAATGGGTAGTATGCGCGCCTCTTGTACTTGAGATACTGGGTTCGATCCCTGCTCTGACCACCTTAAAATTTCCTCGCATAATGACGGCGACACTATCGAGTATTTAGCCATGAAAATGCTTCTCAAAAATACCGTTCGGAACCGGTGTAAAAGTGTAGGTCCCAATCAGTGAGTATAAAACTAGAAAGCGCACAGCTCACTGGTTGTGAGAAGCTCTCCCCGATTCCTTCTAGGGATGTAACGGGAAACCATTTATTTTATTTTATTTATAATACGTCATTATTCTCTTTGCTCTGAGAGTGCTCCGCACCCACAGTTTATTTGACTTACCTTTCACTATAAAAAAAACCAACCCGTAAAAACATAGTTTTTGACTATAAATTCTTTATATATGACCACGACCCTTTGTCCAATCCCGCCCATAGTTGCAGCAGATCTTATAATATGTACACCTAACCAACATACCCAATTTTGTTCACATACCGTTAACAGGAGCAGAAATAATGGATTTTTAATTTGTGATTTGTATGAGAGGTACCACGCCCCTTTATCCAATCCTGCCAATATGATAGTTTAGTTTTGATGGTTTATTTTTGTCATTGCCATTAGTTTGCCTGCGAAGTTTCAGCTCGATTGGATCACGGGAAAAGCGTTAAAAATCAATCCAAAATTTGTTCGGCATATACATATGCATACATACAGGTAAAGTAATATAAAGAATTTAAAAAGGCGTTCAATCATATGATGACGTTTCATTTAAATAATGTTAATACTTAATAACACTTAAAAATATTTAAAGACAAGTGTCATTATTTTCTTGATTGTCAGAGTTTACATTGGCAATAATTGCTTATAGCGTAGACAGACGACAGCGTTAATTTGCATTAGCAGTCTTAATTCAAATTAACTTGTGAATTATCCCCGTCCTAATGTGAATTAGCTTTGGCGTAAATGCATGAAATCAGAGTGCATTTATACTGCATTTAGGTATTTCAATATGGCAACATCGTCGACAATCAATCAACTCAAGATGTATCTATACATAGAGGTGATAGCCGGAACACAGTGGAAGTGGAACTTTCTTGTGTTTGTTGTTTGCTTTGTTGATTTTGCTTGACACCGCTTAAGTGGATGTTATTGCAACAACACCACCTGCTATCACCATGTATTTGATACATCTTGAATCAGCTGTTGTCAAATTGTTTGCTATCGTCAATTGAAAATGGATTCAAAGTCAGCAAAGGTGAGCTATTTTAATTGCTTTTTGCAAAAAAAATGAGAAACATTTAATATCGAAACGCATTTTTTCCATTTGAAGATTTCCAAGGGATAGAAGCGAAGCGTGTGGTATCGTATTTTCCGCCTTCTATCCATTTGGTTTCGATGAAAAAGTCCAAAAAATTACTTGACAAACAAACAGTTGTTTACAAACAAACAGCTGTTTACTAAATGCAAAAACTGTCGTCTGTCAGGGCAAAATGTTAATTCACATTAGTGAGCTTTTAATGCAAATTAACGCTGTCGTCTGTCTACGCTATTAGGCAATTGTTTACGATTCTCTTTTGAACTTGCCATTAGTGTTTACACTATGGCAATTCTGTTTCGGCAATTCTTATTTTTATTATTACTGCTTCTGAGTCAGTTCTGACATTCGTATAAATCTGAGACATACGCAGACTATTCGTGTGAAATTTTTACGAATGAGTAAATGAAAAGAAATGTCAAATTATTCTGCAGCCGCCATTACTAAAAATTTACGAATGAGAAGAACAAAACGAATTGCCGAGTACAGGCAAGTATTTTCCCCGTTCCTTTCCTATTACCTTTCTCTCCAACAAACTCAACAATTGCCAAAGCAATTATTGCCAATGTAAACACTGACATTAATACTTTTTGTTTTATTTGACAAGCTGTGTTTCGCAGTCGGACAAATCTGTGTTCTATATAGAGGTGGGTCACCCTTCTCATTTAGGGGTATGAAAAATAGATGTTGGCCGATTCTTAGACCTACCCGATATGCACACAAAATTTCATACAAATCGGTCCAGCCAAACAATCTGTGATCACAGTCGGACAATTTGTGTGATCGCGGTCGGACATCTGTGTGAGCGCAGTCGGACAAATTGTGCTTGGATGTATTCACTTTGTGAATTTAGGCCGTACCCGCGCCTATAGATGTTAACACATCGAAAACGTTTATTGCTCGGTTGCCGCAACAATACTTTCGTTGATTCGTTTTAATTTATGAATCTCCCAAATAAACTCGTATATCGCAAATGTGTATCATGTTGTTGCAAACAAGTTCTCGTTTGCATCAAAAGCGTGCAAAATTACATTTGCCGAAAATGTATAACTGTTATATCTGATAACTGCAATAAGTGAAATTAGCAATTTTTCTAATGAGCGCACAGATTACGAAGAACGTAAATTTCTCTCATTCTGCCAACTGTATACACAGTCTTATAGACTCGTTTGGCATACACACTCACGCATATACATAAAAGTGAGCACACACTCTAATGTTTCTACCTTGTCAATATATCTTGGATGGGCCATTGTCGCGTTGTAGTTTACTGTGCTTTTAGTTGTTATTTGAATGCAAGGCGAGACAGACGTGTAAGTAGACAATGATAAAATAGACAATAAAGCCAATTTTTTTAAAACAAACTTTATGGGTAAAACCAAAATCATAAAAGTTGGAAATTTAAACAAAAACGAGCTTATGGAAGCCATAAATAAAAATTTTAATGTACAAGTAATGTTTCACGCAAACGTTTTTTCAGCTCTAATTTTTCATAACTCGTTTACTGCAATCGATTTTCAATTCTCGCAAACTTTTTCTAAGTTCGGTTGCTATAACCGTTGGTGGTGTAACCGCTTTTCGTTTCTCACGTTTTTTCAGCTCCAATGTTTCATAACTGGTTTACTGCAAATGTGTTGCAGTTCTCGCAAACGTTTATGTCAGCTTATGTTTTTCAGAACTCGTTTGCTGCAAACATTTTACGGTTCTCTCAAACGAAATGACATGTATGGTGTAAGAGAAGTTCTTTTCTCCCAAACTTCAGTTATCTGAGATTTCGTTTGTGAGGAAAAAGTTTTTCCTTTGAGTGAACGTTTGAAAATTATAAGTAAATACTTAACTATACTTGTTTAGTGAGCACACGAGTTTATTTTCTGGTATCAATAGGATATAGGCAGGGAAATAATTTATATGCCGTTAGATAGCTACCCATGATAGTTGCCAATGTTAGTTAGCTAAAGTATGTGTATCTTGTGTACCTACGGTAGATGACTATCTTGTGTACCGATAGTAGGTGTCTACGTATAAGCTGGCGCTACGTTGGGGTCAGAAAGTGGCGAATAGCTGGACGGTCGGCAGATGGTTAGGTTAGCTCTGGAGAAATAGCAATTCCTGACGAATAGCGGCACAGTGGGGGAATATAATAAAAAATTGCAAATGAGTGATAAAGGTACTTTAGTATCTTCCCACAGGGGAAACCCCAGATGGGCAAATAAGGACAGTGGCGCCTCCGTTGCTCGCTGCTTAAATTATGTACAGAATCTGTTCAGCGTCTGTCCACCATGTTAGGTGAGGCTGTATATCACAGTACTGGTTCTACTCAAAACTAACTCCCCCAATCTGAATTGTCGGCGTACCGAGCCCACTGACAGGTATCTGGCTGAATTTTGGCGGCGCCCCACCGCTACCTGTGCGCCTCAGTCAGTAATGGTGCTCAAATCTCCTACACAAACAAACAGAGGGCAAACAGCTTCACAGAGAATAGGCGCAGCGTCCTTCGATGGCATTATGGCAGAGTATAATATGGGCACAATTGAAGCGCGACCAGGAGACACACAGCTAGACAGAGAGATTCTCTGAAATGGACTCAATATGTTACTAATAACATTGTCGAAAACAGAGACAAGGCGGAAGAGGACGGGTTTATCCTAAATCAGGTACGAGGAATCTAACTGTATCATTGATCTTTTGAGTTACAATTATAATTCCAGTGTTATACAAAATACATATAGGCTTTTCAGACGTACCAAATCAACATAATCCTGTTATCCAACAAAAATTGTTATTGTTAATTAAATGGAATTTGACAATCAAAAATGAAGATGAGATAAACATATTTACATACTTACTTACTTATCCGGTCTCGGACAACCTCGGGGGGTCAGGGACCTTACAAAACGAAGATAACATATTTCGCCAACCAGTTCGATCTTTTGCTTTATCTCTCCAGTTGGCAATACCAAGTGTACGCAGGGATTCGTCAACCTGATCCCTCCAGCGGAGTCTTGGCCTTCCTATTTTTCGTCTTCCTTCGAGTTCGGTTTCGAAAACCCTTCGCGCTGGTTCATCTTCATCCATTCTACTGACATGGCCTAGCCAGCGCAATCGCGTTATCTTGATCCGCTTAACTATGTCAATGTCAGGATAAAGCTCATACAGCTCATGATTCATGCGTCGCCGATACTCGCCGTTGTACACTATAGGGCCATAAATTTTTCGGAGTATTTTTCTCTCGAAGACTCCTACGGATGTTTCGTCTGCTTGCGATAGGACCCAGGATTCTGCGCCATAAAACAAGACAGGTTGAATGAGAGTCTGGTACAGCTGGACTTTTGTTACTCGAGAGAGGGCTTTATCTCTAAAGTACTTGCTTAGCCCAAAATAACATCTATTCGCAAGCACAATTCTCCGCTTGATCTCAAGGCTGACGTTGTTGTTTTTGTTCACGGCAGATCCGAGGTATATAAATTCGTCCACTACCTCGAAGTTATAACGGTTATCAACGTTCACGCTTTGGTCTAATCGCGTGGAGGCCGCCCTGTTCGTTGAAACCATTAATTTTGTCTTGTCCTCATTCACCGTCAGACCCACTTTTGCTGACTCCTTCTCAATTCTCGAAAAAACATATTTACATATAAGCATATATACAAAGGTTTTTGATTGGTTTTTGAAAATTTGATTACTGGCAATTTGTGAACGAAAAACTCAAAGAAAGTCTGAAACAAAGACCCCCAAAAAACTGACTTTAGACGTAGGCTTTGTTTCCTAAAGTAGAAGCCCAAAACGTTTGCAATATCTTTATTGAACAAAGTTTACCAGTAGAACCAACCAAATAGATGTTAGTGACTGTCAAAAGTGGGTCAAAATTGACATATCAAAAAAGGACACTTTATAAAAAACTAATTTTATGAACCGTCGGTGGTGCAATGGGTAGTGTGCGCGCCTCTTGTACAGGAGATCCTGGGTTCGATCCCTGCTCCAACCACCTTACAAAAAAAAAAAAAAAAAATTTCTTTCGACGACGGTCACCTCGCTTAGTGACGGCGACACTATCGTGTATATAGCCATGAAAAAGCTTCTCACAATACCGTTCGGAATCGGTGTAAATCTGTAGGTCCCAATCAGTGAGTGAAAACTGGAAAGCGCACAGCTCAGTGATTGTGAGAAGTTCTCCCCGGTCCCTTCATGGGATGTAATGGGAAACCATTTATTTTTTTTTTAATTTTATGAACCCGTAATTGTGTCTAAAAAAATTGATGATGCAGTTCGATTCCACGTATCCTAATTTAGGTAAACCCCTCCTTTTCGGCCTTTTCTACGAAAATTGTTGCCAAAAACTATCACAGTGTAATCAAAACATTACAGAGGATTCCACTATGGAACAAGCAGAAGAAGCTTCACCCAACCGAAGATGGTCAGTTGTAGCTGTGCCCATAGGTCATGTAGTCAGATTCTAAAAGACAACCTGGTAATGGCGGTTATCGACAAGGGGGAGGGACCCGAAATTATTCCGAAGGATAAATGGAAATATGTTGTGGACGTATTGTCCTCAGAATACATTCAGATCCACAGGCAGATGCCGGAAAATCCCACATGATGTCGCGACGCAGGATGGTTCTGGGCTGTGTCAGGGCAAAACTAACTGTTGTTCGGAGGGATGACCTCCCATCCAGGCCCAGAGTACATTATCAAGGCTGGTACTGCCGGAATTCCAACACAGTGTTGGGGAATCGGTACATGGTGTACGTAGACACGAGGTCTTTATTATGGACCCCGAGTTCCTGCCGCTTCTTAAAAACCATCCAGCTGCGTGGTCGCGTTATCACCATGAAGTCTTATAAACGAGATCAGGAGTAGAAGGCTGTTGATAGCATGTCAACTGAAACAATGCACAGGAGCACGAGGCTGTGAATAACGTGAGTGTGAATTCACAAATGGAAATGTAGAAGCCAGTGACAGATAAGAAAAAGGGCTGCCAATAATCTGACGCCAATCTGACTAAGCCTATAGATCAATACACTGCTGATAATAACTCTAGTGAAGACCCTTTTTTGGAGTCTGATGACGAACAATATGTGACGGTGCTGGAGCGACCAATAAAGGTTGAAGTTTCTTCAGGTCAACCTTAATCATTGCAAAGTAAGATCTGTTACTTTAATAATTCGTCCACCTAAAGGGGGCGCGGATAATGTATCAATCCAAGAGTTGCTAGTGGCAGGGGTTTTGGCACAATAGCTACACCCGACGTAAGCTATTACAGAGTTCAAGTTGTGGTCAGAAACGGTTTTAATATGACCCTGTTAACGGCATATAGCGACAGAGACAACTATGCAGTCAACCTGGAACAGAACGGATCCAACAGCGGTTGGTCTCATCGTTCATATTACATGAGGCGAAGGGGTCACGAACATATGTCCCAGGATCGTGAGACCAGTTGCCATCACTACCCGTAAGATATCTTATAGAGGAGGCAAAAACGGTGGGTACTCCAGTGATTGTTGGCGCTGTCGCAAAAGCGGACTATCCGTTATGGCACCAATGATATCACTGGGAGGGGTGAGTCACCCACCCTACCACGTAATAGCCTTGCTATATGTAGTGCAGGCAATGATCCGAGCAGCTCCAGTCAAGAGGTACAATATGCCACCGTTGCAACGGAGAACCTTTATGAGACAATCAGGGAATGGAATGTCCTTGATGACTATTAGTTGTCTGATCATAAATACATCGGCTTCCACTTGGACTGGAGCATGACACATCCTAAAGTAGTTCGTCGCAATGTGAGGCGGACTGACTGGTCCCACTATGAAACGACCTGTAAGAATTGTTTAGGATCAGTAACATCTATGATGATATGGCGTGAATACGGCATAGATAGTGTAGTGGACAGGGTCACGTGTTCTCTCAACAAGTCGCCACAAATCTATTGCCCAAGAACAAATCCAAGGTGGAAGAAAAAGACTCCCTGGTGGAATGAAGGACTTGCGAATATAATTAATCACAGCCACTTCTTCGAGGACTTGGATAACTTTAAAGTGTCGAAATGACGGGCTAAGAGAAACTTGTGTATGCTCTTCTATAACTAAAAAAAGACATTCGAGGCGAGCCTAGGGAAAGCATTGATGTCAGACAATACGACGATAGGTTACTTGATGAGCTCTTCTGGGCACTTAGAACCCTGCAGAGGTGATTCACACAGTGTCCTTATGGATACCCATATCCCTTGCAACTCGCTTAACAAACAGACCGTTGCACAGTGGGCCGATTCGAAAAACCACCGTAATAATATCACAACTTTTTAAGGACTGTTCTGGTCATTTTGGAATGTACAAAACATTTGTAGAGGACGGGTCAGGCTTTCAGAATGTTGCAGATGTACTCTGTGTCGACAGGGTGTCAAAGTTGACCATTTTGGTGCTGTTTAGACTTTCGAAGCCTGCGACTTCTACACTTATAGGCCTATTTTAAAGAATCTACTATGAAAGACAAACAAACCATATGCAGTATTCCTGAATAACTTGCACCGTCAATCAAAGTTGAAAATTTTAAATTTTTTCATTGATTTATTTTAAGTTTTATTAATAACACGCTTATTTGAGGGGAACAAATATGTACTTCCGAACTCACCACTAAATTGGGAAAGCTTCAGTAAAGAATACGGTGTAAACATTTTTAAGTTGTGCCAAGCCGTTTGGAAATGCGGACTTCTCAAAAATTGAATTGTTTTCCACCTGAACAAATACAATATTTTCCCGAAAAGGTACCATGATTCCATCAAAATTTTCTTTAGTTTTTCCCAAGAAACTTCTAATCTTTTTTTCATTTTTCTAGAAGACAAGACTTACACAAATATATCTAATGTAAAGTTATGATCATTTCAAAAAGCATCCTACAGTCAGCATTGTCTCGCCATTGGATATCTCAGATAGCAATAGCGCAGAGAAGTGATGTCTCCATATTCCCAACATGCTCTGTACATATGCGATGAGATTTCCGTCCTTGTCTTTACAGAATGGGAACCCTGAACCATGTCCATTCGTTCCGTTTTTGACTTTTTTGTAGAATTTTCGGGCTTCGCTCTTCCTTCTGTATATCCCAATTTCCTCGCTCTCGCGCTTTCTCCACTGCGCCTAAAGAGACGGTTTACCTCCTTTCTTTTCTCCCTATACCGCTCAGTCGCAGCACGCTTTGCTATTGACTGAAGCATTCCCATATCATCATCATTTTCAATCCGACACTCTTCATCATTCCATGGTTTGTTGCGAAGCGTTTTGCCAAAGCCAGGTACGGTGTTAAGGTAGTTTTTATAGAGTTGGAATTGGGTTTCCACTCCACCTCAGGATCGTCATGGGGAGGCTGTGGGTTCTGTGCCAAAAGTTGCAAGAGCTTTCTTGAGTACGCTGTGGCCATTAAAAGAAACATTTTGAATTAAGCGTTTGAAACGTCTGTTTGTTATGTTTTATCTGATTAAATGAAGACACACTCGAATCACCAAAAACATAATAAATAATTGAGCAAAAACGGCCATTTCCCCCATTGGGGATTATGTCCGGTTAGCATCGCGGACATAACTCCCAATGCAACATGGGGGTTTTGTCCGCCCATCATGGAGGGCAGGTTATGTCATGGCACCGGCCTAAATCTCTGTAATCTTTATTCTGACCAGAACCGTGAAGCTCGTTTCATGGAGTTCGCGAAGTGTGATGCCGCCGTCTTATAATTTGTGTGTAGAACTGTTTAATTTTTTCCCTTTACCTCTCTTTTAAATATAAATAAATAAAATAAATGGTTTCCCATTACATCCCATGAAGGGACTGGGGAGAACTTCTCACAATCACTGAGCTGTGCGCCTTCCAGTTTTCACTCACTGATTGGGACCTACAGTTTTACACCGATTCCGAACGGTATTTTGAGAAGCTTTTTCATGGCTAGATACTCGATAGTGTCGCCGTCACTATGCGAGGTGACCGCCGCCGAAAGAAAATTTGAAGGTGGTCAGAGCCGGGTTCGAACCCAGGATCTCATGTACAAGAGCCGCGCACACTAACCATTGCACCACCGACGGCCAAATATACCGTGTAATAACCAGGATATAAACAGACAATACAAATGTAAATGCCAGAAGTGAAGGGGTATAAAGAAATACGTAAATTAAAGAATCATTTAAGGATATGATGTTTCTTGAAAGTTATAAGCAATAGAAGTAATTAGTACCGGTTGAAGTGTTTGGGTTTTGCTTGGGTTTCAGCACTGATTTTGCACTGTTGCCTAATGGGCAACTGTTTGAGGAAGCCAGAAGAAATATGAAATGAAAAACACCCTAATGCCACAGTCCGCACTTGAACTTCTATTTTTTCCAGTAACTCCGATAATGAAAATGATGATAATGATTATGATGATCGTGATGACTATAGTGAAGGACATAAGGGATATAGTAATGGTTGTTAATAAATAAATAAATGGTTTCCCATTACATCCAGTGAAGGAATTGGGGAGAGATTCTCACAACCAGCAAGCTGTGCGCTTTCTAGTTTTTTCCTCACTGATTGGGACCCACAGTTTTTACACCGATTCCGAACGGTATTTTGAGATGATTTTTCATGGCTAAATACTCTATAGTGCCACCTTCACTATGCGAGGTGACCGCCGCCTAAAGAAATTTAAGGCGGTCTGAGCAGGGATCGAACCTAGGATCTCATGTACAAGAGGCGCGCACACTGACCATTGCACCACCGACGGCCAGGTTCATAATTTATATAAAAATAATTCCTAAATAAGAGGGCGGATCAATAAGTGCATGACTTTTCAAACTTCCTCGTTGTTATATGAAATGTAACACTGCTCCCGTTAAGTACCACCTGTTAATAGACTACTGTCAAATTTTGAGCAAGATCCGTCATTTACTTTGTGTTTAACAGCTGTTAAAAATATACAACGTCGTGCATTTTTTAAAAAATGGGAGAAAGTGAATTTTGAGTGCTCATTAAACATTATTTTTTGCGAAAAAAAACCGTCAATCAAACCAAGGAAGAGCTAGATAAATACTAAGGGGACTCTGCACCATCGATTTCAATGGTAAAAAAAAGTGGTTTACTGACTTTTGTTGTGGTCGCACAAGTACAAATGGTGCTGTACATTCTGGACGGCCAATTGAGGCCAAGGTAAGTTTGTCGGCAAATAAGGTGATGGAAACAGTTTTTTGAGATGTACGCGGGATAATCCACATCGATTTCCTGCAAAAGGGAAAAACAATAAACGGCGAATATTATGCCAACTTATTGGACCGATTTAACGACGATTTATAAAAAAAAGAATCCCATATGCAAAGTTACACGTTCTAAGCCCGGCTTACGCAAGGCATACCGAGCATCTCACTCGATCAGCACGTAAACTCGCGAATTCAATTTTCAAAACTTGCAGACCACCCTGCTACACTGACATAATGGTACTCAACGTGGAGACTCCGAAGGTTGGCTTTTCAACCAACGGGAATCATGACCAAGTTGTGGCTTGCATGTTAGTGAACCCTGACGACACGACGACACTCTTTTATATCGATGAATCCGTTTGTGTGAACTGAAAGACTCGGTATGTTTTCTAGTGTTCAGTGGCAGGCTGTAGTTGTGTCGATGAAAGGTCCCTCCCGTCCGGCGAGTTTCAAGCGCGGCTAACGCCAGGCATACTGAGCAACTCACTCGATCAGCACGTAAACTCGCGAATTCAATTTTCAAAACTTGCAGACCACCCTGCCACACTGACATAATGCTACTCAACGTGGGGACTCCGAAGGTTGGCTTTTCAACCAACGGGAATCATGACCAAGTTGTGGCTTGCATGTTAGTGGACCCTGACATAAAGCCATTTTAAATTTCAAGTTGGTGCCACGCCCCTTTATCCAATCACAACCAATTATAGCCAAGGAGTATCAGCAGGTCGTCAGAACCACATTGTGAAATTTTCATAACAATCGGTCTGTTGGTCTATTAGGATAGCGGTCAGAGGGATATTTGAAAAGGGGGCGTGGCATCGCCCACTTTAACCCTGGCTGTATAGCCTATGTCACCCGCTAGATAATAATAAATATTGTCTGAAAATTTCATCAAAATCGGCCCAGCCGTTTTCGAGTCCATTCGTAACATACACACATGCATACATCAATTTTTTACATACCTATGGCATTTCCATTTTGACGTTACGTGACATTAGTACGAAATATATATAAAAAAATATAAAAAAGTTATATTTTTAAAAAGCTTTTTTATAATTGCGTAGTAATTAAGTAACACTTTATTCATTAAAGTAATTGAGAACAATCGACGACACGGAGGATTCAAAAATAGAAGCAAAAATATGAGCTGTCGTGAAGTTACAAAAAACAGAAGTGGGTGTTGGACTTGGATTACAAAATTTCAAAACTGCGAATTTGGCAAGACTTTTTTTATGAAACTTGTTTTAGTAGTATTTAAATCAATATAAGTTTCTTTTCCAAGTTATAGAATTTAAAAATGTTTTCTAAGTTTCTTTTTATTTACCTTAGTATCTGACGTGACGTTACGTTACTTAAATTTCCACTGGAAAATTTTTAGTTAAAATTGTTATTTAAAAATGATTTTTTTTTGTAAAATAATGATTAGCAGAATGATTAAAGGTCTTAAATTATTGTTCTAGTTGAAACTGCAGTTTGAACTGCTTTTATTTGCATGTCTACCACTTTCGAAGATTCGAATTACATAATTACTCTTAGAAATGTAAATTGTAAAACATGAACCTGTATTTTGTAGCCCGATAACACACCAGGAACTCTTCTTTTAATTTTGAATACTTCTCTTTAATAATACATGTAAATAAAACTGGTGGACAACTTTTAATTTTTCGGTCAGGGTGGACCTTTCTGCGGAAATGCCCATATATATGGTAAATTATTTAACACGAAGTGGAAAATATTCTATATACTGCGTTTTAAATATAATTACTAGTTTCGTCACCTAAATCCAGCACACATTGTTGTCAGGTAAACAATGTTATACACAGCTTTACTTCGATATAGATACATGTATAATGGATTCACCGTTTTCTGTAAATTTCCAAGAGACCCACTACAATTTAGCACATGTGTTTTTATGAAATTACTGTGTCAAATGGTTACAAAAAGTCAAAAAAAGAGACACTTTTATCTGCACTTACTTTAATCGCTCCATGATTTCATTGTGAAATATCATGGTTCGGAGCCTATTTCATGTTTAGATTATGAAGCGAAAATAAAATTTTTACAATGTAATGACCCAAGTAATAGATGCCGCATCGATAAAGTATGGGTATTTACCATCATGTTAGTCAGATCTCGACCTGTCACAGTCACAAATAGTCATGCGAATATGCATATGTATTGAGATTTTGTTGTTTCCGCATATAGACATCCGTAAACACTTTTAGCAGATTGTTTATTAAATAGATGAGGGTCATAAAATAGTAATAAAATCCCATAAATCACGATTCTCGGAATTATTTATAGAACAAAAGGAAACCCCTTAACTCAAGCCCATTGCCAATATCAGTCGCATCGAGCAGTGATACCAGTGTTTTGAAAATTTTTCAATTGTAATCGAATTTTAGCGGCAAATTGATTTACTATTTAGTGACATTCAGTGTCACTGCATCGATAAACAAATCCACATATAAACACACACACACACACCCGTGTGTATTGTAGTCGGCAATACTCATACTTAGTGATAGACAGCAATTTGGTGAATGTATGTTGGTAGAAAACAATTCTATTTATGCCATAAATTACGAATGTTATCTGGATTTATCGACGGCAAATCATTCACTTGATTGAGTTTCCATTTTCCTTCTTTCAGTCGTATCGACGTTGAAACTCTCCACAAAAGACCACCATGATGCACACGTATAGTCACATGTCGAACTGGTTCCGGCGTATGTGCGTACGGGTGTGTGGCACCCTATGTGTGTGTTTCGCAGGGAAGTTCATTTGGTCGGGTTGCGTCTATTTGTCTTTCCTCTAATCTGAATGTGTCTATCTTTGTATTTTCCACCTAGAAATTCATGCTAGGGTAGACACACACAAATCAGTATCCACTAACACGTACGCATAAATGTTTGTATGTACGTTAGTGAAGATTGTACATACATATGTACGTAAATCGAATTTATACAGTGTTGGAAGTGACATTGCTATTTTAGTGTTGACACTTTTGTACAATCGGTATTCAAGAGACGAGCAAACAAACGCACACATGTGCATGTGTACCATGGCACTAGGGTCGACAATAAAAAATAAACACAATACATAAATATTTCAATGAATAAGCCAATCGAGTTAATATTATACTAGTACGTGAAGTGTCGGCAATGTGTGATTCATTTAAACAGCACACATGTTCGTTGTTTCACCAATACTACTTACACACACCCTCCTGTTTGCGGGGGCGGTATTGGGACATTGAAACTAATGTACGAAAATATTTTTAAACTTTTAGCTGCATTCACCACACTTGGGTTCACTAGTTGTTGCTACTTCTAATGACCTTTCGCATTGTATTAAAAATCCGTGCGCAAAAAATTAAGATATTGTAAAACTTTATCAATATTTTTATTACATCCCCAATTACAATTATGGTAGTGAGATTTTTTTAGCGTTAAATATGTTTTGCTCTCACCACCCAATTTTGTTGATTGGCTCCAAAAACTGGTGTCTGGAAAATTTCTTCCCGATCGGATAACCCTAAGGCGTGTCGCAAACGCATTAAAGCTAACGGAAACATCACCCTAAGGCATTTCTTTTTTTGAAATAGGGTAATAAACTTATTCTCGGTTGCGTTCCTTCGTGTTTTATATATTAAATAATATTTAACTGGAGGGATATTATGTGTGTAAAATGTGGAGGTTATTGGAGAGCATTAAAAAAACAGCAGACAGTTGTCCTGTCCCTCTAGGCTGTGTCAGAGACACGGCCATTAAGTTTAACGTAGAATACGCCATCCGATAAGACAGAAAACATATATACATTGTTGATGTTGCGCCTACAAATTAATTGACATTTTTAATAAAAATATATTTAAACAAGGGAACACAAAACATACCTGAGTATTTATTTCTCTGCATAACAACCACTCGTTGCTTTCTTGTATTTCGTGTAGGTGCCATTTTGATTAGTAGTTTTTATTTTAATTTACTAAACGTCAACTGTCAGCTGCTGTCAAACAGCATCAAGCAGCATTGTTATTTTGCTTACTTGGCAGCACTTTCATTTAACATAAAAATGTATGAATTAATTTTTTCATATATTTTTTATAATTATATATCCATGTTAAATTCAAATTCACCTTTAACATTTTGTTTCACTTAAATACATAAGTAGATATACGAAATTTCAATATTTCAGCAATCAAAACAACAGCCGAAGGTTTGTGTCCACACTGAAACAGCAGCATAGTTTGTGTTCACGCTACAAACTCAAACACTCAACCAAACACCACACATATGTTTGAGTGTATGTGTTTAAACACCTTTCATTTGAGAAATTTAAATATTAGGAAGATATCAACCAATACGAAATGTATATCAAACGAAAGATTCTGCATTTACCTACAAAAAAATTTTTAAAAAAAGTTACCTCGCCGTTTCCTCATAATCAATGAAATAAAGATTACAACAATAACAATCTGACATGACTCCCTATACCGTAAGGTAAGACGTATTCTACGCTAAAAAAGTCCGCGACTTTTTGAATGAAACACAGCTTTGTTTCCAAAAAAAAAAATATATTTCAACATAATCTCCTTTTAGCTCAATACACTTAGACCAAAGTTTCTCCAAGTTTTATTATCCCTTCCAAAAAATAAGATTTTTCGAGGTCCATAAAATAGCCAATAACAGTGAGCAACAAATTAAAAAAAATCTTTTGTCCTAAGAACGCCACTATGTTTTTCGGATGTAGTTTGGTCTAAAACATGAAAAAAAAATATTAAGCAAATATCTATCTCGCCACTGAATTTTAAAGGGTTGAAATCCAATTTGCGCTAGTTTGTTTTTTCTTTAGCCCATATCGTGTGAACGGATGCTCCGAATATTTAGTTTAAGGTAACAATCGAGAGATTATTAAATACCCATAATAATTTTCTAATAGATCTCTTCACTTGATCAAACCGTTTGAGCACAATTTAGAAAAGTAATCAACTTTTCGGAAAAATTTCAAATTTCTTCGACATTCAAAAATCACGGAAAAATAGTAAAATCGACTTTAAAAATCTACAAATATATAAGTATAGCACTTCAACGAAATTTTTGAGACATAAATCGAGAAAAGCGCTGTATAAATGCGGATGTTACTACGATTTTATTGAATTTACACATACATATATGCAGTTTTCCTTACTTACGATACAAAACCGTATATACTGTATAGTTGTGGTAAGCTGTGGATTGGTGGTTACAAAATTGATATTTTTGACTCATTCTACATATGGGCATTTCCACAGAAAGGTCCACCCTGACCGAAAAATTAAAAGTTATCCACCAGTTTTTTTTACATGTATTATTAAAGAGAAGTATTCAAAATAATTAAATAGAAGAGTTCCTAGCTTTCCTTAGTTGCGATGGTGTGTTATCGGGCTACAAAATACAGGTTCATGTTTTATAATTTACATTTCTAAGAGTGATTATGCAATTCGAATCTTCGAAAGTGGAAGAAGTGCAAATAAAAGCAGCTCAAACTGCATTTTCAACTAGAACAATAATTTAAGACCTTTATACAATTTGTTTATAACTATCTACTATCTCATCTTGTTCTCCTAATTATTATTTTATAAAACAAAAACATTTTTCGCTTAATATGTCTTTTCAACAAGCGAAATATATCTTAAAAGTTAAAATATATTTACATATAAAAGCTAAAATTCATGTTTTATTTGCGTTAAGTCATTTTTAAATAACAATTTTAACTAAAAATTTTCCATTGGAAATTTAAGTAACGTAACGTCATGTAACGTCACGTCAGATACTAAGGTAAATAAAAAAAAAAACTTAGAAAACATTTTTAAATTTTATAACTTGGAGAAGAAAGTTATATTGATTTAAATGCTACTAAAAAAAGTTTCATAAAACAAGTCTTGCCAAATTCGCAGAGTTTTTCCGGGATTTATGGTCCTTTTCCCGCGAAAGCTGAACCGAGAGGAGTATTAATATATGCGCAAGAGTATAAGTGGGCTGGTCTTACAGGCACTTAAATTAACCATAAGGCATATATTCCCAGTACCTACAGTCTTAGGACGTTGGGGGAGAAGACGAATTCTAGAATAAGATATAGAAAACGTTAAATGAATGAATATATGGACAAACAAAATTTAAATTCTAAAAAAAAAAAAAAAATTCGCAGAGTTTTGAAATTTTTTAATCCAAGTCAAACACCCACTTCTGTTTTTTGTAACGTCACGCCAGCTCATATTTTTTCTTCTATTTTTGAATCCTCCGTGTCGATTGTTCTCAATTTCTTTAATGAATAAAGTGTTACTTAATTACTACGCAATTATAAAAAAGCTTTTTAAAAATATAACTTTTCCATATTTTTTTTATATATTTTCGTACAAATGTCACGTAACGTCAAAATGGAAATGCCCATATGTACACTGCGATTGATATATACGGTGTAGTAGTTTGAATATTACTAAAAGGTTCAGATATAAAAACTAGTGGCATTTTATAATATCTACTAAAATTATAGTTTAACATGTCATTTAAAATATATTTCCTTCATTCACACGTGGACATTTTCCCAAAAAATGTAGGGGCTATGAGTGATGAACATGGCGAGAGATTCCATCAGGAAATGAAAAACATTGAAGATCGCTATAAAGGACGTTGTACTGCAAGAATGATGGGAGACTATATTTGGTTTCTCATAAGAGAGTCCAACGCAGAGATACTTAAAAGGCAATGCAGAAAAACATAGTTAATTTTTTTCAGTGTAACTACTTTGTTTAGGAGCCTCTTCACAGATTTAAATGGTTATATTACTAATTAAAACAAAAATATCAATTTCGTATAAACGGTTTTGTGGCCGTCGGTGGCACAATGGTGGTACAATCAATCAATTGATGTCTTTCAAATTTCAAATGATGTGTTTCAAATTTCAATTGATGTATATCGATTTGATGTGTATGTATTTTAAAATTGAATTGATGTGTTTTAAATTTCAATTGATATGTTTTAAATTTCAATTGATGTCTTTCAAATTTCAATTGATGTCTTCCAAATTTCAATTGATGTCTTTCAAATTTCAATTGATGTTTTTTAGACTTCAATTGATATATTTAAAATTTCAAATATAACTTTTAATTTCAGTTGATATTTTTCAAAAGTAAATTGATATTTTTCAAATTTCAATTGGAAATGGTGTAGTAGGCAGATTATTGCCAGCTTAAAACAAAAATTTGTATGTGTTGAAAAACATTTTTCTATTATTCTGACAATTAAAATTAAATTATTTCAGATTTCTTAGAGAAATGTGAACAGGAATTTTAAATTCACATTCTATGGGGCAAAAAAGGACAGTCGATGCAGTTGTTGTCACTCCGGCTTGTAGAAAATAATTATTTAAGAATAATTGCTGATATTGGTGTGTGTGTGTGTTAGTGACTAAAAATTAAGAAGTAAGCAAAGGTGAATTTTGACGCCAACAACAAAGTATGTATTTTGAATTGACGCCAACGTTATCACCTTGATTGTGGTTATACACTTATCATACAAAAATCGTATCTCAAATTTCTAACAAGATTGCACCGTCGATGGTGTAATGGTTACTGTGCGCGGCTCTTGTACATGAGAATGTGAGTTCGATCCCTGCTCTGACTAATACACTTTTCTTTCGACGAGAGTCACCTCGCTTAGTGACGGCGCGATGACCTTTAACGACAGAAATGACGCACGATGTAAAGCTTCACAGAAATTTAACAGTGTTTTGTACTCCATCTCACGAGTAATTGTCATCGGATAACACTGTGGAACAAAAAAAATAAAAATTTTCTGATAATGGACAATGGATTCTGCTAGAGGGGGTAAAAAAATATACGTGTATCGGCATTTTGAAAGTTTTTAAGAGGGGATGCAATTTCCCCCCTTTTGCACATTCTTATGATAAATCGGCATAGGAAACCATATTATCCATTCATTTTAGGTATATCATGTGCTCAAAAATTTTATGTAAAAATTTACGAGAAACATTTTTGTAGAATACTTTAACCCTCTACCGCCCCAATATATGGGTATTTCTTGTTGTTTTTGTAGAAAAGGGTAAAAGCACCCCTATAACAGGAGTGCAGCGGGTTAAAATGTACTACAAAAATATTCCTCATAAAATTATACTATAAGTTTCTTAACACAGAAAAGCTCAAGACTCAACTTTAATGCTAAAAAAGTCAAAACTTAAAAGCAATTTAAAGGTTAATTTCGTACTTAGTCCGAGTTGGCCGTAAAATGTCCCACAAAACTGCATTTCAGGGAGTTGGTGTGTATTGAAAAAATATTCTACGTAAAATTTCACTCTAAGTCACCGAATAAAAGAAAGCTGTAGATATAGTATTAAAGTATTCCACAAATATGTTTCTCGTAAATTTTTACATAAAATTGCTGAACACATCCTATACCTAAAATGTAAAGATAACGTGGTGTACTTTCCCGATTCATCATCAGAATGTTCAAAAGGGTTAATCTCACCCCCTTTAAAAAAAATCAGACGTAAACTTTTAAAACTGTTATACATGCATATTTGTTTCAACCTAACCCCCCACCAACACTACCCTATATTTGGCGGAGCAATTTTATGTCAAAGACTCCCAGTGATGTTCCATTTGCATGCGATATGACCCAGGAATCTGCGCCATAAAGCAAGAATCGTTGTATGAGAGTCTGACATAGTCGGATCTTCGTCTAGAGAGGGTCTAACCTCTGAACTGGGTCTAAGGGAGAGGGTCTAATCTCTGAGAGGGACTAATCTCTGAAGTGCTTGCACAATTCTCCGTTTGATATATTGCTGACGTTTTTGCTTCTGTTCACGACAGATCCGAGGTAAATGAATTCGTCCACTACCTCGCAATGATAACAGTTACCGTTGATCGCCCTTTCCACCAATCGGGTGGATGTTCTGCTTGTCGAAACCATTAACTTTGTCTTGCCCTCGTTTACTGTCAAACCCGCTTTTGCTTATTCCTTATCAATTGTCGAAAATTCTTCAGCAACTTCTCGCAGATTTCGCCCAATGATGTCTAAATCATTAGCATACGCGAGCTGCATATGACTTGTGCTACTACTGATAGCTTTATTCGAATTGACTCCAGCTTTCCTCCCAATGATCTCTATTTAAACGTTGAAGAGATCGTATGATAGGGTGTCGCCCCTCCTGAAATCACGCCTCATACTATAAGGTTCGGTGAGATCTTTACTGAGGATTTCGTGTCACTCAGTGTCATTCTACATAGGCGTGTCAGCTTAGCAGGAATACCAAGCTCCGAAATAGATTGGAACCGTTTCCACGGTATGGAGCTATCGAAGGCAGCTTTATAACCTACACAGGGGTGGTAAGTGTCAAATTGATTTTCGTGGGTTGTCTTCAGGATTTGTCATAACGTGTGTATCTGGTCAATAGTTGATTTTCCAAGCCTAAAGTTACACTAATAAGGTAAGCGGCTTAAATTTTCCAAATCCAATCATTGGGCACGCATTTGTCTATACTGATTTTGCATTTGTTGATGCGTGCACCTGTCCAACTCTTGGCCGCCAGCCTTAAATAGCTCAGGAGGTAGTCCATCAGCACCAGCGGGCAGTCGAAAACATCGTCATGTATTTTCTCAACACTCTCATCTGCATTGAAGTCTCCTGGGGCAAGAAAATATGAGAAGTGGTCTCTCTATATTCACAACATACTATCAACATCTGCGACTAGATTTCCATTCTTATCAGTATGGAAGTGGGCCCTGAGCCACGGTCGTTGGTTTGACTTTGTACTCTTCGGTAGAATTTTCGGGCCTCGTTCTTCTTTCTGGAAGCCTCAATTTGCTCACTCTCGCGCTTTCTCCCCAGCCCCCTTCCTAAATAAATGGGTTTTATCTCTCCTCTTCGCCACATACTGCAACTGGCTAAAGCATTGCCATACCTTGTCATCATTTGCCATACGAGACTCTTTCTCGTACAATGACTTATCTTTTAGCTGCTATTCATAACCAAGTACAGCCTATAGAAATTTTCACAGACTGGGAAGTGTATTTCGACTCAGCTTCAGAATCATGAGGCGGAGGTCCATAGTTATGTCTGGTAATGGCAGCTTTCCGTTGTCAAAGACTTTATTGGTTCAAAGACTTTAGCATTAAAATCACATCGAAATCAGCTTTATGTCATGGCCAGAGCAGCGGTCGTATATTTCCTCTAGAGCATGACCTTGGTGTCATCACACTTTTCTCCAGTCGGAATACAAACACAAATTAGTAATATGTTAAAGTATTTTGTTTTTATGCGGATGGTGGCTACATATTCACTCACGGGATTTAAGCTGGAGACTAGATGTTACAGTCTGTTGGCAATTACAAATCCGCACCCAAATTCATGATTTTGCTCTGCTGTAGTACATTCCAGAGTTCTTCTTTCTTGTACTGCCATGTCGTGTCCATCGCATCTTCTGGTAATAGTAATGTCAGCCCTATAATTCCCAAGGTCATCTGCCAGTTGGGGAGTGACACCGAATGTAGCGTTCTACCATTCCATGTAAATATCTGTAAATCCTGGTCCTTATAATGTTTACCACTCGACTTGGTCTGCACTCAAACGTCGACAACCGATTCAACTTTGAAGTGGTAGAAGAATGTATCTACCTTGTATCAGCCGCGAACAAACACTACAACGTCAGGAGATATATGCTATTTTGGGCTCAACAAGCAGTTTAAGAACAAAGTCCTCTCTCCACAGACAAAAGTCCTGCTATACCAGACTCTCATTTTGCCTGTCCTGGCACATGGCTCCGAAACTTGGGTCATATCGCAAGCGGACATAGCTAGGCGAGTCAAATTAGGTAAATTGCGTTGGCTAGGCTATGTTCTCAGAATGGATGTATATGAGCCAGCACGAAAAGTTTTCAATTACGTACCAAATGGGAGCAAGAAAATTGGACGACCAAGACTCCGCTGGAAAGACCAGACCGAAGAATGACAGCGTGTCCTTGTTGTTACCAACTGGCGAGAAAAGGCGAAGGATGGAACCAGTTGGAGAAATTTGTTAAAATTTGTTTAATTTACTTATTTGTTTGTGTAATTTGTTGTCCCCCGCTCCCTCTCCTATACGGTACAGCATAGACTGTGTTTTCTTCGTCTTCTCGTTGCTGCCCAGTGCTTAAGGCATAACACTAAGCATTGTGTGGATATCAGCGGGAAGGCGGGGGACTCACTGTTTGTGTTTACTGCTGTGAATTTGTTCTGTGTGTTTGTGTGTCGCAATGGTGTGTAATTTTGTTATACATTATGGTAACATACGAGGGTTGAGAACGAATTTTTTCGGTGTGTACTCTCATATTAATATTCATCGGCCTGATGTTCTTGCTCTATGTGAAACCCAGGTGCGCGAGGATTCTGATCCACAGGATTTTCACGTTCCTGGGTACCACACTCTATCCCTTTTTATTTCCCACAGAGGCCTTGTGGTTTATGTAAAAAATGGCATAGTGTTTCAGAGTCAGCGACATTTCGACTCACAAGATCCAGAATTTAACTCTCTTTGGTTAAAATTCAAGATTGGAACACATGTCCTACATTTCGGATTTCTTTATAGAAGTCCTAATGCGGGAAGGGAGACATCCTTTAATGGCTTTGACACCCTTTCCGATTCCATTTCTGAGATATTGGGGAATTATCCAGACAGTGAAATCGTTGTTGCTGGTGATTTCAATGTCCATAATTCCTCCTGGTTAACGCATTCGAGCCATACAACTACGGAGGGCCAATACGCTGAGCTCTTCGCCGCTCATAACAACTTAACGCAATTGGTGAATGAACCGACGCACATTCCGTGTGTTCAAGGGCACAACCAAAATTTACTTGACCTCTTCTTAACTTCGCACCCTGAAAAGTACGAAGTTAACACGCTTGCACCTCTGGGTAATTCGGATCACTGTATCATTTCAGCGTCCTTTTCGTATTCAGCTCTTCGTCTCGCTTCAAACACAGTCCCGAAGCGAAAAATTTTTATCTACGAAGAGGCACGTTGGGCAGAGCTCAACAACTTTTATCAGCATTTTAACTGGAAGCTTTGTTTTCTGGACAATGACATAGATGCTGCTGCTGAAATGATCGAGAAGATAATTTTGATTGGTATGAATTCATTCATTCCGACGAAAATTATTTCGGTTAAACCATCGGAAAAAAGTTGGTGTAACCAGACATGCAAGAATGCTGTCAGATCCAAAGAGGACGCGTTCAGAGACTGGCGTTCTAATAAAAACGTTGATACTGAACTGCTACGCAAACAGGCAAGATCCAAGTGTGCCAAAGTACTTCGACGCGAAAAGTTTCTTCACGAACAGCGTATTCGTGCTAAAGTCCTTTCTTTCCCTAGAGGAAGTAAGAACTTTTGGTCATTTGCAAGAAGAATAAAGGATAGTTCTTCCTCTATCCCAACTCTTCTTAAAGATGACATAACATTCACTGAACCGGTTGATAAAGCTAACCTCTTGGCTGAAATGTTTGCAAGGAACTCTTCCTTGCCGGATAGCAATCAACCACTCCCCGTGATCAATCACGTATCTTGTTCCATGCCCAAGATATTTTTTCGAACGCGAGGAGTTAAAAAGGTTCTTGCGAATCTCGTCGTAGGATAATCCCCGGGCCCGGATGGCATATCTGCACTGGTCTTGAGTAAGTGCTCTTCGACACTGGCGTGTCCACTGCGCAATCTTTTCAACCTTGCATGCCGTGCCGGAGTCTTCCCTGCGCGTTGGAAGGTTGCTAATGTCCAGCCAATCCCTAAAAAAGGTGATGCAAGTAACCCTGCAAATTACCGCCCAATTGCAATTTGTTCTGCGCTCTCGAAGGTTATGGAGAGCATGGTTAACCATCATCTAGTGAAGTATCTTGAGTCCAATGACCTTCTTAACGATCGGCAGTATTGTTTCCGTAGAATGAGATCTACTGGAGACCTGATGGCGTTCCTTTCGGAACAGTGGAGTCGATCCATCCACCGGCTTGGTGAGAGTAAGGTAGTGGCTCTTGATATTTCCAAGGCCTTTGACAGAGTATGGCACGATGCACTCTTGTCAAAGCTCGCTGCTTTTGGTGTCGGTGATAACTTCACTCGATTTATATCGAGTTTTCTCAGAGATCGCACTATACGAGTTGTTGTAGATGGGGTTTCATCCGACGAGCATAAATTGACTGCAGGTGTACCACAGGGCTCTGTTCTTTCTCCTTCTCTTTTTCTTATTTTCATTGACGATCTCCTGGGTCAGACTGTGAATCCAATCTACTCTTTTGCCGATGACAGTAATCTCTGCCATTCTTATTCATTCGATCGTAGGCCAAGTCTTCAAGAGATTGAAGTCAAACGCCGGACGATGAATGAAACACTCGACCGCGATCTGGTATCCATTGTTGAATGGGGTCGAAAGAATAGAGTAGATTTTAATGCGGGTAAGACCCAGTGTTGTTTGTTGTCGCATAAACGTATTGCTGACCCAGGTGTGTCGTCATTGTCTATGGACGGTGTGGATATTGATGAATCAGACGCTCTTGATGTTCTGGGCATGAAAATACAATGTGATGTCCGTTGGGCAAAACATGTATTTGAAGTGTCGAAAGATGCATTCAAGTGTCTAGGCTTTTTAAAGCGGTGCAAGAAATACTTCACTCCCTCTGATCTTCTCAATATCTACACCACCTACATCAGGCCAAAGATGGAGTATAACTCCCATATATGGGCAGGTGCTCCTAGGACTTCTTTGGAGCTTCTCGACCGTGTCCAGAAGAGAGCGACGGTGTTAATAGGGGACAGTAGGGTATCCAACTCTATTGCCTCCCTTGAGCATCGTCGAAATGTGGGTTGCGTGTCACTTTTCTATCGATATTTCCACGGTATGTGTTCCTCGGACATCCGTCAACTTATGCCGGACGTGAGAATATTTAGCCGAAGTACGCGGCTTTCCAGGAACTCTCATCCGTTTTTTATCGAATGGCCGATTGACCGCACTACACACTATAGAGAAAATTCGTTCTTCAGCCGTACAGTCCGTATGTGGAATAAACTTCCGGCTAGTGTATTTCCCACCAATTGTGACATACAAACATTCAAGGCAAATGTCAACAGTCACTACTCCCTCTTTCCACCCTCTACTACCTCAATTTTCCTTCGCCAACACAATGCACTGCATTTATAGGGGGCATCCCCTGAGTGTTGGTTTGATAAAAAAAAAAAAAAAAAAAAAAAAATTGATATGTGTAAGGCATCGAACCTCATGAGGTTGTAAAATAGTCAATAATTCATTTTGGCAAGAATTGTATTACTCATCGTATGCAACCCAGACAAAATAAAGTACCTTCTCTAAATTGTGAATAAGAGCGAAACGCGTCCCTCAATTTTTATGATCCATGTCTCGTTTTGTTCATACGTCATGTGACTTTAGGACAAACTAATAAAACTGTACACTTTTTTGCCGTCTCGTATGTTTCTTGTTTATTTAATATATTTTTGTTTATCATACTTTTTTTTCTAAAGCAAAAATGAATGTATACCGATCAGTTCTTAGGTACCTGAATAAATTAAAATAGACACTCGTATGAACCACATTCGCAAGCACGATATAAACTTCAGTTCCCGCGTATAGGACCCCACATCGCGACAAGATCGTTACCTCTACAGGGGGCTTTTATACATGTATATTCTCCTTTTCAATGTATGTAGTTTAATATACAATTATATAAAAGTGAATAATTTGCGTATATTGAAATAAAACTTGTACGTACGTATTTTCAAGAAAACACTTATTTTGAATCCACAAGTCAGTAATTGATTTGCAATTCATTTGTTTAGACAATATATGTACCTGGTTATACGTTAAATAATTGCACAGCTCCTTGTAAAACATACCGTCCTCAAATGGATGGCAACTTTTAGCAAGTGCAACGGCAATACCAAATGATGCCTTTCTTTTTAAGACACGATCAGGTAATTTTTCAGCTTTTCATTATTTTTGCATTACAAGATTTTTCAAGACTTAAGACTAATTCCTCCCTATCTTCATCATTATCCGGTCTCGCACAACCCCGAGGGGTCAGGGACCTTACAAAACGAAGATAACACATTTGGCCAACCAGTTCGATCTTTTGCTTTATCTCTCCAGTTGGTAATACCAAGTGTACCAAGGGATTCAACAACCTGATCCTTTCTGCGGAGTCTTGGCCTTCCTATTTTTCGTCTTCCTTCGAGTTCAGTGTCGAAAACTCTTCGTGCTGGTTCGTCTTCATACATTCCACTGACATAGCCTACCAGCGCAAACACGTTATTTTGATCCGCTTAACTATGTCAACGTCAGGATAAAACTCATGCAGCTAGTGTATTCAAACCCGAAAACGCTTAACCAAATTCCGGCCGGTTAACAGTATGTCGGTTTTCTAATCATTTGTATTTTCGAAGAACAGGTTTCACCGGTTATTTCAAGTCGACTAACCGGGCTTTTTCGGTGTTTACACAACTGATATAACAACGCAGAATTATAAACCTAAAGCCTTTTTCATATTTTACTATGTGCGTGAAGATAAATTCGAATTTAAATAGCAGAGACACAAACCACTTTCGTTAGCGGAGCGCTGTATATTGAAATAAACAAGGTTTTTGGCTAATTAAATGAATAAAAAAGTACAAAACTCACAAATCGTGTAAAAAAATACGAGCTTTTAGTATTAGTGGCACAAATCTTGAACAGCTTACCAACGAATAGTATATTCTAGTTCAATATATATCATTTTAGAAAAGACGTTGAGCCTAAATCAAGGATTCTTCGCCAACTATGAATATCTAGCAATAGGTAGGAGCATGTTCTTTTGGGTTATATTACTCCAAGGTTTCAGACGAGTTTCAGAATACACTAATTTTGGGCGTTTTCTTTTAAGCACTTTCCTCAAATTTTGAACACTTCACTGTGTCCAAACCAAGGACTCTTGGTGGACAAGACCAGATTACACCAGATTAAAGCTCCTTGTTAGTGCTTTCCAAATTTACCACCCTTATATTTCAGAGGAATTTCAGAACAGCGATGTATGGAATTTAGTATTGTCCCATGTATTAACATTTTCGCCCACTGTGTCCAAATTAAGATAACCTCGCGATCTAAATTTATGCCAGGCGTTAACACATCACTTTGTTTACTTTGTATTGACTATTTTACAACCGCATGAGGTCAGACGTCTTACACATATTAATTAAACAAATAAATTAAACCAACTTCAACAAATTCTTCCAACTGGCCCCATTCTTCGCCTTTTCTCGCCAGTTCGTAACACCAAGGATACGGAAGTATACCTCTGCGTGGTCTTCCCAGCGGAGTCTTGGCCGACCTCTTTTCCCGCTTGCATCGGGTTTGTTATCGAAAACATTTCGAGCTGGTGGACTTCATCCATTCTGATTACATGACCAGGCCAACGCAATTGGCGTAATTTGATTCACTTATCAATGTCCACGTCAGAAAATAAATTATATGGCTCTTGCTTCCAGCGACATCGGTACTCGCCATTTTCCCAAACAGCACCATATATTTTACGGAGAATTTTTCTCTCGTATTCCCCCAGGTGATTTTCATCCGCTTGCGATATGACCCAAGTTTCGGAGCCAAATGTCAAGACATGTAAAATGAGAGTCTGATATAGCTGGACTTTTGTTTGTCGAGAGAGGGCTTTGTTCTTAAACTGCTTGCTGAGCCCAAAATAGCATCTAATTGCAAGCAGGCTGACGTTGTTGTCCTTGTTCACGGCGGATCCAACGGATTAATACATGTCCCAATACAAAATTTCAAATAAGTGTGTTTCCGAGTTCGCGACGATCATGGTTAACATGAACTTAGAAAGCACTAGTCATGTGCTAACGCCTGGCATAAATTTAAATCGCGAGGTTTTCTTAGTTTCGATACAGTGGGCGAAAATGTTAATACATGGGACAATACTAAATTCCATACATCGCTGTTCGGAAATTTCACTGAAATATAAAGGTGGTAGATTTGAAAAGCACAAACAAGGAGCTTTAATTTGGTGTAATCTGGTCTTGTCCACCGAGAGTCCTTGGTTTGGACACAGTGAAGTGTTCAAAAGTAGAGTAAAGTGCTTAAAAGAAAACGCCCAAAATTATTGTATTCTGAAATTCGTCTGAAACCTCGGAGTACTATTACCCAAAAGAACATATTCATACCTATTGCTAGATATTCATTTAGTTGACGAAGAATTCTTGATTCGGGCTCAATATCCTTTCTAAAGTGACATACATTAACCTAAATATAATATACTGTTCGCTGGTAAGTCATTCAAGATTTGTGCTGCTAATCTTGAAAGCCCGTAATGTTTTTTCATACGATTTGTCAGTTTTGTACTTTTTTACTGATTTAGTTCACCAAAAACCTTGTATATTTCAATATACTTCCCTTTCTAGTACATTAACAGGTACCTGTTAACGTAATAACAGCGTTCTGCTAACGAAAGTGGTTTGTGTCTTTGCTAGTTAAATTCGAATTTATCTTCACGCACATTATTTTACTATGGTTACTGACCCCAGCAGGCAGACTCAAAAGACTTTCCCAACGTATTATTTCGCCAATAATTTGCATTAACGAGTTGTCCAAGGCAAGTAAATGTAAGTTCCAGAACTAATGACAACACAAGTAGTATGTTAGCAGAAATACATAAAACAATAATCAGTATTCACACTCCAGAAAGAAGTACAAAATGTCCAAAGGAATAGTTACTCAATTGGGTATGTCAAATATATATGAGAACAGATAGATTGAATAAAATAAATAAATATGGAATCTGATCTGTTATTTCGAAACAGATGAGCAATTTGACATCTATGAAGTGACAGTTTGCCAGTTGAAGGCTAGATATTTACAAAATAGGTCGCTTTAGGCTCGAAAATAAATTGGAAAATATTAAAAACTTTTTTCCAAAGTTCTGAGTCTTCAACTCAATCTGTTTGAAATCTACTAACTAAATTCGATAGAAATATAATGCCACCAACGCAGTTTGTGGATGAATTTGTGAAGGGAATTCGTCAATCCGTATCCTTAGTGGACAAAATAACTCGTGTCCGGTGCGTTCAGTGGAAATTATTGCCGCTGAAAGTGTACTCGAACATCCCTCTGGGAAAATCCACACATCGTCAAGGAGAAGGCGATGCATCCACAAAGAATGACTGTTGGGTGCGGTTTTTGGCATGGCGGTATCATATTTCTTCGTCACAATTTTTCGTTTATTTTGGGCACAAACTCTAATTTTAAAGCTATTGAATTGAAATTTGGTTTGTATAACTTTTTTGTTCTCCCAAGATGGCCTACCAAGTTTCACATGATTTGAGGCACTATTTCATATAGCTGCCATATAGCCGACATGCAACTAGGTGTTGACCTTTCCATTAAAAATATTGTTATTAAATTTTCTATTATATTTGATGAAAAACAGTACTAATTATACAAATTCAAATTAAATATTCATCTCCTATTATTCTCTGGTGATTAGTCCTTCGTTCCGAAAGTAAAGATACATATTACAAAATCTTAAATAAGTTTGGTTATGTTACTTATTACAGAAGTTACTCAATTTTCTTCTAGTTCAAAATATTCATCTTCTGAAGCAATAACCTCAAGTGTATCCTGTTCTTCATACTCTTGGTCGGACGAATTCTGTGTGGAATCTGTATCATCATTTTCGTATTGAATTTCTAAATGTGGTGCTTGTAATAGAGATATAACTTCTGGTGGTAAGGGGGTTTTTTTTATTGTATTTGCTCGTTGTTGTAAATAGGTACTGGACAGCAACGGATCAGAACTATCAATGGAACTATTAAAAACGTCTGTACTAGTGTCTAATCGACTGCATTTTCTTGCGTGGCCTCTTCTATCGCTCTTGTATAGTTTATTTCGGGATTCACATGCATGTTCCCCAAGGCAGCCTACAGGAACTAAACGAGTATCTATTATTTGGTGCCCATGTACTAAGACTTTGTGAACAGTGGGCGACATGGGGTACCAAGGATACTTTTTGTGAGATGCCAGAAAAACTTTAGCACAGAAGGCTTTAAACTTTTCCGAGTTTATATCGTACTCGCAGTTAATTGTTGTTAAAATGGTATGAAAACTTTGTAGAATATCATAATCAAAATCAAGAATGGATGACAGTAAAGCTGCATTGGAAAATGCTCTTCTCGCTGTGTTGCCATCATCGGAGTTTCCACTGCCATTTGAAAGAGGCTTGTCCACATTTAGGCCCATTTCTTTCATCATTTTTAATTGTAACAGTGTTTTTCGTGCTTTTAGTTTAAGCTTGTCGCAGTCCTTGACATGCCACTTCTTAAGCTCAATTCTATATGCGATTTTTAAAACAAACTCAAAAAGCGGATCCAAGCGTGAAAACCTTCGAGTTTGTATCTTTAATGTCGAGCAATTGTTTTGGCTTCGCTCCACAGATTGGACTAGACTGACAAGAGTTAGTTCCTGACAATATGTTTAAGACTTTCCCATCTATTAGTGTCATGTGTCCAGTATATTCGACATATATATGTTGTTCTTTAAATTTATACAAATATATTTGCATGTTGCGAATCTGGGCATCCAAATTTTCCTTTTCAGCTAATATGAGGGCGGTAGTTTCCTTAATGAATTCAATCTTCAATGGCCGGCAAAATCTAACAGATTGCGGAGTCTTATTGAACCAAATAATTTGTTGCGTCTCATTTACCAATTTCAGTGGAACAATTGTAGTAACGAACAGTGAACTGTCAATTGAAGGACTATCGTGGATCTGGAAACGCTGTTTGTACAAACTCTGGCCGGACGAACCATCATATCCATAGCTGAAGAATAACTTGCAATGTACCACGTTGGAAAGTGTCTCTAGAACCTCGTGTTGCATTCCGAGAATGCGGGAAGATGTATGATCCAAAAGATTTTGTAATGATACATGTGCCTTATTTTCAAAACATTCAATTCCTTTTGGCCTGAGTTTTAATTTAGAATTAAGTACGGCCGGATATGCCGGGTATATATCACATCCGTGATTTTTTGCATTTCGTTGTATATTTATTAGAGTAAATTTTGATTTTTAGATTTTGGGATATCACGTCTTTTTGGAAGGTTTTTGCATCACTAAAAACGATGGCGTTATTATTTTTTCAAAAATCGATCTCCTTCCCCTGCATATCTTCCCCCAAAGATGCTGATTTTGAGTGACATTTTGCACAGAGCCAAAACCGCTTAACATATAAAAATTTTGACACTACCATTATATTCTGCAAGGAAAATCAGTAAAAATAAGTCATATTTTAAATTTTTAAAATGGTCCATGTAGGCATTAGGCTGGCCATAAAAATCCCTTTTTTGTCAAAATGTGAAAAAAGTTTATTTTTTAACGCAGATAGTAAATTTATGCAACATGCTGAGAAAAATTGTGTAAAAATTTCTGATTTATCACTTCTCGTTGCAAAGTTATCAACTCTTAAAATTTTCAAATACATATATGTAAGAAAAAACAAAAAGTTTTTTGTGATTTATATTACAAAGTTTATTCAGTTAAGAGTACATCAAGTTAACAAGTATCTTCTTTTTCTACTACGCAAAGTGCTAAACAATTTAATTCATCTTTATTTTTAACAAGGCACGAGTTATTAAGACGTGAAATTCGACTCACAAGTTGCTCAGTATAAATGCTTGTTGATTGTATATTTTTCGCTTTTTCAGTTGCGTTAATGAAACATTTTTGTGATGTCCATTCAGAGGAATGCGAAAGCATAAATGATACATTTATTCCAAAAAAATATAAAGTTCTTAAACTCTCCAGAGTTATAAAATCGAAAGGCGATTTAGAAACAACAGAATCTAAATATATTTAGCTTATCAATATTGTTCATCGGTTCCTCGTTTTCTTCAACAGGAATAAATTTTTTTTCAAATAGTATTTTGTCTGTTGTATCAATCAGCTCTGCAAGGTCTAACGTGTTTTCGCAATCTGTCCTTATTTTGTCATTTTGACTCACTTCTTCGACTAAATCAGCTGAAGAATAACTTACATCTGTATCAATTGTGGATAATTTTAAAAACTGTTCCTGACTGTTTTTGCCTAACAGTTTAACACGCAATTTTTCTTTTTCTTGTAATGAAATTCTTTCATCAAAAATTGAAAAAATAGCATTTTCTTCACTTATATAGTCCATGTGTCTTAGCTGAGTGGATTGAACATTTTTTGCAATTATAGAAAAGTATGTTCCATTGATTTTTGAGAACTCATCGAGTTCTTTCAGAAAATCTAAATCATTTTTTGGAGCATGTATTGTTGACTCACAAGTAAACCACTGTTTTAAGTATATTGTTATGAAATAAATTAGCATCGCTTCAAACTTTTCCACTAAGGTTTCCGATAACTCAAAGTGGTCTTTAAATAACATTATTTTAAAGATATAAATTACTTTTGAAAGCCACCTAGCATGGTGATCAGCACCACATGCTTTGAGTTTGTAGTGTGGATTTGCATTTAAATGAACTAGGGCTAACTCGGCTACTTCCAAGTGGTCTGCTCTCCGATGATTTATATTTGTTTGCTTGACATAGAACTCTATTAATGCCTGCAAATTTTTTTCAAGTATCGGCTTGGCTCTTTTCGAAAAGATTGCTGGTGTTATTTTTAATTTGTTGTTACAGCGAAACCACTTCCGAAATTGGGAAAATATTGGAATTCCAGCACCAACAGTTTTCATAACCACTTCTTTGAACGGATTTGAAACGCATAATTCCTTTTGATGAAGTCGACAAGGTCTACGATTCAAATGCTTTTGCTTTCCTTCCACAGTGATTGATTTTTCGAAAAGAAGTGCTGCGCCAACCTTAACACCCGAATTCGCCGCTGTTGTGTCATAGGAGAGGCCAACTATCTTCTTTGTGATATCTAATTGATCACATTGTTTTTTTAATTCATTTGCAATGGTTTTGGCTGAACCATTTGCAATAAAATTACGAGATATAAGTTTCTGCAATCCATTTGAAGCAGATACACTGATTACTAACCTCTCCACCATTTCGTGGTTGTTGTTTTCCATCCTTTTGCCATCCCAATGTAAAATTAAAGAGTTAGGCAACTCAAATTCTTGCAGCCTTTTCATTGCGTCTTGTCGTTCTTTATTTCGATTTTTCAAGATATATGAGCAAGATGTATTACCTTCTACGTTATTCAGTCGTTTTACTTCTACAAAAAGACGTGCCATAGAATTGGATGAAATGCCAAGACTATCTAATAATCTGCTAATTTTAGGACTGATGAAAACAAACTTAGACATCTTTTCTTTAGCAATCTTCCAATCCGGATCTTTACACTCATCATCATAATTTTCTTCCATTTTTTCCGCCGCAATTTCAATGTCAATACATCTTTTCGATTTCGGTTTTTGTAAAGCACATTCAAATTCTTGTGTACATGAAAATTGATGTGAGAGTTTACCACAAAATGTTGTAACTTGTTTTGTTTGTTTTAAACTATTGGGTTTAAAATTTATTTTAGCTTTACGAAAGCCTTCGTAAAGTTTAAGAATGTATTTACGTAAGTAATACTCTTGTTTGTGGAACAAATTTAAGTTTCCAGTATCTGTCACAATTTCAGATACAAGAGTGCAAGCTGATAAGTATTTATCCTTTCTTCCATTTAAATTGTGGATTGTAAGAAATCAGCGTAAAACATCTAATTTAGTACATGAGTGGATATCTGACATCGAAATGTGCATCAGTTAGATCACAAAATTACAAGAGAAAAGGCAGACTTACCTGGTATACGACGAATTCGTTTGTTAGTTAATGTTATGAGATCAGCCATTTTATAAAATCAACAATTATTTCAAAATTAGAAACTGATGTTCGCTAAAATGAAAACACAAACTGTTATTTTACAACTTTTGAACGGCCTGCTGAGACTACTCAACAAACGATATTATAACATTTTCGTCAATAGACAGTATTTTTTCACGACTGCTAATTCTTATTAAAGGGTAATGTAATCCCAATACAAAAATTAATACTGTACAATTTTTTTTTGTACTTGTATATGATAAAACTTGAAACGTGATAGCTCTTTAACGAAAAGAGATAAGTCGAAAATTTTTGCACAATTTTTCTCAGCAAGTACCATTAATTTACTATGTGCTTTAAGAAATAAACTTTTTCACATTTTGACAAAAAAGTGATTTTTCTGGCCACCCTAATGCCTACATGGACCATTTTAAAAATTTAAAATATGGCTTATTTTTACTGATTTTCCTTGCAGAATATAATGGTAGAGTCACAATTTTTATATGTTAAGCGGTTTTGGCTCTGTGCAAAATGTCACTCAAAATCAGCATCTTTGGGGGAAGATATGCAGGGGAAGGAGATCGATTTTTGAAAAAATAATAACGCCATCGTTTTTAGTGATGCAAAAGCCTTCTAAAAAGACGTGATATCCCAAACTCAGAAAATAAAAAAAATATGAAAACGAAGCCTAATATTTATATACTGACTTTTTGTGAATCCATTTTCCAATAAAAATGCAAGCGCACTGTCAGCTGACATTTGCTTGGGCTCATCCGCAAAAAGCTTCTTTTTTATTTCATTAACACTCTTGCAACTGCCAGCTGCTTTCAAAACAACAGCCAAAAATTTTTCATTAGATTTTTTAGCTGAAACTGTGGCAGCATGTATGAGTACGGGAGATAAGTTGTTATTCTCCTGTGAAAGTTCCGCGGCTAATTTTCTTTTAAGACGAGGACCAGCACTTTCTGCATATGCCATTGGCAAGCTATTTTGAGTGTTTTCCCTTAAATCTTTCCAAAGTTGAATTACACTTCGGCAAGTGTTTATTTATATAATTGACGAAGGCTTTCACTTTTTCATTTATTGACTTAATGTTCTCGTTATTTAAATGTTTTGGTGCTATACTTTTCAATATGTGCTGTTGTACGGCGTCCGCTGAGCGATTGTTGTAGCTCCAAAGGTCAACCAGCTCCGCACGACTAAACACATATTGTACTAGAAAAATTTGATTTTTTCGAAAACGTTTGGATTCGGACAAAAATGATTAGTTTCTTATTAATCTGCAGACTTTGGTTAATAACTTCTCACTTACAACTTTCTGCAACGCTTTGCCATGCAAAAGTACTGATCCACGAAACACAACTACACTTGTTAAGCTCATTCTAAAAATACACATAAACAAAACACGGCACAATTGGACCTAAGCACATAACAATGACACAAACATTGGTAAACTATAGTTTTGCATACCTGGACAATCGTTTTCCATATTAATTCTTTTCACTTTTGTGTAAACTTTCGCCAGAATCAAAGTTGCTAAATTTTTCCCGCCAATTTCATACAAAACATATGGTACATAATCAGCTGACTTTAACAGCGCGCAAACAGAACAGTGTTGCTCCAAATGTTAAAGTTAAATATCTTTTTATCTAACTACGGTGTTTAAAAATTAAAAATCAATAAAATTTTAAAATACTTAACCAAAAAAAAATTGACTTTATGCCAAAAAAAAAAACGGAAAAAAATTCACAGTGCATTGTGCACTATAGGGCCATACATTTTTCGGAGTATTTTTCTCTCGAAGACTCCTACAGATGTTTCGTCTGCTTGCGATAGGAGCCAGGATTCTGCGCCATAAAGTAAGACAGGTTGAATGAGACTCTGGTACAGCTGGACTTTTTTTACTCGAGAGAGGGCTGTATCTCTAAAGTGCTCAATTCTCCGCTTGATCTCAAGGCTGATCTTGTTGGTTTTGTCTACAGCAGATCCGAGGTATATAAATTCGTTCACCACCTCGAAATTCTAACGGTTATCAACGTTCACGCTTTGGTCTAATCGCGTGGAGGCCCTGTTCGTTGAAACCATTAATTTTGTCTTGTCCTCATTTACCGTCAGACCCCCTTTTCAAAATTCTCGAAAAACCGCAGTAACTTCGCTAATTGTGCGCCCAATGATGTCTATGTATATCATCAGCGTACGCCAGCAGCATGTGACTTTTGCTGCTGATGGTTTTATTCATGCTGATTGCAGGTTTTCCCATAATAATCTCCATTAATATGTTAAAGAAATCGCACGATAGGCTGTCACCTTACCTGAGGCCTCGCTAAGCTTCGATAGGTTCGGTAAGATCCTTACCAACTTTCACTGCGGATTTGGTGTTCGTCAAGGTCCTAGAAAAGTTAGTATTTTCTAACTTGATTTCTCAAAAAAAAGTAAATTTATTTTGTGGGATTTGTGATTTATTCAACAGGATGATCCTCTTACTTAAACGTTCCACAGCTTAGTCGCCCTTCACTTAACTTGCTTTCATTTATAAATATAATTGCATAGGTACAAACTGGGATAACAAACTGTGATACAAAAGAGAGTAGAGTTGAGAGATAATAATTAGTGAGTGAAAGAAGTTCATTACAGTGGAAGAAGCTCATTGCAAAGTATAACAATATTTAGAGCAAGTGATATCTATGATTAGAAAAGATTCATTGTAAAGAGAATATTTTAAGAGTAAAATTAGAGGCCGCACTATGGGCTGATATGCTCCAACATCCCGGGCGCCTTGACACAATGTCGTCAATCAATGGGTAGAATTGCTAACTTTGTGATGGGTCGTCTAAATACACCTGTCGACGTTTTGACATCTGCCACGCGCACCTTGCTGTCTCCTCCCCATACTACGTTGAATACTCGACCCATTAGCCAATGTTGAGGTCGCATGTTATCGTCTTGAACTAAAACCAGCTTGCCAATGTCCAGGTTCGGCTGGTCTTTGCACCATTTATTGCTTTGTTGAAGCGTATGAAGATAGTCCCGCGACCAAGTTTGCCAGAAAGCTGTTTTGACTGTGGATAATTGCTGCCACCGTTTAAAAAGCAACAAATGATTGGGCGTCCGGTCGTCCCCATTGTTCGGATCGTTGCTGTGTGGTGCGATGGGACGAGAGTTGAGAATTGATTCGATCTCGGCGAGTATTGTCTGCCTTTCCTCGGTCGTTGGTAACATTGGTGTCTTGGCCGACTTCACTCCCGCTTCCCCCAGACCGCCGAAGTGTGGTGCTCGCTGCGGTATGAAGGCAAACTCTATCCCTTCCCTACAAAGTTCGTCGCGTTATCGCTAAACAGCTTTTTTGGTACTCCGCGCCGGCTGGTGAACCTTTTTAAACAAAGAATAAAAGAGTCAGAACTTAAATCACAAACAGTTTCCAAATAAATGGCCTTTGAGGCAAAACAAACAAAGACCGCAATGTAAAATTTTACTGGTGATTTGCCACGAATTTTCAACGTAACGTTGACCGGACCACAAAAGTCCACTCCACTGACTAGAAATGGGCGGCATGACGTTACTCGGTCGGTGGGTAGATTACCCATTATTTGATTAAGCAGTATCGGTTTGTATTTATAGCAGTGCACGCAACGTCTAACGATTTTGTTCCACTGCTCTCGAGCGTTTATGACCCAAATTTCCTGTCGAAGCAGACAGACCTATAAGTATTTTTGCTCCTGCATGAATGTTTTTTAAGTGTAAATGCCTCAAATAAATTTCTACGAAATGACATTGTGGTAGCAACAATGGAAATCTAGTATCTTACGGTATTGGCGCGTTTAGGAGCCGGCCGCCCACACGTATTAAGGAAAAATTGAGGTGGTCTTCTTCAAAAGTATGCATAAATGGACACAGTTTTTGATAGCGTGTAGAAAAAGGCTTGGATTTGTTAAGACATTCAATCTCTTCGGAAAGAGTGCGATCTTGTATGACATGAATAATTTTCAAAAATGCAAGCCTTAACTCGGCAGCGTTCGGCGGGCCGCTAATCTTGCTGCTACCTTTCGGTTTCTGAACTCTTAGAAAACGTAAAATGTAAGCGAAGATTCGCAAAGGCTTTGAATATGAAGAAGCGTTGAGTATAAGCTCGTAAAGCAAATCCGGATTTTCCTCAGTTGTAGTTATCACAAACTTACTTTGTCGCATTTCGACGTTAAGCTGCTCCCCCGAGAGCTCAAATTTTTTATTCTTTGGCCACTTGACGGCTCTTGGTAAAGAAATTTTGGACCCTTAAACCAGATAGATTCTTTCAAATCATTGACTCTACAGCCTCTTGAGACCAAGTCCGCAGGATTTAATTTTGACGGAACGTGCATCCATTCAACCTTTTCTGAAACCTCCTGAATTTCAGCAACCCGATTCGCGACAAATGTTTTCAAGGTCGACGGATGAGACTGAATCCAATGTAACTTGATTTCAGAATCTGTCCAGAAAACTGAACGACTGACATTCAAATTCAAAAGCGGACAAACGGTTTGCCACAGTTTAGCTAACAAAAATGCTGCGCTAAGCTCCAATCTGGGCAGTGATCTTGTTTTAAGCGGCCCTACCCTAGATTTTGCGGTCAAAAGGTTTACAAAATGTTTGCCATCTATACAGCTTCTCACGCAAAGGCAACAACCATATGCACGCGAAGATGCATCAGCAAAGCCGTGAATCTCAATGTCAGCTTGTGTGAGTATATTTACAAATCGTGGAACGGAAACGGAACTCAAAAATTTTAAATCTTCCTTCACTTGGTTCCAAGACATTTCCAAGCATTGAGGAATCGATTCATCCCAATGTACATTATTTTGCCACAACTCTTGAAGTATCATTTTCGATACACTCATAGAAAAATTCGGTGGAGACAGGCGAATTAGCCGTAACCGAATTAAGAGGTTGTCACAACCGAATTAGAGGTTGGCACAACCTCATCAGAGGTTGACACAACCCCATCAGAGGTTGACACAACCTCATTAGAGGTTGACACAACATCATTAGAGGTTGACACAACATCATTAGAGGTTGACACAACCTAATTGGAGGTTGACACAACCTCATTAGAGGTTGTCACAGCCGAATGAGAAGTTGGCACAACCTCATTAGAGGTTGACTCAACCTCATTAGAGGTTGTCACAGCCGAATTAGAGGTTGACACAACCTCATTAGAGGTTGTCACACCCAAATTTGAGGTTGTCGCAGCCGAATTAGAGGTTGTTACAACCGAATTTAGATACTGTCATAATTGAATTATTAAAGATTTTTTTATTATTAAGTGATGATTTATTTTCTTGTATTTTATAAATTAATTAAAACGCGAGAAAATAGAGTCATATATATGGAATAATCTATATAAATAGAATAATATATTTGATTTACATGCCTCTTCCAAACTTTATTGAAGTCCCGGCCATCATGGGACACCGCACTAATTCTGACGTGTTGTATCGGTTGCTCTAGGTCCAAAGCCGTTTTGTATCCAGACTACCGCATATATATCTGCTGTTGATATCTGCTTAAATAACATCTGCAAAATAAGACGGTTTAATACAAAATATATTTTACTTACCTTTTTAAAATAATATTTGATTATAAAATTTTAAACGTCAGATTTGAAATACATAGAATTATGTTCTGGTAACCGAATTGAAAATGAATTCAGTTGTACCTACAAAATTCATGCGAAATCCGGTTACAGCAACCGAATTGATGCCAAATTCGGTCGTTGCAACCGAATTAAGCCTAGATTCGGTTATTGCGACCGAATTGAACCAAATTTGATAGTTACAACCGAATTGATGTCAAATTCTGTTACTACAACCGAATTGAGGTTGGATAAGACCAGATTCGGTTACCTCAACCCAATTAGGTACCAATTTCGGTTGTTGCATCCGAATTAATTTGAAATTGCTTCAACCGAAATTTTAAAAAATTTAGTTGACTGAGCGAATATTATTTGAAGATTTAGTTGTCACAACCGAATTAATTATGACACGAGGTTGCTTCAACCGAATTTGGGTTGTGGAGACTATCGTAACAACCTCAATCCGGTTGTGGCAACCTCAATTCGGTGGTAACAGCCGAATTTACGGTTACTACGACCTCTTTTCAGACAATTAGTTCTCTGAGTGTAGGATAACAAATGGTGATAACAACCCTAGCGGATCGAAAAGCCGCGACGAAATGGATAAGATATTGCGCTTTGTTGTTGGCAAATGATCAAAATCGGACTCGAATCGAAAATGTAAGTTATCATGTCTTGGATTCCAAGTTATTCCAAGAGCCTTTGTAAAGTCTTCATCATTTACTTTAAGTGGTCTCTCATTCCGATTGTCTTCGTATGAGGCATGATTTGAGGACCACTTTGTTAAATTGATACCTGCAGACTGCAAGATATCTGTGACTTCATTATGGATAGTTTTGAGATCTCTGAGAGGCTCAGCACCTGCAAGTAAATCGTCAACATAAAAATTGTTTGCCATGACACTCGATCCAATCGGATGTGACTTTGCGTAAAGATCGCTTAAATACTTGAGGCAACGTACAGCTAAAAATGGAGCAGATTAAGTGCCATAAGTGACAGTGTTCAGCTGAAAGGTTAGGATTGGTTCCATAGGGCTTCTTCGCCAAAGTATGAGTTGAAACTTTCGATCTGCCTCGTCAATTTCGAATTGAAGGTACATCTTTGTGATGTCTGCAGTTATAGCGTATTTATGCAGTCGAAAGCGGAAAATTATATTATTGTATAAATCAGGTTGGATAGTTGGGACAACCATTACAATTTCATTCAAGGATACCTGACTTGAAGTTTTGCTTGAAGCGTCAAAAACTACACGAAGTTTTGTAGTAGTACTACTTAATCGCAACACGCATTGATGTGGTATATAATAATGCGGATTTGTAACATGGACATTGGTTATAGGAGACATGTGCCCTAATTCTAGATATCCTGACATGAATTCCATATACATTTTGTGCATTTCAGGATTTCGTTCTAATTTTCTCTCTAGCGTTAAAAATCTTCGCCTTGCTGTTTCGAAATAAGCTCCTAACAATGATGGTTCCGCTTTGAATGGCAGCGAAACTTTAATTCGACCTGATGGCAGTTGTTTGACGGACTGTACGAATTGATTCTCGCATTCTTCATGATTTGAGGGTTGCTTGGAAGTTCTTCACATTCCCAAAACCTTTTCACAAAAGAATGCAAATCGAAATTACTTTCTGGAGATGCTAACAGAAGACAGGAATGATTACAATTTCGAGACACTGTGTACTTTCCGGAAAATATCCACCTAAATAAAGTTTTCTGAAGAGTTGGCAAATTTGGGCTAATCTTACATTGTCCGACACACAAAATATCGAAAAATGTTTCGGCACCTACCAACATATCTACGCGTTGTGGTTTATAAAATCATGGATCTGCCAGCTCAATATTTTTGGGAAATTTCCACTGATCAACCGTCAGATTACGATCTGGATGATAAGTCGAGATAGTTTTCATACCTAAATAATCGCCTTCAAATCTAAAATTGTTGACACGTGATTGAGCAGAAACTTCGACACAATGGCGAATCTTCTGACTTGCATTACCTATACCAATAATTGGTATAGATTTCGATTCGTTAATGGCTTGGGAGTTGAAGAAAATTTATGAAGGAGTGTGTTGTGGGGACGCTGACATATTCTACATTTTGATGATTTGAATGTCGCTGGCGAAGACAATTAAAACACAATGATGCATTTTTCACAAAATGAGATCCTTCGGTAAGGGAAATATTTGTGAACGTAGGACACGAAAATAACGCGTGTTCTTTGGATTGGCAATAAAAACAATCGTTATCCTTTGAATTGCCTTTTGAAAATGTTTCCTTCGTAACCGATAATGACGTTTGTTTTCTATTGTTTGATTTATTCGAGTTGTTTTGATGTTTGCCCTTTTGCGATGAATCTGTTTGCTTCTGAGAGGAAGACTCTTCGATTGTTAATTGTTGAAAGCGTTTATTTAACATGGTTTGACAATCCCTCCATGAAGGAAGCGTACTGTAGTCCAATTGCTCTTCCCACTTTGACCGAGTGACAGAATCAACTTTAGACACAGCCAACTGAATAATAATTGCATTGGAAATGTCCTTGTCATTGTGTCCACTGTGTCCACCAGTGTTCTGAGACTTGAAGCTGAAGGTTTGGTTGTTTGCGGAAGAGCAAATAATTTCGCTATTGAATCAAAAAACATCAAACATTTATTGTCGTAAATACCCTTTAAGCTTGCTAGTGCTTTAGGATAATTTTCATCTGAAAGTTGATATCCTTTAATTGTAAATCTGACTTAGCAGTAACACACAAATCTTCTAGATCTGACCTTTCCTCTGGATCATATCGAATGGCATCTATATCAGTTTGAACAACCATTGCTGTATCAATAAACTGATTCAAAATGTCCAGGCGACATTGTAACTGAACTGGCTCGAGTGACACTGTGCCTTCCAATATTGTTTTATGAATTCGTTTTATGTTATTCACAGCAAGGTTTTTTTGTTTTAATAAGGAGTCAACCACTGTCTCTCCTGTTAAGACCTCTGCCACTTTCTTTTTATGGCCCATTGCAATATATAAAAAAAACCTTTTATGTTATTCCTAATTAAACTCTGTTGTGTTACACCTCAATGCCGAAACAGTGTGAAATAATGTAACCTGCTGCTAACGAATTTTCTTACAGTTATGTTAATGCTTATCAGTTTCTGTTAATCTTTAACAGAATGACGATGCAATCAAATGTCAAACATTTGATAGAAAGAATAGTGGTATTCATGCAAACAAGAAAACCTAGAACGTTTGCTGTGCAAGTTTACGATGTTTTCCAGTTTACGAGGTTCTTTCGTGCTTTCATGAAGACCACTAGATAATGTTAGACACGAACACCGTGTGAAGAAAAACCAAAAACGAAATTTTTACTAGCAACAGCAATGTACGAGCTATATGTGAGTTGCACTGTTCGCAAGGCTAATTTGTTACGAATGAACCGAAAACGAAACTTACGCTAGCAACAATGTATGTACATATGTGAATGCTAACGGATGATTTTGCATGAGCGTATACATACATATGTGTGTAAGTATGAATATACGTACAATATGATTGTTTCACTTTTTCCAATGCAATAATGTGTTAGGGTGCACCGAAGACGAATTTCTTGCTAGCACAACACCGTATGTAAATACTAACGTATAATTTTTAGATATGTACTTACATATCGCACCCTAAATACAAAAGCATCAAAACTCAAAATTTCTAGATTTTAATTTTTTGCTTAAAAACAAACACCGAGAACCATTTCTATCTTCTGCAAAAATCTGGCGTCAGTTTCTCCTCCTTTTCGTCAAAGAAATCCTGTATCAATATGTCTACTTTTGAGACTATTCATACATTTTTTTAACTTTGCAAGCTAGTTTTTTACCTCTGCTGAAAATTTGTAAAGTTTGAGTTGTGACACTTTTGTATTTAGGGTGCGATATGTATGTACATATGTACACATGTATATTGAAATGACATATATGTGTATGTATGTATGTATAAATATGCATTAAGGGGTAGCACAAGTGCATGTTTCGGTTCATTTAATTCATCGTGCAAAATGTTATGCTGTGTGTGTAAGGTCGACGCCAGCAGCGGTTCGAGCCATGCCATGTCTAAACGTAAACCCACTCATAGTAGTCATTGCGACGCAACCGTCGAGTCATACGATGCTATGACTACCCAATGATTGGGTTGAACTGTGTTGTGATACGTGTTGTACCAGCAATTTATGTACATATGTTTGTGACTGTTTTGCTTTTATTTTATTGATTTACTTTAGTAACATAAAAAAGGAATTCATTAGATACATATGCAAATGTAATTTCTGTAGGAAAATGTAATTTTTTAAGAAAATTTACTGTTTTAAGAAAAAGCTGATTATTTAGGAATAGGAATGTTTTTTAAGAAAAGATAATTTTTAAGAAAAAGTACTTGTTTTTAAGAAAATGTACTTTTGTTAAGTAAAAATACTTTTTTTTAAAGAAAACGTACGTATTTTAAGAAAACAAGTGAAAAATAATTAATTGCGATAATTTATACATCAATATTCTCCATTTTCCCTTTTTTTAATTACAATCGTGCGCACACAAATCAAACGTTAGAATAACAGAAATTCAGTGTGGGCGACAAAACGTCATTCATACAGTCTTGGATGAGTGGTCATGAGTACCATCCAACACTCAAGTAAAATGATTCATGTTCGAACACGTTGGATTGATTTACTTGAGTCGAACGTAACATTGCCGTCTAATTCCTATGTATACCAAGTAGTAACAACATGCATGACATGACAATGTATTAGTGTCACACAAATCACAACTCAATCAATTCATCTCGCGCTAGCCTTTAATATGCATATATTTTTGTTAAAGTACCTGACATCGGATGTTTTCTCGGCTGTCCATGTGGAATTGTGATGATAATGATAACCTGATGCCCTTCTGGGTGTCAATGTGGAGTGTCTCCTATGGGTGCTGCTGATGATGAGATGATGACCGTCGGGGTGTCAGTGTGGTATTTCTCCGTTGATTGGTGATGATCAGAGCGGATATTTATGCGCATACAATATACCTAAAAAATCTCAAAATATGCTTTAAAAAAAAACAAATATGCAAAAAAAAAATTATAAATAAACACAAAAATCTTGTTTTAACCCTACGTAGATAACGTTGTTTTTGATGTGTTAACATCTATACGCGCGCCTCTAGGGCAGAAAACTATCAGTTTCAATACATACGCAAGTGTTAGGTATGGAAGAGTAAATCATCGTTTGTTTGTTCGTTGCTTGGCAGTCGGTATTGAAAGTGATTGTTGGGCGATCGGAAATTCATAGCCGATTTTATTAATTTTGGATTAAAAAGCTAGTGCGGGTTTCGACGAAGAGTTTATGCCAAAAATTAAGGCGATCCGATATCGGCGAGCCGAAATTTAAGTGTTTTAATTTGAAGTATTAATTTGGAGTAATATTAAAAAAGTGTTTTATGTTGATCTTCGGTTTTGTCTTATGCATAGCAAAGAGAATAGTGACGTGGTTATACGTACATATATTAAAATGAGATAGCAAGACAGCAACGTATGTAGCTTATGTACAAACATAACAATGTATGTATGTACATTTGTCTGTTGCTTTGCATTCTCTTTGTTTTTTGTGGGTTTAATATAAAATAAATAAAAACAAAAAGGTGTTAACTCATCGCCCGTGAGTTCGAACACTCATTGTTTTTTTTTTTTGTACTGAAAATATAACGATACGTCTAAACGGCGTATGCTGGTTTAAGGACTTTAAAGGATATTAAAAGGAAGAATATTGATATTTATTTTAGTGAGATCATTTATTTATTTCATTTTCTTTCATATTATTAAATCATCTTTTTAAAGTAAAATTAAAATTCCATTTGGCTTAAAAAACTATCACAATACAAAATGTAAAACGCATTCGTCTCGCAGACGTACCTTATCTAACTAGGGCTATACGCAATTTTATTTTATTGTGCGTATTCAGTCTTAGGTTAGTCTTCAATTTCATTATTTGCACATATTATTAGATGGTGCTTTAGATTTTCAAAAGTGAATGATCTTCGATTCTGGGTATAAATATTTCCGTATAAAGAAAAACTGCGCTCGACATCAGTTGAGGTTGTTGGGCAAAAGGCAAATCTTTGCATCATATCTGGCGAAAGTTTTTGAAAATATGGCTCCGTAGTTTCTTCGGCCTTATAACAAATATTGTATATGTCCAATATACTTTTAAAACCTTTGTTTCGTTTTAAAATTCTTTCAAACTTTTCATACAAAATTTTGTCTTCCAAACTATTTAAATTTTGACGTATTTCTTCGATTACTTAAACGGCACCTTTAAGCCCTAAGTTTGGTGATTGGAGTTTTTTTATTCCAATTGTAAGACTCGAGAAATTTGTTTTTATAAAAACAAGTTCACTTTTAATTACTGTTTTCGCAAATTGCTGTTTTGAAGTACAGATTGCCTGCGCATCGTCATTTTCAAAGGTTTCGATAATATTTTTAAACGCGTCGAAATTACAACAATAGTATTGGGCTGCATTCAGCCATGAACCCCATCGCGTAATGCAAGGCTCAGGTGGTAAACCTACTCCCGGCAAAGCACGTTAGAATTCCCGGCGGCGTGCGGGATCCTAAAAAATTATTCAAAAGTTATACGGAGCAGATTAATATTTAAAATATAATCATACCTTTACAAAAACGGCTTTTGTGGATGATATCAAACAATTAACTTCCGGAAATTTTGACCTTACGAATTCGGCTAGTCGGTGGAGGCCATGCGCAAAACATGTTAAGAGTAGCATATTTGGGTACAACACTTTTAAGGCATCAGCAGCAGCTATCATGTACGCAGTGGCATCCTTCGTTAAAAGGAGAACTTTGGCATACTGAATTCCTTTAAGCAGAAAGATTAAGTAATTAACAGAAATTAAGATAAAATATTAATTTTTACGTTACCTTTAGGCCAGAGTAGCGATAGTGAGTTGTTCACAAAAGTAGCCATTGTGTTGGAATTTGCTGTATCTATTTCTGGCAATTTGCTAGCGAAGGAAAATTAGCGTATGAGAAGTCTCTATTTAAATTTTTAGGACCTTGGCGGCACGCGAAGGACTTAATTCAGACACTTGACATTTTTTGGGCATTTTTTTTCTATGAAATTTAAACTTTTTGGGGGGTAAAACCTAAGAAATGAAAAACAACTAAATTTTCCATGTAACGTATTGAGTAGTCTCTATGTAAATTTTCAGGACCTTGGCGGGGCGTGAAGGACTTATCTCAGAGGCTTGAAATTTTTTGTGCATTTTTTTAATATTGAATGTAAACTTTTTGGGGGGTAAGACATTAGACATTTTGAAATCGAAAAATAAGGAACGCCCTAATATATACTATATAGAACGTGATGTTGACAGCTGATATACTGCGGGGGAATTTGGCCTTTTGATGTATAGTAATTTTGTAGTTTCGATACAATTCCATTTCTTTTTCCAGTGTTGACGGCAGTGGTATCACATATAATTACTTTAATGGAGTCTAATAAATCGAATTTTTGGATATCTTCGAAAATACTATTAAAAATTGTGGCACTTCTTCCGTCATTTAATACCAAAGCTGCTAATTTCATTTCCTTATCTGCGTTTTTAAGTAAACTGACTTCAATTTCCTTGCCTTCTATTTTCTTTCCGTCAAAGTGTAAGGCCCATAGGTAATTTTTAAGACTATTAATGTATTCAGCCTCTCTTGCTTCTGAAGCCTTTAAGCATTGCCTCCAGACAGTCGATTGTACTGGAGTAGGTATATTTAAACCACAACTTGATACTTCTTTACATACATTACATGCTTTTGAAGATGACATCTTTGCGTTATTTGCTAATAAAGCTCCAACCATTGGTGGTTTCTCTTTTTTGTTCAGCGACTTTTGGATATATGTAGTCGGTAAAAAGTTCCCATCGATACTTACGGTTTCACTAAATATCGTTTGATACTTGACCACTTTTTGGTATCTCTTTATTTGTAGATTTGGAAGTTATAGCAAAAATATTTTTAAACAATCATAATTTTTGCATTTTTTAATTTTATTTTGATAGTTTTTAAGAAGTAATTCAATTTTTCTGATTATATTTTTTTCTTCATTTTTGGCTCATTAAATTTTAGCCATAAGCTAGTTAACTCTTTATATATTATCAGAATATTTTCACTTTTTTTGTTGTTTCTTTTCGTTGGTCAATGTCAAATATCGTCCTATAATATAATCTTCACTAGGTTTTTGGTGTAAGTAAAATAACGGCTTACAAAATTGATAATTTTGCGTATCACCCATCAGATTTCTTTGCCATTTTTCACTGTTGATGACAACTGCGTTATAACTTTTTTTAGACATACATATTCTCAAATTTACACAATTAAAAAGCTATGAAATTTACAACGCACACAGTTTACAACTGAATTTTACAATAAAAACCCTTCAGAAATAATGTAAAAGTCAATACCAATTTCAAGAACTATGAAACAACAAGTAAATTCCAAAGTTTAAAAAATGTATCTGTTGCTAAAATTTGAATATGAGCGGATATCTCGAAAAGTACTTAACGTAGTATGGTCATATCTCGAAAACCACTTAATGGATTTTAAAATAAACAGCAGATTCGTGATCAGCGGATCAAAATCTATAAAATTCGGGTACTAGTAGATGGTTTTGTCATTACGAAAATATGAGATTTTTTTGGAATTAAAAATTCTCATTTTTGCTGCAGAAAATGCATTTGGTGCGGAACTTTTTTCTGAGATATCAAAAAAGTAAAAACGCAGTTTGTCTTAGAATTTTTGCCTGCATATGAAAACCCAGTGAGCCCTTCGCGTCTTGCAACTTTTTTATTTTCTGCATATTTTCTGAATAATTAATACAAAATATTAAAATATCTAAAGTGACCCTTTTTACATTTACTTGCAATGAATGCATTACCATTTTAATGAAATGAGAATCTGCTGCTCTTTTGCTTCTACTTTCTTTGTTGTCTCTCAAATTTTAGTTTTCAGAAGGTTTCAACTATGCCAATGTACTTATATACAAACCTAGCTCATGCAAGACAAGCGTGTATAAATTACTTTTGTATTTTTTTTTATATTTCACAATTGGTCCGCCATTCCGATTTTTTCAGTAGGAGCTGGTGCAGAAAAAGGGATTCACGTTGTTGCCCTTTCCAGTTACTTTCCTCAAAATCATGTTTCACTGTGATAGCACACATAAACATATGCGACATAAACATAGCACACATAAACATACACTGAACGGAAAAGCATCGCCACAGGGACGAAAATGTTCATCACCCCTACAACTTTTGTCATCGAAAGTGAGCTAACGCATAGTTTCATTCCCGCTACGAAACTGTGTTCATAAACTGCAAAATTGCTGATCGCTGTGATGGAAGTATGTTGTTGCTGCAATGAATTTGATTCATTATTGAAACGAATTATTTTCGTTGCTGCAATGAATTTGTTTCATTTCTGAAATGAATTGGTTTCGTTGTTGAAATGAATATGTTTCGTTCTTGCAATGAAATTATTTCATTGCTGCAATTAATCTGTTTTATTACAGCAATAAAATTGCTGCAATAAATTTGTTTCATTACTGCTATAAACTTGTTTCATGGCTGCAATGAATGTTTTGAAGTGTGTTTGAATTTATTTATTGATAATTGTATGTACGTAAGTACATAGTGAGTATTACATTGCAGGTGTTTCGATAACAATTATTTCAATGTTTGTTTCGAAAATGCTCGACTTTTTTGAAAGTAATATAAAGCTAATAAGCGTTATATTATTTAAAAAGGTCTTGAGCTTGAATAAATTTGTAAGTTTTAGAAAACAGACCGAGTAAAAATTCCCGTAAGGGAAATGATGAAAATTAAGATTTATGTTTAAAATATGTACATTAGGGTGGGTCAATTATTTTGCCGACCAAGAGTATAGCAGAAAAGTAATCTACGGCAAATTTAAAGAAAATGTTCCCAAGAAACCATGGTTCCAAAATCAATATCGAGCCCGCGATTTTTCACTTGAAAATTTGTATATTACCGTAAAAAATCGACCGTCTTCATGAATAAAAAATATATATGGTAGATCTGGTATCGCATCCAAAAGTTATTCTAACATTAACACATCTCTTCACAAAACTGTTGCAGATGACCAACTTCAAATGCTATAAAACATGAACCGTGAGGAGTTTCGACCTAAAACAATGGCGGTGCCACTGTCACTGCAGAAAGTCGTTCGTTAATACAGCAACAAAAAAGTATTGTGATAGGTGGCAACATTCCGCACAACCTCAACAGCAGTCCGAAGATCCACCTGGTACCATCACCAGCATAGTAAATCACGATGGGCCTGATAACCCCCTCACCATTGTGGTGAAAGACAGTTCAAACTCCACGCTAAGATTATCTTAGACGAGTTCTTAGACGATATCTCCATCTGGTGGATAGCAACAAGGTGCATCAGTAGTCACAATCGGACAGAGGTTGTCTGTTTTGCCGAAGATGGAAGAAAACAAAATACTACTACCCCTTTCCACCGGCTAGCAAACCAAAGCATCAACCAAATTGCTTTAGTTGCTTCACAGTTAAATTGACAATTAAATCGTATTGATCCTAAATCTTTAGAAGTCATCAAACACTGATGTAGTTTCCGATAAGTCAATGATTTTCGGAGCCGCCGGAATAAACCCGTTGATAAAAATTAGATATACACAAAATCTATTAAAGTTTTATGTGATTTCGTTAATGTGCTTTAAATAAATTTTTATTTCAAAAATTTACGTTCTTAGCTTAACATCAATATATGTATAAAATAATAAAAAATATGTACATATGTATAAATAAATAAACTAAATGAAAAAGAAATATTGTTTTCATTAATATACTCGAAAATGCACTGATTCACGTTTTGAATCACCCACAGTAAATTCTATTCGTAGCCCATTTGTTTTGGGTAAATCTACAAATGCGCAAGCCAAATTTCTGTATGATTTGCCAACGTTAAATTGCCTACGTTTATTGGTAATATTGCCAAATTAAAGAGCTGACCCTATGTTGCCCAGTGCTTTCATCACGAATTAGAGGAATTCCAGTATTACCTTGTATTCAACATCTGGGAAAAAGTCGGTGTTAATATGTGTTTTTCTTCTGAAACTGTCTAAAACTTATGAAATTCATATTTTTTATTACCATCAACATATTTTGGAATGTACTTTCATATTTTTTTAAACAAATGTACACAAAATTAGTAATACGAGTACTTACAGTTATTATTTCACCAAATACCAATGAATTGTTATAATCTTATTACTATGTAACACTGCTTATCGTTTTGGCATTTACTGGCTGCAAGTGCCAAATATTTACTGCTTTCCAAATTTTGACGGCAGTTGAGCTGCAAGTGGCTGCACATCGACGAAGTGCGATTGGATAAAGCAGCATGGCCACACACCAAACTGGCTGGCTCATCATTTGATTGTATTAGTGAAAAAACACACACGGATAGGTTGATTTAAGTTTGATGAAAATCAAAAATTTTTGATTTTCACTTCCGTCGCTGCAGAGATTTGAAGCCAGTTTGATGTGTGTGCGCGTAGTTCCTTCAAATTTTATTTCTGTTTAGTTTTCGCAGCGACAACATTATTTTTTTTTTGGTTTGAAAAATGGATAAAAAATATTTCAGAAAAAAAACACTTGAAATTTCAAAAAAAATATTTTCAACAATCAATAAATAATTTGACAAATAATGAAATTTTTTCCGACCAAAAAATCATACGTTTTTTCGTTTTCACAACAACAACTGCTTAGTCAAACAAAATTTTACCAACACATGCATAAATTTGATCAAACAGTTTGATGTGTGGCCACGGCGGTTAGTGAAAAACTGTTAGTGTTTTGAGTTTTTCGAACTTGCACTTGCATGTGTAAACGGGGGGTAAAAAGCACAATAACCCAACATTTCAAAACAATATGTGGCTATTATATGAGAATTTATCTAGGTTTCAAATTAAACACATTTGTGACCATCTCCAATTCGTTGACAGCAAAAGTTCCTGCCAGTTTTGATGGTATCTATATCCACTAAATCTCAATCCAACACTTTGGTAGTCGCTGTAACGAAAAATTTCATACATGATTTCTTTGAAAATTTTTCATTTCGTTGCTGCAACAACTTACTTTTCGTTCCTGTAACAATTTTGAATTTTATAGAAAAATGGCTTAAAAATTAACATAAAAGTAAGTGCATGAGATTTAAACAATTGATATTTAGTTTATCTCTTACTTTTTATAGTTTATTTTTATTATTTATTTATTCTGGACTTTTGCCAGCCTTTATAATTGACGAAAAAATTTCGCTATTGCAACGAAACAAATTATTTTGAAGATAAAGGGAGAAGAGCAGTCGGCAAAATGAGCGAGCGTAACAAAGAGGCCACCAAGAGAAAATGGTGAGCGTGAGTGGTGGGTCACGTATGCATACATCTTAAATCAGTTCCTTTGCAACAACCGAAAGTGGTAGACATATTTCTCCGACGGAATAATTTAAATAAATTGTTTAAAACAGACTAATTAGTTATACTTAGTATAATCTTTTATTGTGAAAAATAAATTGTGTGAATTTATGTGTTTGCTGTGATCGTTTGTGTAAATTGAGAATCTATAAATGAAATAGGTAAATAAACAGAATGCAAGCACGACGGCAAAGAAACTAACGCATCGATAGCAGAAAAACTACCCGAAATATGTAAGTGATCATTTGTATGCGCGTGCGTGCGTGACCGTACAAATCACAACAAAATGTGCGTGTTTTTGTGTTTTAAACATAATTCAGTCGCGCTTGTTTCGTTGGATTGGTATTTGGATTCGAAGTCAATAAATACGAAAAAGACAACGATACAAAGTGTTTCAATTAAGACGCACATAAAAAAACAATCTAACGTACAATGAAATGAATCCAATCGAAGTTTTAACAAATTTGGCTGAAATAAATAAAAAAGCAGTTAAAGACAATTGTTACAGAGCGATCAGTGGCTTAATGGCGGGGAGATGTGGCGCTACAATTGCACACAACAACACAACAGAACAACAATTGCAGAATTTAAGAAACAATGATGTGGTTCTATGATAAAGAAAGTTTTGAACGTAGATCAATTGCTGTGATGAAACCCGTAGGACAGTAGAGTTTATGTTCATGTTAAGTAAAAAAAATAAATGGTTTCCCATTACATCCCATGAAGGGACCGGGGAGAACTTCTCACAACCACTGAGCTGTGCGCTTTCCAGTTTTCACTCGCTGATTGGGACCTACAGTTTTCCACCGATTCCGAACGGTATTTTGAGAAGCTTTTTCATGGCTATATACTCGATAGTGTCGCCGTCACTTTGCGAGGGGACCGCCGCCGAAAGAAATTTGAAGGTGGTCAGAGCAGGGTTTGAACCCAGGATCTCATGTACAAGAGCCGCTCACACTAAGCATTGCACCACCGACGGCCATGTTAAGTACAGACATAAATATGTATAAGTACATATCTAAAACATAAATCTTAATACATTCCTCATATTTGTTTGTAATTGCAGGACCTGAATACAACGGCCACAATAACACTCAACTACCATAATCTTTCTCCAGACGAGTGGATATTATATTTTAAGCAAATTCAGACCATTTTCGAAACAAAAATTCAAAAAAATTACTATCAACCCACCTGCAATGTAATACTAACAGTGTATTTATGTTCAATAAACAATAAATAATTTCAACACATTCAGTGCAGCATTGAAACAAAATCATTGCAGCAATGAAACAAGTTCATAGCAGGAATGAAACAAATTCATAGGATTCGAAGTCAATGAAAACGTAGTAGTCAAAGAAACAAAGTGTTTCAAGTAAGATGAACAAACACTGAACGGAAAAGCATCGCCGCAGGGATGAAAGTGTTCATCACCCCAACAAATTTTGTCATCGAAAGTGAGCTAATGTACAGTTTCATTCCCGCTGCGAAAATGTGATCATCAACTGCAAATTGTTCGTCACTGCGATGAACGTATGGTTGTTGCTGCAATGAATTTGCTTCAGTGTTGCAATGAATTTGTTTCATTGTTGCAAGGAATAAGTATCGTTCTTGCAATGAAACAAATTCATTGCAGCAACGAAGCAACTTCATTACTGTAATGAAATAAATTCATTGCAAGAACGATACTTATTCCTTGCAACAATGAAACAAATTCATTGCAACACTGAAGCAAATTCATTGCAGCAACAACCATACGTTCATCGCAGTGACGAACAATTTGCAGTTGATGATCACATTTTCGCAGCGGGAATGAAACTGTACATTAGCTCACTTTCGATGACAAAATTTGTTGGGGTGATGAACACTTTCATCCCTGCGGCGATGCTTTTCCGTTCAGTGTTTGTTCATCTTACTTGAAACACTTTGTTTCTTTGACTACTACGTTTTCATTGACTTCGAATCCAAATACCACAGCAACGAAACAAGCTCTACCGAATTATGGTTTATAGATACTCAATTTACACAACCGATTACAGCAATCACATAAATTCACACAATTTATTTTTCACAATAATTGATTATTACTAAGTACAACTAATTAGTCCGTTTTAACAAATTTATTAAAATTATTCCGGCGGAGAAATATGTCTACCACTTTCGGTTGTTGGACAGGAACTGATTTAAGATGTGTACGTAACCCAACACTCACGCTTACCATTTTCCCTTGCTGGCCTCTTTTTTACGCTCACTCATTTTTTTTGACTGCTTTTCTCTCTACATCTTCATAAAAATTAGTTTCGTTGCAATAACGAAATTGTTTCGTCAACTAGAAATGTAGGCAAACCTCCAAAATAAATAAATAATAGAATTAAACTATACAAAGTAACAGATAAACCAAATATCAATAGTTTAAATCTTATACACTTACTTTTCTTTTAAATGTTTAACCCATTTTCCTACAAAATTCAAAATAAATAAAAGTATTGCAAAAACGAAAAGTAAGTTCTTGCATCAACGAAATCAAAAATATGACGAAGCGTTATTCCTTGAGTATATGGAATAGGAAACAACACTTTCGTCGTTGTGTTAAACTTGTTGAGTCAACAAGTCCGAGGGTTTCGATTATGCATAACCTGACCAACAATCCTACTTTTGGCGGGATTGCCACGATTCGTTTTGGAATTGTCCTGCTTTTTAGTGGCTCATCCCGACTTGAATCTGACACAACAAAATGATTATATCATATGTTTTATTTTGTCCTATTTTAAATAAAAACATATATATTTTTTTGTTTATGTCTGAGAAATTCACACTATATATAAGCTTACAAGGTCAGGAACATGTTTCTAGGTAAAAAATGGTTGGTTTTTGTTGGAAAGAATAGACAATTCAGTTAAGCACACTTACTGGCATGACTAGTTTCGAACTCCGTGACAAGTTCATCATCAGATGCCTAACTACTGTGCCTGAATTGTTGATCATCAATCGTTTACATACAAATTCAATTCTGCAATTCACATGTGCGAATTAGTATCGATCGGAGATCCCTAAGTATCACCATCACTGAAAGGCCTATAATTCCAACATATATATTATATTTGATTTAATTTGGTATTTAAGCCCAAAAAATATATTATAACATTTCGCATTTTAGCACTAGCTACTTAGATCAAACGTTGCAACTACACAAGTAGTTGACAGCGCGGAACCCGCTACGTAACTGTAGAATGGTAGTCCAGAATTCACCCCCTCGAAGAACATCACCATATTAAATTCGCCATTTGGAAGCATGGCGAGTTGACTGGAATACAATACATACATTTAAAATAATTAATGTGTATGGGTATAATTCCCGATGTTAATCCGAAGTTAATTAAGCTCAATCGAATTATTAACTGGTGGAGGTTTTAAGAAATTTAACCAACTCCAAAAATTCCAAATCTGAGTTTGAATAAGTTAGTTTTTGAAAAAGTGAGATTTCAAGACTTTCAGGTTTTTTTTTACTAAAACTGCATTTAGAAGAAACAGAAGACCATCTTAACTATATCGGTATTTTCGCTCAAGTAGCTCCACTATATAATATAGGTATAAGATGTTGGACTATCAGCTATTTCATGGTGACATGGTGGGTCAAATTTGGGAACCTCGAGGAAAAAGCGTCAAGATGGCCTAATATGGTAGCTAGATCATTAATAAGCCGAAATATGAGTAGGAAACAAAACTCATATACTGCAACAATTAAAAAAATGAAGAAAAATGTAACCAGTCTTTCAAACGGGGAAATCGGTTTCAAGACCCAGTTTTAAAGACTGATTACAGAAGCCGGATTAAATTAAATACATCCCATGAAGGGATTAGGGAGAGCTTCTCACAAACCAGTGAGCAGTGCGCATTCTAGATTTAAACTCACTGATTGGGACCTACAATTTTACACCGGTTCCGAACGGTATTTTGAGAAGCTTTTTCATTGCTAAGTTCCAGATAGTGTTGCCGTCACTAAGCGAGGTGACCGCCGTCGAAAGAAATGTAAGCTGGTCAGAGCAGGGAGCGAACCCATGTTTATTTGAACATGTTCCGAATTTGGAACCGGTATCTAAATCTGGATATTGTCTCTAATTTTGAGACGCTAGTTTTACAGCAAAAATTATGTTTTCCGTAATCAGCAAATCAATATGCATCGTTGAGTCATAAGCCTTTTCAAAAAAAAATTACAAAAGTAAATTTAATTGAACGAATTAAAATATGTGTTCATATACGTACGAACACAGACTGTTATACCAAGCCCGCATAAATGGTGTGTATCTTACTGCGTTTTGCTAGAAACTGAGGGCATTTGTGACCAATAGCTAGTGTACGCATTGCCGCTTATGATAAAATTGCTTACATGCAGAAGGTAAATATCGACGTACGATAAAATCGAACTCCCCATATTTGTAAAAATTATTAACATTTTCAAACATTTTTATATTGACATAATTTAATTGTTATATATTGTTTATATCTACTGATGATGCTACACAATGGAGTACCGAAATATCGAGGAAAATAAATACAAGAAAAGCAAATCTGTCCTCAAGCTCGGAGCATATTGGTTATTTATTAAATTTTCCCATGCATTCGTCTAATAATTTTTCCATTACTAAATCCGCAATTACAGATAATGCCGTTGGTATATTTTATTCTCATATTTAAAATATCAGTTGTCAAGTGATCTGTATATTTGTGACTTTTCCCATCACAGCCCATTTCTCTCCAATTACGTCCAATGATAATTTTATAGGAATGCTAGGAAATAATGAAACTACGTCAAATGAGATCAATAGTTCATCATCAGCTATATAATTGTCCTTCACTTTATCCTTAATTTCCATAGCATCCTTGACGTTATATGTCGAATAATTTGTCAAATTCCTCAATATACTGATGATATATTTACATAGTCCATAAGAAGGCGAATTGATCGAAGAGCAGATGAGCCTTAGTGGAACGACTAAGTCAAAATTACGTACGAGAATTTCAGCACATAAATCTGACCAGCGAAAGAGGCAAAACACAATTGACCATAAACCGGCACTGCGGCACACTGTATAAAAGAGAACCACTCTCCGATCTTTGATGATGTGAAAATATTACAGGAGGAGAAACACTATAGCAAGAGATTTGTGTTAGAAATGCTTCATATTATGACGTACCTAGTGAGAACAGAATAACCCAGCGGGCAAAAAATCGAGCCTTAGCGAGTGTTACGCTAAATGCTCGCAAACGGGCTCAGAAGCGAGTATTTACCGCACCAAAACAGGGGGAGAAATTAAACTCGCCCAAATATTCGCAAACTGGTTTAAAAACGGGTGCTAATCGGACGAAAAGAGAGAAACATTGTTGACGTTGTGTCGTGCGCCAAACAGAGGCACACACGTGCAGGCACACGACACAACAACAAAGTTTTGGCTATTGCATTTTGTTTTATTTTTCGTGTTGTTCTCGCAAAAGATATTGCAAAAGCCTCGCAAACGAATCTCTTGCAAGACATCGTAAACGAAACTTTTACTGCCACAAACTGAGCGACTGATGATTCATTTTCCGATCGTTTTCGATTGTTTTCGAGAGTTTTACCCGCAAAAGTTTCGCGTAACTCTCGTATGTGATATCGTATACGAAGTTTTGGTCCGCTGGGAAACTACAAAACTGACACTGACAACTGTTCACATATATACAGACATGTAATAGCCACACAATGACGAGATAGAAGGAGAAAACAGTTGAGACGCAACTGGAGCAGTGTTTAGAAGTTTGTGAGTTTAATGCAGCGGTCGGCAAAATTGAAAATGAGCATGTGATAGTGAGAGTAATATGATGTGCACTCGGAAAAATGTATGCTAGAATTGATAAATCAGATAAAACTCAATTATCAGTGTAGAAATGATTTTTCAATAAATTTAGCAGTACTGATTAATCTATTGCAGTTTCTTATTAAAAGTATGCTTGCCAAATTCGATTTGTTTAACCTATTGCGTTGTTTTGAACATACATATATATTTTAAATCAGAAAATATGTGTTCACAAAAGTAAGTGGATGGGAAAAAAGATAAAAGTTTATAAGAAACATCTTTAAGATGTGGGAAAAAAATTTCATCAATATTTTTCCAGAATTCAATTATATTTGTTGTACCCACAAGGTCTTCTTCGCTGCGAAGTATTATTAGTTCAGATTGAATTGGAAATTAATAGTTGGTAATATCACATTTTAAAGGGTTTTCGAATAGATCCATCAGTGGTTGCACTCTATTAATGTTATCAAAATGAGAAAAAGTTTTTGGAAAATTTATGTAACTATTTGCTTGAATGTCGGTCAAAAGTAAAAATAATTTTGTTTTACAATTAAAAACGCTCGTGTTTAAATTGGAAATAAAGCTCTAAGTTTAGTTCATTAACAAAATTAGTTACATCCGTAAGAGAAGCTAAATCCAAATTAAAGTTACTATCTTCAAGAGCCAATATTAAATGTTCACAATTTTCTAGGTTTTCAATTTTTAAAAATGGTACAATTTTTCTCTTAAATTATAAAGCCTGGCGAGACAAACACCACGACTGAGCCACCTAACCTCTGTAAACATTTTAAGATCATAATAATCAGCGTTGGTACTTTTCAAAAATTTAACTAATTTCCTGTGGGTGAGCGACTGGTGGCCGCCTCTAATGGTGTTTATTATTTTCTCTGCTGTTTTCATGACATGGAAGATTGCTCAAAAATTTCGAAGCTAGTGCAACCTGATGGATGATGCAATGAAAATAACGAATTTCGATACCGTGCTTTTTTAATTGACCAACAAATCCATAATTTGTACATAGCATAACGTTAGCACCATCCGTACACTCCCCAATAAACTTTGTCATGTCTAATTTCGGGAAAACCTTTTTATTGACAACATCGAACAATATTTTACCTGTCACATTTTCATTCAAAGTTTCAATAGAGAACATGGATTCAAAAACTTTGAAGTCATAACTAACGCTTCGGATGCAAATAACCAATTGACACAGATCGGTGCTTTCATCAAATGATATGGAAAAATATTTGCAGTCATTAAGGTTTTCAAAATTTCAGACCTAACAGATAGACCAATTTCCTCTATCCGTCGAGCTATAGTTCTAGGGGACAAGGAAATGGATTCAATGACATCAGTTTCATAATTCATTTTATTAAAAACATCTGTGCAAATATTTTTAATAACTTTTCCATCTGAAAAATCGTTGCCATATTTTGCAATGTGAAATGAAATTATGGTCGACAACGTCGCTTTCATTTGCTTTTTATTTTTCTGTATTTCATTTTCATCCTCCATTTTACTAAGCTACGATTTTAGTTCCCTCAATACAAAACTCTTTTTTTCGTTAAAAACCCGTTCGTTTTCAATTTCCTCCAATTTTGCAAATTCATTATGTGAAGAACAAAAATTAATTCTCATAACGGTTTCCTTTTTTACAACAAACGACTTGTAACACAAAAGGCATAACATTCTACCAAACGCATTTGGAATCATAAAAAATCTTTTGCCATCTATTTCTTCATAAATTTTTCGCTGTGTTTTTGAAAATAAATAAGCATATCCATGCTCGGTGTTACTTCGTCGCTGGCTGGTGGACGACTAAATCAAAGAGCGTAAGCGTACGTGTGAGGAGAGCGGGAAATATGTTTCCTCTACGTGCCGACCAGTGTTGCCAGAAGCTTTCAAAAAAACATGCCAAAAAAAGTGCAATTTGTAAAATAAAGTGCTAAAACTGAAATAATCAACAATTGTAGTACTGCGGGCACTTTACGCCTTATATTCTATAAATAACACATTTTCGTAGACCATTCATAATCGAACACCATCACCCATAGGGATGTGAGTATATAATTTGATACGGAAAAAAGTTAACTCATAGAAGGAGTCATATTAGACCTAAGGTATCCGTGGACCAATTTCGTTTTGGGAGTTTTTAACATTTTTGAGCCATGCCCGTCTGTCTGTATGGCTGGTCAACATGGTAACTGCCATAAACTTTTACCAATCACAATTCAATTTTGTCATTGGCTAGTATTTAAACAAACTTAGTTTGGAATTGAAAATGGATGTTATGACCCTTCCGCTACATCCCTTTCAAATTTTGAGCGGACAATAATTGGCTGGAAGTGATGATAACTACCTCAAAAACACAACACATCCTAAATTGTAACATGTCACTCTGCTATTGAATATGGTCAAATTTACCAAGGGTCATTGAAGGTTTGTCGGCTGCGAAAATAAAAGATAAATCAATTCAGGCACAGAAGTTAGGCATTTGTTTAACTGAATTGATTATTGTTCCGAAAAACCTAACCATTTTTCAATCAGAAAAATGTTCCTCACCTTGTATGCTTGTAGTATGAACTTCTCATACATTAACTAAAATGGAACTCGGAACCAAAGGATAACTAAAGGTGAGGTTATGTATGTTTAAGTCAGTTTACCCGACTGAAATTTTTGTACTTGTTTCGAGTTAGGTTATTTAAATTTCCTTTTTGGAACTTTATAATTATTTTATTTGAATTTTAAACTCGTACACAAATTTTATTTTTATTTTAAAATTTTACTTGTATAAAAAACTTGTTTTGTCAAATTTCGAAAAATATGACTTTTAAATTCATATACAAAATTAAAAATTTAGATTAAATTGAAAGTCTTTGTGTAAACTTTCATATACGAAAACCATAATAAAATTAGAAAATGGATATCATTTAAGACTAAAATTAAGAAGCCATATTCAAATTTGGAAAACTCAAATATAAATTCAAAAGCGGTTAAGCAAGTAACCACTTTAATATAAGTTGTTTGAGTTTTTTAAAGTTATTAAAGTAATTAGACGGTTGAACCGTCTAATCGAGTTTGGCCAGTAATGAACCTAGAGGTAAATTCACAAATTGACAAGTTTACTTTTGTTTTTTACAGCTATGTTCTCCATACATCAAAATTAATGAAATTGGTAATAAAAATTATGGACCAAGATACTTTTGCAGTAAGGAATTTTTTAAAAGCCAACTCACGTACACATTTACCATTCACACCCGTGACAATTTTATATTGGTTATAACTCCTGGTGGAAAATAAGCATTAGTTGCGAAAAACAGCCATACATTATAGAAAAAAAAAAGATGCTAAAAATTAACCAGGAAATGTCAAAAGTTGGCAAAAATTGCCCAAAAAAGTGCTAAAAAGCATTTAGCATGTTTTTTCAAAAAAAAAGTGCAGAAGCCAAAAAAATAGAGCTAGAATTGCACTTAAAGTGCTAAACTGGCAACACTGGTGCCGAACACTGGTTTAATGTACGTAATGTATTGCACATAACTATTAGTCTGTTTCTAGACGTGCAATTATAATTGCTGCAATTCATGAGTTCGTTGGAGAGAGATGTAAGAAGAATGGAACGAGGAAAACACTTGCATGAACTCTGCAATTCTTTCAGTTCTTCTCATTCGTAATTTTTTAGTAATGGCGGCTGCAGAATAATTTGACATTTCTTTTCATTTACTCATTCGTAAAAATTTCACACGAATAGTCTGCATATGTCTCAGATTTATACGAATGTCAGAAGCAGCAATAATAGAAACCAGAAATGCACAAGCAGAATTGCGTACGTGTAAAAGAAAATTGCAATTCCAAAAGAGAATCATGAAGAATTGCAGCAATTACAATTGCACGTCTAGAACCAGACTTAGCAATAAAAAATCCAATGAGTGTTCGACCTCACGGGCGATGTGTTAACACCTTTTTGCTACACGGTAACTGTTCGATTTATATGAACACATGTGTGAATGTTACATGGGAAAATAAAAAACAGCGTTCAATCATATGATGACGTTACATTTAAATAATATTAATATTTAAAATTATTTAAAGACCAGTGCAAGCACATGTGTCATTATTTTCTTGCTTAAAACTTTTTGTTTTATTCCCAGAAACAACAAAGAGAATGCAAAGCAACAGACATATGAACATACATACATTGTTATGTTCACACATACGCTATTCAAGTTCACAAAATTGTCGTTGCTCTCTTGTTATCTCATTTTTATATGCGTATAATACGTCATTATTCTATTTGCTCTGAGAGTGCTGCGCACCCGCATTTTATTTGACTTACCTTTGACAATAATAAAAAATCAACCCGTAAAAAAAACAGTTTTTGACTATAAATTCTTTATATATGACCGCGCCCCTTTGTCCAATCCCGCCCATATTTGCACCAGATCTTAGAATATGTAAACCTAACCAACATACCCGATTTTGTTCAAATACCGTTAACAGGAGCAGAAATAATGGATTTTTAATTTGTGATTTGTGTGGGAGGTACCACGCCCATTAGTCAAATCCCGCCGATATTTCGACATTTCATTTTTGTCGTCGCCATTAGTTTGCCTGCGAAGTTTCAGCTCGATTGGATTACGGGAGAAGGATTAAAAACCAATCCAAAGCTTTTTCGGCAAACATACATACAGGCAGGTGAAGTTAATATAAAGGATTTAAAAAGCCGTTCAATCAAATGATGCCGCAACGAAACAGCCAAACACACAACATCACACATACTTTGTACGAAGTAGCTGACGTATTAGTGTGTCACCATAACGTCGACTGCGCAAGGCTTTGCAAATGAAATTTTGCGTGGCTATGCTTTATATCTCCGTTCAACAACAGCAACAGACACATGTACATACATACATACATACATTATTATGTTAACACATACGCTATAGACACAATTTCGTTTGCCTCACCCCGGCCACACCACTCAATTATTATATCATTATTCTCTTTCGCAGTTGCAGAAAATCTGGTTTTAGCAGCAGCATTAAATCTGGTTTTAGCAGCAGCAGGAAACCTGTCTGTGTGTTGTTTGCATGTGTTGACTTTTATAGATTTAGTCCCTATACGCCGCTATAGATGTTAGCACATCAATAAATAAATAATTTTTGTAACGTTTTTTAAATTAGATCCTGAAGATGATCGTCGATGACGGTCGAAATATTGAAATAGAATACAATATGATAAGGAATATAAATTGAAAAACATTTTTTTATTTATTTATGAGGACCTTGAGCCGGAAAAATTGGATATGCAATAACAACAAAAATAAGGTAGAAAAACAACATCCAAAGAGTAAGCTATTTTTTTCGAGTTGTCAACAAATTGGGGTTGTTTATGTTTTCTTTTTGTTTTACTATATTCACTGCCATTATGAACGGTGGCGAGAGGCAAACCCAGTTTTTGCATTTTACCTACTGTATGTAATATATCGAAGCTGGATTTTCTTCTTTTGGTTTCTATCCGCCGTTGTCCCATATGTTTGGCTCATCCGCCTTGCTCATTTGTTTCGCCTTCGCTTACGATAATTTAGCGCTAAGGGTTAGAACTGTCTTCAAAACTTCGAAATATTTTCATGACTACTTAACGTGATTTTCAACACTATCGAATAAATATATGTATATGCTTTTGTCGCCATATATTTTGATGTATTCTACAAAAAATTCAACAAATCGTTTCCAATACACATCCTAGCGTCAACTTGGTCTGATGGAATTTTTTTTAAAAATGTCGGTGTCATTTCATGCGCGTCATAGTCGTAGCCGGGGAGTGAGTTAAAGCTATTACTGCGAGATAATTTAAATTTATTGTTAAACACTGACTATATTGAGTTGTTCTCATGTGTGTTTCTCTGCCATTAAAATCATCCACCAGCATAGTCAATATCACCTATGGAATGTGCTTTTGTGTACAGAAGGAATGTGTTGTAATATATTGCTGTTTACAAGGATATTGTAATAATTTCTCTCAGACAGATTAATAAAATAAGAAAAGTGAACACAAAGTAATAGGGTTAAATGTGCATATGCCAAAACACATTTAACTCTATACTGTCCATTCCGGAAGTAGCCGATTACAACTTAAAAGAGAATTTTTACTGTTGACAAAAACTAATCACTAGCTAATGTCGGAGTGGAATTCCATCAATTTCTGCTGTACCTACGGCAAATAGTTGAATATCGTAACCTGGGAAATACGCCATTCAAAGCACGTTTCCCTCAGCATACTCCGATGAAGACAAACGTACACACGAATTCTGAGGGATTCCTGGTGTATGACTTTTGAAAGTTATGACTTAATACCTTTAACTTTCAGGTAGGTGCGAGCATTTTTGGGGTGGCTGCAGGCGACAAATGTTGATAGCATTCTATACCCAAAAACTTATGACAAAGCAGTTTGGCTGAAAAGTTTCGATGCGTGACAAGTATTTGGAAATATCTCAATTTATTATTACGAAATCTTCAGACTTGTTGATAGACAAGTTATTTGACGACATGGAAGCTCACGAACGGTGTGGCTGTAAGCAATGGAAAAGAGAATACCACAAACTCATTGTCTGGGTATTAACTAATAATGTATTCATGAGAAAGGGGTAGTATTAGCCCAGGTTTAAGGGCAGCTACATAAAGCCAACTCATGCATACGCATATGTATGTCGACGATCATATTTTGCAAACGGTTTCGCACGTACTTCTTCTAAACCCGTTGAAATATTGCACTGGAGAAAATTTAATTCAGCTGTTTGGGAATGTTTTATAAATGGCTCCTAACATATTCAGTAGTAATAGATACAAAAATTAAAAATACGAGGAAGTGACCTGTAGAAATAGAATTGAAAGGTTGACTGAAATATAACATGCATAATACTTTTTCAAATCTCATAAGATGTATATACCACATACATATAACTACTAGTATATAGAAGTATATTTATGTTTAAGGACACCAACACTGAGTTGTCACTTATTTCTACTGATTATTTACCTTAAGAATAATTATAAACGTGTATTAGAATTTTAATAAAAATGTGCAGGCTTGAACTAAAAGAGTTATGCTTATTTGACATAGAAAAATGCCAAACAATTTAATGATGCAAACTCAAATGTTCACATATCCGGTTAAATCAAATTAATTAAATTAAATTAATTTCATTAAGTTAAATAAAATTAAGTATTAAGTTGCACAGTAAATTTAGCGGCGAATTTTTTACTTAAAATTTATATGTCTATTCTTTACTCCGTTGGGAGAGTTTACCATTTTTGGGTGTGACAGGTAACATGCCATGAGAACACTGTGCATTTTTTGTTTTACATTGAAAGTCATGAGCGGCCTTGACGGATTTACGATATTTCGTGTCCTAGGAATTGGTAATGCATCATTACATAACTTTTCCTTATAAAACCTTTTACAAAGATTTTCATTCCGATGATGGTTTTATTTGATGATGGCTGAAATTCATAACTTCGGTGGGTTTCACTGAACTTTTGTCGGTAAATTTCAACAGAATGTTTGTAATGACCTGCAGTACCTGGGTCCATCCTTTCATGGCAAACGTTCTTTGCTACTAGCGGCGGCGGCTTGGTCGGCAAACCTGGCGGCGCACAGTGGGGCCAAATGCATGAAAAGTGGCGATTAATTCATAGAAGTCGTAATTTAAAAAAAAAATATTTTTTATTAATGGATATTTATAAATACATAAAAAACCAACATTTAAAAAAAAACAGAGTGAAAAAACACATTTTTTAACCCTTTATGGGCCATTTTGTGTTCTATAAAAAATCCTCTTTTTTCAAATTTTTTGCTGTAACTTTGGAACGGTGCGCTATAAATTATTCAATTAAATTGCAAATTAAAGCATACTAAATGTACTTTAAGAAAAATAAGTAATATTTTTAAAAATAATAAGGAATAAATATTTTATATGTATTTTTATTAGAAAATGTTTAAATTAAAATCATACCTTTTTTCTCGAAATTTGAAAATTTTGCTCAAAAATGAAACATTTGAAAATCTAATTGTTTTTTTATTGATAAATAACCATAAACACACTATTTAAAAAAAATTTAATTAAATTCGGTTATTCTATTTTTTTTTTTTTGAAAACAACAATTTTTTATTATAATCATTATTACCTTCAATGTTAGTATTTACTTCACATTCAATTTCATAATCATAAATTAATTCGTTACAATAATCTTAATCTTCATCTCCATCTTCATCATCATCATCATCTTCATCTCCATCTTCATCTCCATCTTCATCTCCATCTTCATCTTCATCTTCATCTTCATCTCCATCTCCATCTTCATCATTGCTATTTTGATTGCTGGGAAGTACAAGCAACTCCAATGCAGATTTTGGCATTAGCTCTTTTTTCTTTTTAGAACTATTGTTCATGCTTGTTATAAACGTATCTGAACTTAAGAGAAATCTATTAAAGATATCTTCCATTGTTTTTTCTCGACTGCATTTACGGGCAAAATTCTCCCTATAACTTTTAAAATCTTTATTTCTGGCTTCCTGAGACTCTTCGGTTAGCTGACCAATTGGCAATGGCGATAATGATATAATTTCAGGCCCATGAATAAAATATTTGTGAAGAGTAGGAGGCATATAGTACCATGGATATTTTTTCACAAATAGCCTGGCAGTGTTATTAGCGAAGTTTGTAAATTTTTCAATGTTGACCTCAATACCACTAGAAACTACAATTAATATTGTGTGCATATTTTTGATCAACTCTAAATCAATATTAGTAATTTCAGCAGATACTTCTGCATTCTTAAAAAAACGTCTTGCAGTATTCCCGTCATTAGAGTTACCAAAACCAGGTTTTGGTTGATCAATGATCAATCCCGTTCTCTTTTTAAATTCGCGTTGAATACGACTTTTAGTTTCAGCAATAATTTTTTTTTCTTCGTCACTTCTTGCCTGCCATTATTGAATTGGAAGTTTATATGCCAAGTGAATAAGACATTCAAAAAATCTTATCCAGCCATGTAGGACAGACAAACCGAACTCCATGAAGTCTACGTTGGAATCTCTAGAAATCATTTGTTCAATATTGTTGAACTCCTTGCTGGTAGCGCCACATATGTAGCACTTTTGTGTGGACTTTGTGTCTGTGATCGCGTTACACACTTTACCGTCAATCATAACGAGAATTAGTTTGTGGTTCACTTTTATCTTTCTTTCTCCAACTGATATCACTGTATCGATAAGAGCATTTTTTTCTGTCTCCACTCTTTCTCTTTCTGTTTTAATACTGTCGACCGTTTCTTTGATAAATTCAATTTTTAATGGCCTGCAAAACCTAGTTGAAGACGGTCGAGGATTATGCCAAATGATTTTGTTTTTACAAACTAATTTTAATGGTACAATTGACGTAATAAATACAGAAGAATCAGATGCATTACTGTCATGAAAGGCTTGTTTGTAAGAATTATGCCCTGAACTTCCGTCAAAGCCCCACTTAGTGTATAAAGTAATTTTTTCGATTTCTTCGTTGTCTAACGAATTTAAATCTGCATTTTTAACCGACAAAAGGCGTTCAGTGGTATGATCCAATATTCCTTGTAGGCTAACTTGCGCTGATGTTTCAGAAATTTTCATTTGTTCTCCCTTTGGGTAACATTTTTTCTTAGCTCTTTGGACCAATTTATATGATGGAAATTTCTCAGGTGCAACCTTTCTAATAACATTATATTGGTGGCGACTTAGCTTCGCTTCTACCAAAACGGACAGAGCTTCATCCGGAGTTAACTGCTGTGGTGGTACCTGTGCTATACTTTTTCGGTATTTTTTGGCTTTTGTTGGAGATGATATTATTTCCTTAACAATTTTCGACTCATCTATTTTTCCAGCAGCTCTCAAGCTCATTTGTGTGGCGTAAGCCAAAACAGGCAAAGAAATTTGATCTCTTATGTCTTTACATTTCTTAACTTTTGTTTTTTCTTTGCACTCTTCAAATGAGAGATCATTGCGACCTCTTTTTTGTTGTGGTTCTGGTGGTGGACTGAATGAGATTGAGGCATCCAGCCAATTCTTATTATTTTTTACAAAAATTTCATTCTTTCTATGACATTTCTGCCACCGAATCTCATAGCTAGAGCAAAAATTATGAAACCTTGTCATAAAATCTACCATATCCGAAGGGTCGACACGTTTTATTACTTCCCATCTCAAAAGTTTAAATTTATCCTGAAGTGATTTAGGTTCTGCACTCCTCATAAAATTATGCAACTCATGACGAGGAATGAAAATTGTTTTGGGAGATGTTCCTAAAATTAATATGATTTCTATTCGTTTAAAATTTGCAAAAAGTAATTCCTTTAACCCTGTACCGAATAATTTACACTTTCACAACACTTTAAATATGTAACATCACATCACAAAACATTGACAGCTAAAACAATAAATAAACGTGTCAGTACCGAATCAATAATACCCTCAAATAAATGACAATAACAAATAGGGATGGGAGCGTGACCTCCTTCAATTTTTCAAAATAGTGCACTTGTGCCATATACAATTTTCTAATAATTTAAAATTAACAAATGTTTAAGTAAAATTCATTGAAATATCATAAACACATGTAAAATAATTTAATTAGTTTTATTCATAGTAAATAAACCCAACATACGCAATCACGTGAGTATGCGTGAATTAAAGTTACTCACGCCCCCATCTCTAATTAACAACACATTTTTTACCTACAATAACAACTACTATAACGAAAATAATGACAAAAAAAAGTAAAAACAACTTGATGTTTTGTTTTGTTTTGTTTTTTTTTTTTCATATTTGTGGATTTTTAGCATCTTGAGTTATTTCACAAAAACAAGCATAACAGAAAAATCGCAAAAAATCGCCAAAAAATATTTTGGGGTTTATTAGTTGAGATCTGATATTATAACACTATATAGACGATTTTACGCAAGCTCACGAACAAAGTTGTTGAAACTCCATATATAAATCAAAAATAGCCCATTTTTGGCCTAATTTTATTTTATTAACATTTAATATTTTTAAAACATTTATTTAAACAAAAAAACATGTACTATATAGTAAACTACCTGAAGTTGACGGTTCCATTATAAAAATTTAACTTTTAGAAGTATTAATAGAAAAAATTATCAATTGAAATATCAAAATTTTCACTTTTTTTCAATATGCACAAAAAAAATAACAATTATTCAACTTTAAGTGCTCACTTCAACTAAAGCAAACAACATAAAAGTAAAATTTTTGCAATTAGTTATGCAGAATTTTATCCACTTTCACCCGGTACCAAACACGATCATGAATTTTAAAGTTCATATTTTGAATTAATCGCCACTTTTCATTCATTTGGCCCCAATGTGCGGCGGCAGGGTTTTTAATATTACAACCGTTTTCAATGCTGACCAAATCTAATGTGATTATCACTTTGGAAATATTTACATATATTCATGTCTTCGTTTGGGTTGATATTAGTGTATTCAAAACCGGTTAACCGAATTTCGGCCGGTTAACCGTGTTTCGGTTTTGTGAAAATTGCTATTCCCGAAGAACCGGTTTCACCGGTTATTTTAAATCGATTAACCAGGACTTTTACAATAATGCAAATCTACGGAAACAGCTCTGCACGCTTTAGTGGGTGTCATAGATTAATCTATTTACCTGAAGGAATACACTCTTACCGCATTTGTCGATATAGGAGGTGCATTTCACAACGGCTTTCCGGGGTCGATAAAATCAGCTGTATCGGACCAGGACCAACGCGAAGGCGCATAACCTCGTTCCTGTATCACACGACTTAAATCGAAGTGTGAATAAAGGCCACCCCACTTTTCTAAAATTTAGTATTTTGCTATAGTTGGCGGGATCAGGTTGCACAGTCTGACAGTTATTCAGGTAAATACCCTTCCATATGAAGAGTTGCATTTCAGGACTTAATCATAGAAAACCGAGCTCGTACTCTTTACCGACAAGCAGATGTTTCCATTTATTCAGCCACTGTATTAATGTGGTAGAGACATCTAGGTGTGATTCTGGACAGAAAGCTTATTTTCAAGACAAACACTATGAATAGTATCGTGCAAAAGACCATCGGAGGACGACGGTGCCTAACCTCGAAAATAGTCTAATAATTATATGCAGCTGTTATCCGTGCGATATTTCTTTATGGTATTGTCGTTTGGTTACCCGTACTGACCAGAGAATGACAATGGTGGGTATCATGGGTGGCCTTCCCACAACCCCTACCGAGTGTTTGGGGATTATCCTCCACATACAACCCGCAAATTTGTTGGAAAGGAAAATGGCTAAAGCGTTGGGAATCTGCCTAAGACATTCTTTGCGATGGATCACCAGCTCATGTGGGCGTGGGACGATTCTAAGTAATCTACGGCACTGCACAATAGGAGTCGATTCTATCAGGGAGGTTTTAGAAGCTTTTTAGGCTTCTATACTGCCGGCTTCAAACTAGATTGCAAAGTAGGGTTTGTAATCTATGCTAAAGAGCTGGCTTTAGACCTTGCACAAAGGCCACCAGATCATTGTAATGACTTTGATGCTGAAATCATGGCAATCTAAGAAGGTGCCCTTTGTCTGGGTCGAAAGGCCATCACCGCAAGGGATTTCTACATTATTCTACATATGTATTCCTGACCTTAAGAACAGCCGCGCTTCTGCTCCATGTAGTTCTATATTTGCATTAGATGGTTGCCGTAGCATTGAAGTATTCTAGGGAATTATTTAGAAAGCGGTTAAGCTGGTGAGTTTAGGGATTACTTGACTTGTTCCACTAGATATGGAGTATGTGGGTATGCCCCTTTCTGCATGCAAGCTCATGCTTAAAACCGAAGCTCTCAGTCCTGCGAATTATATGTATGTAAATGGCCGTCGGTGGTGCAATGGGTAGTGTGCGCGCCTGTTGTACATGAGATCCTGGGTACGATCCCTGCTCTGACCACCTTAAAAAAATGTTTCTTTCGGCGGCGGTCATCTAGCATAGTGACGGCGACACTATCGAGTATTTAGCCATGAAAAAGCTTCTCAGTATACCGTTCGGAATCGGTGTAAAAACTGAAGGTCCCAATCAGAGAGTGAAAATTTAGAAAGCGCACAGCTCACTGGTTGTGAGAAGCTCTCCCCAATCCCTTCATGGGATGAAATGGGAAACGGTGTGTGTTTATATGGTCTTGACGCACAAATTGTAGGATCGTCAGACAAGTATGGCCACGTTATGACCTGAGTAATACTTGGTTCGCCAAGGACTAAATTTCAGCGTTCTTTAAAATATACAAAGAAGTCGATTAAGAGCAAAACACTTTAATTGTTTAACAATGAAATAATACCTTTTTATAGCTTTTTTTTCACCATAGACAAAGAAATGTGCGTACCGAAGAGAATATTGCTGCTGTAGCGCGGAGTATTGAAGAAGACGCCGAAATGTCGATTCGTCGCCGTTCTCAACTTGTTGGCGTTTGTCCTTCGACTACGTGGAAAATTTTACGTAAGGGTCTTGGCTTACGTGCCTAGAAAATACAGCTGGTGCAAGAATCGAAGCCAAACGACCATTGATTGTCGCATTTTTGCTGATTGGGCTCATTTGAAACTGGCCGAAGATGAGAATTTTTATCAAAGAATTGTGTTTAGTGATGAAGCTCATTTGTGGTAAGTGGCTACGTCAATATGCAAAATTGCCGTATTTGGAGCGAAGGCAATCCTCAAGCTGTCAACGAATCCCATTACATCCATTAAAATATACTGTTTGGTGCGGTTTATATGCTGGCGGCATCATCGGTCCATATTTCTTTCGAAATGAGCAAGGAGCTGCCGTTACGGCGAATGGCGAGCGCTGTCGAGCCATGCGAACTTAATATATATTTGCCAAAATTAATCAGCTTAACATCAACGACATTTGGTTCCAACAAGGCAGTGCAACAAACTATACAGCGCGCTTAACAATCGATTTATAGCAAAATCAATTTGGTGACATCTTTTTATCCAGAAGTGGTATTTATCGCCTCAGGATTACGTTTTATAGGGCTATGTTAAGGCCGACAAACCAGCAACTCTTGAAGTAGTGGAAGCCAATATTTAAGCCATATGGCCAGATTTATTGAAAAAGTAGTCCAAAATTGGGCTGATCGAATGGACCATGTAACTCGTAGCCGCGGAGGACATGTGCCGGAAATCATATTTAAAAAACAAATTTCATGAAATTATGTACCAGATTATAATATCAAAAATGCCATTCCAACAATATTTCTGTCTTGTCTTATAATTTTAAATTATACACTCGTAGAAAAAATTAAAATTTTAAGAAATCATTCGAACAGCATTTATTAGCAAACAATTGTTTTTTTTAATCAGCTGTTTCTTGAATCACCTGGAAAAATACGACGCACGACAAAAAATTTAATGATGGTGTGTTCACCAGAGAATAGCAATAAGTACTCGTTGCAAAAGTATACCCAAGTACGTACACAGAATTTTCATACTTGTGTGTACCCAAATTTTTAACACGCAGAATACATACCACCACATATTTGCTTTGTACAATTTATGTGTGTACTCTATACTTATAAGGAACATTTTCTCTACACATCCACTCCTATTCGCTCTCTTCGCCAGAATACATCTAAAGAAGATTGTACACACATGTACTGAAGTATTTTTTCATAATTTGTATACAGAGTCGTGTTATAAGTATGGGTACACACAAGTACTTATAAGTATACAGCAAGTGCTGTGGAAACGGAAAAATGTAGTTGATTTAGTGAGAAACTGAGAAATGTTGAATGGCTTGAATGGTCCTTAATACCAAACCCATCGAAACTAATAATTTTTTAATTCAATTTTATTTTGTTTGAGGACCAGAATGAGATTAATTTTTGTTGTCGATTTTTTAATAAGGCCACTAAACTACGTCAAAACAATGCATTGCCCGGTCTTGTTGCATAATCCCCAATATTCAAATGTTAATTAAAAACCAGTGCGCTAATTTTCAATATTTTCTAGTTCTATTATTCACTTTTCCACACTTTGTAAATGTATATACATACATACATACATACATATTTCCACATAATTTCACCGTACAACAGCATTCCTTTACACAGAAACCAATTTTTTACTCATACCCAGTGGGTATTAAGTACCTAACAGACACAAGTGTTTTTGTATACTTCTGTATAACCTAACACACACAAGTGATTTTGTATACTTCTGTATAACCTAACACACACAAGTGTTTTCGTTTAACAAGCGCCCAACAACAACCCTAACTCGCAATTGTACTTATGTACTACCCATCGAATGTTAGCACTTGTAGCTACTTAAGTTATCGTTGGCATAAATATGTAGAGTATTGTATGCGTTTCGTCTATTACTTGTATGTATTTGTATTTGTTTTGCGAATAATACTTGTAAGTGTATTCTAAATGGTACTTATCGACATTCTCTGGTGTTCACAACTGTCCTATTGTCGTACAAAAATAAAGTACGACAATAGGAGACCTTGTGATTTGGCCAAATAACGTTTAAAGATATCGAAATATCTTTGACAACAATTGTTAGGAAAGTACAATAGGTGATGTTATATACATACTATATGATGATTAAATTGAATATAAAATCAAAGTTTAATCCGAAATGAACCGGACATAAGTAGTGTACAATATTTTATAATTGATTACAATTACTTAGGATAGAAGTAGTTAATTTGCAGTATTTCTTCTCTCTCCAAATTGATGACATTAGGCCTGGTGTGATATGAACGTTGGATGTTGAAAGAATTGCTTTAATAGTAGCGGATGGAGGCATAAGAACAAAACATCCAACAAGAAAACATCAGCATTTTGTGTTTGTGTATTAAAATAGTTGTCTTAAAGGGAACACAAATGTGTTCTAACAATAAAAGATAACAAAAAAGTTGAAAATACGTTTAATTTTTACAGTCCTCCACCAAAACGATATGAAAAATGTAAGTCAACAGTTCTTGTAACTCCACCTGGTGTAAGTCGAACAACATCTCTCTATCACACCAACTCACCACGAAGAGTGTGAAATGAACCGCATATTAGAGACATTAAGGCTGTATTTTTTATTCCAGTAAGCTACCGCCACTTACGAATTTCCAAATAAAACGATCCACACTTAATACCATAGATAAAGGAAATGATAGATATAGCGCGACCATTGTCAACTTTGTTCACTAGGTGCTGTCTTGTACTACTGTCACTTTCACTGAAGTTTCCCATAATTCTCATTGACGTTTATTCAAAATTGTGGTAAATTTTTGTGAAAGTAATTTAAACAAGGGAAAATGTTACAAAATTTATGTGGTTTTACTTAATATCATTTGTTTCTTCTATAAAAAACTATTTCAAAGCCATGAGGCCGGTGTTGGGATATCAATAGAATAAAACCCGTTAGACCGCCCAAAGATGAACATCCCGGAACGCATTTTTACTCTAGAAACTTCGCCGCTCAAAAACTGTAGCAACTTCTCTGGTCGCAGATGCCAAAACCGTTAGAGTGTCTAAGGACTCTGAACAAGGAATGGTAGCTGAACCGCATGAAGATCCAATTTATTAGGGCATAGGCGGTGGTGACATGGCTTTACAATTCGATGGCCATCAGATATTCTACTTTAAGTAACGTGTTGTATTCTTGTCTCGAAGTGATATTTTTGTTGAAAATAATTTTTATTTTTGATATGAAATTTTAGAATTTTATTGTCATACTTTTTGACTTTTTTTTTTGGGAACAAAGAAAATCCCATTTATTGCATTCAACGACATCTAGAAAATTACCCATTATACTAAAATGTTCCCAATACTTGTGCTTCATCTATTATTTTACTTTATCTATTGTTCAAAGTGTGGCCGTCGGTGGTGCAATGGTTAGTGTGCGCGGCTCTTGTACATGAGATCCTGGGTTCGAACCCGGCTCTGACCACCTTCAAATTTTCTTTCGGCGGCGGTCACCTCGCATAGTGACGGCGACACTATCGAGTATCTAGCCATGAAAAAGCTTTTCAAATTACCGTTCGGAATCGGTGTAAAACTGTAGGTCCCAATCAGTGAGAGAAAACTGGAAAGCGCACAGCTCAGTGATTGTGAGAAGTTCTCCCCAGTCCCTTCATGGGATGTAATGGGAAACCATTTATTTTTTTTTATTGTTCAAAGTACAATATGTAATAAACAGGCTCCACCTGGAAAATTTCCTCTGAAACAAGAAATATGCCCCCACATGTTAGTCTAGATACAAACCAAACCAAAAGGACGAGTGTAAAGGTACGATCAGATTGGGCAAATATTTGATCAAAATATGTTGCATCCTAGTTGCTCAAAATGTTGTCACATCAATACAGGGTTGATTTTGTGTTCACTCTACGCACATTTATTTGCCTCTTTTTGTTTGCTCAAACAGGTATCAAATAAACAGTAGGGAAAATACATTTGCGCTGTGGTCACTTGAACAAATATCTGCAACAAATAATTGTTTGATCAACCTGACAGAAAACACAAATTGTTTTTCTCTCAAATTTTAAGTAAGCTGTCAGAAAATAACTTTTTTTCTGAAAAATTTTAAACAAATTGACAGTAACACGATTTTATTTTTCCAAAAGTTTTAAACAAACTGCAAGAAATAATAAATAAATAACTACGATGCAGGACGATGAATGTGTCCTTGTTTTATGCTGTAGAGAAGCGACGGAGTTAGTTTTAAAGCAAATTTGGGCAAGTTTAACTCACACTGGCATACTCATCGTTTTAAGCAAAAAATATTAAATCCCAAACTTGGTGACGGCCCCTATTTCCGGAATTATGGGCCTCCAAAGTTCGGATATACGGGAAGATATTATTTTGAATATATTTTTATATAAAAAAAAATCAAAATATAGAAAACAAATGAAATGAAATGTTTCGAGAACTTTATTAGTTATCGAGATATCCTATGTTGAAATTTTGAAAAATTATCGAATGTTTTTTAATTTTGTTAAAGTCTTTTTTTCGAGTTTGACATGCTTGCTCTAAAATCACCTAGTCTGGTAGAGGAGATTACAAATACATTTTCAACATATTCAGCCTCAAAATTCTAAATATGGTCAAATTATCCTTATGATATCCGAATTAGTCGATTAACAATGCTAAAACTTTGCCCCTTTTAATTATGTACACTTTTATACCAGTTGAACAAAATTACCAAAATATTTTAAAAAGTGTTTATACTCGTGATACTATTTACCATTTTGTCTTTATAGTTTAATGTTGGTAATTGTTTTTCATTTTACAATTTAAGTCGTAAAAGCTGGAAACACTAGTTATACCACCTGTTATTTACCATTGTTTGCTCTGACAATTCTTTTGTGGGATCAAATAAATGTTTGCCCAAAAAGAAAACACCATTTGCTCTTTAGTGGTCACACTTTGGTCACGTTGAGCAAATTTTTATTTGAAGGCAAATAATTTTGTTTGACCAAAATCAGCTGTTTTGTGGTTTGCCACACATAAATATTTTGTGGTCAGACTGGGGCCAAGAAATATTTAACGTTTTTCGTCAAATATTTGCCCAATCTGACGGCACCTTAAGAGTAAGTGTGCTGCCAAATGTAATTCCATGCTCAGGGTTGTACTTCATGGATTTGCCAGTCTTGCATTTTGCCTTTTCTAAATTTACTTTTTATTGGGTTCAAAACAGCAATATGTAATAAACAGGATCCACCTAGAAAACTTCCCTTTAGAGCAAACCGACCAAAAGTACCCAATATAGTTGATAATAATGGGTTGTAATAAAGTAGTTAAAAAAAAGGAGTTTAATATTTTTTTTGTTTGTTTTTCCCCCATCCCGCAACGTGCGATAAGAAACTTCGTTCCAAAAGATAACCAAAAATTGATAACGAGAAATCCAAATATTTAAAAATTGACGAGCTATTAACTTAAAATTTTTATGGCTTTTGTTCATAACTCGCCACATAACGCTTTAGAATTCAATAACACGGTAGTGTAAATTCGGTGCACACATAAATTTTTTTCAAATTATTCCACAACCACTTCACCGAAATATTCGGTTAAAGTATCCGTATTAAACAAGTTACGAGTGCGATTGCATAAATAATTTTTGTGTTATTTGATTGGCATATTCTCGTGTGTGTAGAATATCACGTTTGTATATATGGAATATCAAATGACCGCCGCGACTTTCTTCAGTGACGCGCCACCGAGAGGTACAATTTTCGATAACTCTGGGGAATAGATCTGGCTAAATTTTATCGATGATATTAACTTATTTTCATAGACCTGTGACTTCATGGAACCCTACAAATAATGTGCAATGGGGTCAAATAGGCAAAAGTGCACGTTGCCTTTGCGGGAGCTAACTACCATGCCGTCAAACGGCTCGTACAGAGTCAGTTGAATATTCAAGAAACGGGCCAATCCATGAAACGGTTTTTTCTCCAAAAACCAGTTTTTATACCAAAAGGCTATGAATTGGATTTGGTCAATCAAAATTTGTTGTTAATAAAGTAATTTACATTTAAAACAAATAATTTGTTAAATCTTTAAATTTTATAACAACTGACTTGTAAAATCCCAACCAATTCAAAATGTTTCTAAACATTACCCATTTTATTGTTTCTTAAGTTAAATGCAGGGTTTCGTGGGTAACCCATTATTATTGCCGTGGTGAATGGGTAGCGATCGGTTACCCATTGCCCACAGAGTACGGGGAAAATAATGGGTAGCTACTAGAGAAGGGGGCGAGTCACGTGAATCACGCGTGATTCAGTGAGTACAACCAAATTTTGTTCACGTGAGCGTGCGTGAACGTGAGTAGTCCAATGTTGCGTGAGTGATTGTGCGTGAGTATATATATTCCGAATGTTCGATATCACTTAATTTCGATTTTCTTACTACTTTGTTAACCAAAGTACTATTTTTGGAAGACTTCTAATATCATTTCCCTCTAAAAAAGCGTCGGTAATCGTCTTCTGTACGAGTATATTAACATTTCACAGTGGGCTGATGTTAAAAAGGTGGTAATAATATAATATCAGAACTTCTAAACTATAGGTGCGATTGTTTCAGAATGTACTAAGTATTTATAGGGGAGGATTCCAGGTTTCCGAATCTGGTACTTATAGCCACCCTGCTTCAACGTGCTTTTAGTATCATAGCATGCCATCCTGGTGATCAAAATTTCATGGGATGTAACTTTGTAGTCCGATTTAAAGGTTCTTTGTTCTTAAGATTCTCATGAGCGCACAAATAAAAAAATTGCAGAGTCGTGTCTCTAACCGTAACAAAGATACGTGGAATCAAAAGTTTAAAATGTAAATTTTTGCACTGACTTTGTTTAGTTTTTGTTAATAACTTGGTCGTTTTGACCAAAAATTTAGTTCTAAATACGCTGCTACATTGGACAGACTTCAACCAAATGTAAATTAAAAAGAGTTTTAAATTATTTAAAACCGGTTGATAATGGCAACTTCTCAAATTTAGAATGTTTTAAATTAAAAAAAAAGAAATTGTTAGAAAATATACCAACATTCTTTCAGTACTTTCTGAAATTTTTGTAAAGAAAGTAATAATATGTTGTAGTTTTTTGGATCAAATGCCTTGAAAAAGCTGTTGAACATTCACCATACAGCCAGGCCTTTTGAACAAAATTTAAAATTTTTGAATTTGGGAAAAGTTTCGCTTGTTTATTTTTATACTTTTTTCAATCATAATTGTAGACTATACTGTTGCCAAACAAAATCTGATCCTACACATTAATCTTGGTCGGGAGAGCTCAATTTCTAACATAAACTCGAATTTTCGTGAAAAAATTTTTTGGGATTTTTGGGGATTTTTTTTTCTCAATTAATTTTAATACCATCAAATTAAACATACATTACGGTGCGTTTACACGGGACAGTTTGAGACAAGATAGTTGAGAATATGTATTAGTTGTCACAAAGACAAAAATTGTTTGTGTGACGTACGCGTCCAGCCAGTTATAAAGACAGTACAGTTTTAAGCAACCGCCAACAGTGTCGTTTCGTTAAATTTCGTGCTCTGATTTTTTGTTTCTTCGCTCTTTTGCCATTGTGTTTTGTCTTACTTCTCCAAATTATAATGGAACTGATGTACTCTGTAAAATTATATATGTATTCATGTTTATATATTTGTATTGTCGAACAATATTTCAATAAAAATTAGCAAAATTTTCAAATACAAATATATTTCCCAAGTCGTTTGCGATGTTTTGCCTTTTTCTCAAATTACTACGAAACGTCACCGATATGGCCGATGGCTGAAATAGTAGAGGTTGGCGCAGTAGAATTTGTTGTAATTGTGTGAACCAACAACAGGCATTTAGTTTTTGTTTCAAGACTCTAATCGTCAAATTCAACACAGATCCATATAAGATGAATTTCATTTAAACATCGAGATAAAACTGAAATTTTGAACCCGACCACCTCAGATATCGATGAAATTTTGTTCATAGCTAAATTTGATCAATACAAACAAACTCTCGTTTTTAGAAATGACTGTTTTGGGATTTTTTGGGCGTGGCACAGTGGGAAAGTTTTCGAAAAAACGCGAAAATGGTCAAAAAGAGCTCCATTTAAACTACAATAACTCAGAATCGGCTGAACCGATTTCCATGATCTTGGTATCATTAAAAAGATATTTTAACAGGCTTTATGACACGTTTAGTGCAAAATGAATTTTCCTGGGACAATGTTTATTTATTTTACCTGTAAATATGAAATATAAGGGCAATTACCAGAAGTGACACTACTTAAAAAATTATATAAAAAAAACTAAAAAAGAACCTGTAAAAAACCCTTGATCTTTTTAGTTTTTTCGTTAGTTAAAATTTTTTTTTTGTTATAAAATTTTTTACAGTGTATTTATTTATTTTTTTTTAAACGTGTCATAAAGCCTGTTAAAATATCTTTTGAATGATACCAAGATCATGGAAATCGGTTCAGCCGATTCTGAGTTATTGTAGTTCAAATGGAGCTCTTTTCGACCATTTTCGCGTTTTTTCGAAAACTTTCCCACTGTGCCACGCCCAAAAAATCTCAAAACAGTCATTTCTAAAAATGAGGGTTTGTTTGTATTGATGAAATTTAGCTATGAACAAAATTTCATCGATATCTGAGGTGGTCGGGTTCAAAATTTCAGTTTTATCTCGATGTTTAAATGAAATTCATCTTATATGGATCTGTGTTGAATTTGACGATTAGAGTCTTGAAACAAAAACTAAATGCCTGTTGTTGGTTCACACAATTACAACAAGCTGTAAACAAAATTTCATCGATATCTGAGGGGTCGGGTTCAATGCATCTCGATTTTTACATGAAATTCATCATGAACGAACACAGTAAACAAAAAAGTACAACAACAAAATACACTGAATTTAACAGATGGAGTCATAAGAAAGTAAAATCAGTTGTTCTATTGCGCAACCTTTACTAGTTCAGCCATGATCTGGCCGCTTATGTCAAATCTCTTGCCGAAGTTACTGTCGTTGAAAAATCAGAGACAGTGGCGAGGCAAGTGAGAGAAGTGTACGTGTGGTAGTAAAAATGTGTGAATGTATTGCTACTGTCGGAGCAAAACTGTCCCGTGTAAACGCCAGGTTAGGCTCTAATGTTATCAAGACAATTAATGAAATAGGGCACTGGCCAATATTTTGTTAACCGTAACTATATACTTGAAAAATTCACGACTTTGCTACGCCCGTTAAGGTATCTCCCATGTAAAAGATGCGCATTGGCATTGGGCAAAATATTATGTAGTTACAAATTTAATAGAAGCTGTTTTGTTTTTCGAGATTCAACTGTTGATTGCCATTAGACGTAGTATAGCTTAATACCAAAGTTCATTCAGATCGACAGTGCTTTGCGGGAGGTTATCATTTTGACCAGCATACCAGTTAGGGTACAGAATCTGCAAATTCAGGCCCAAATGTTGGTTTTGCGTGTATTACCTAGACTTGTTGTAATACGGGAGATAGACACATTACACACAGTTGGAAAGGAATTGTCTTCTTCTACTACGTTTTAAATATAATTATTTTTCGAATATTTCTTACACATTCTTTCAGGGCTGTGAGAGTCTGCTCAAAATTGGAGGACTCCGACTCCATCAATTTGAAAATTCACGATTCTGCTTCGACTCCAGCTTTTTGAAAGTACACCACTCCACTCCACTTATAGGGTGAAAAAGTATATCAGGCGAAAAAATTTGTCAACAAATTATTCTTTTCAAAAATTTTGAGTTTTTATGGATATTCTAACATTCGAAAATTTTAACTTTTGATGGAAATGCTGAACTTGGAGTCGTTCAAAGTTGTACGACGCCAACTCCATCTCCAGGAGCATTGCCCAGACTCCGACCCCAAAACTCCGACTCCACAGAATTTACGACAAAAATTAAAAAAGGAAATTTACGACAAAAATTAAAAAAGGAAATTTCTTTTCAAATTGTACACAAATTCGATTTGAAGTATATAACTACTTCACATCGTAATCTTGTTAGTTTTTCACATATTAAAGCCCAATACAAATATGCTTAGTTTAATCCAATTAATATTATTTGAGAAATAGTGACACAAGTGTTGGACTTTTACTCCGAAAAAGTCTCTTACGAAAATTCCATTTTTTGTTTTTAAATTTAGCATTTCTGACCAAGATTATAGGTACGATCAAGATATTTTCGCATGTATTAACAACATTTCAGTCTAGAATTAGGTTTACAAAAGTATGAAAATCACCAGCGAAACTTTTCCTAAACTCGAAAAATTTAAATTGTGTAAGAATAACTACCATTTTCTGCAAGGCTGGATGTAGGCTGAATGTACAAAATCATTTTAAATTACATTTAATACCTTTCCCAAGGCCTTTGCCTAACTAATTTTATATCTTTTTCTCAAAATATTTAAGAATCTACTGAAAGAGTGATGGTACCCTTTCTAGCAAATTTGTTTTTTTTCAGGTTGAAAAATATTTTAACTTTGAGAAGCTGTCGTTGTCGAACGGTTAGAAAAATTTATAAATTTGTTAAACTTATAATTGGTTGAAGTCCTGCCAGTGCAGCACTTTGACTCAAAATGACCAAGTGGTTATCAATAACCTAAACAAAGTCAGTGCAAAAATTTACATTTTTAACTTTTGATTCCAACTATATTTGTAAAGGTCAGACTCCACGTGTTTTGTTTCTGCTGCTTAGTAGGCTCTCAAAGGAAAAAATCTGGTTACAAGTTTAGAAGTTACGTGCCATGAAAATTTGAACATCGTCAACACCCTGAATTCCGGTAGCAAAATGTACGTTGGTACAGGGTGTCTCTAGATACAATATTCTGAAAGCCTGATTTATCTCCTACAAATACCTGGCACATTCTAAAATAATGTGACAATTAGTTTAGAATTTGTGATATTATTACCACTTTTCTGCAACTCACCCAACTGTGCGTGTGGAAGAATACTAATGGAAATAAGAAGCAAACTTCTTCGAGATACAGCTGATAAAATGTTGTTCCTCTATAATATGGGTTAGTTTATTTGTTAAATTTATTAAAAACGACGCTCAATTTAGCTTAAGGATTTGCATTTAAGTGTTGTAGTGTCTAATGCCTGAATGTGATCCTAATTAACGTACTTCACAACTTACTTTTTACGAACATTGTGTTGGATACATTTTTTAATATTGGTTTGAAAATAAAGCAAGTGGTTCACGTAAAAACCAATTTCATTGGCGTGATTCACATGAATCACGCAAGAACGTGAGTATGGAGAAATTTTGCTAACGTGAGCGTGCGTGAACGTGAGTAGCGAAAAAATCTACGTGCGTGAGTGACCGTCTTCCTTTCGTGAGCGTGAGTCAAAACTTACTCACGTGCCCATCTCTAGTAGCTACCCACGATAATGGGGAATTACCCATCACGATTGCAAAAATAGAAAATAATGGGTAGCTACCCACGACGATGGAGAATTACTCATAACGATTACCCATTACCCTCAGGGAAATTGGGAAAATAATGGATAGCTACCCACGACGATGTGTAATGTGTTACCGAGGGTAACCCATCCCCATTTTTGATCGAAAATATGAAAAAATTTGAAAAAATTTATATATCTCGGAAACGGGTCGTCCAATCAAAAAAATAACCAATTTTTGCGGGTTTATAAGAGTTTTTCATAAAGTGGTCCAAATCGTATGGAAGATTTTTTATTCGAAAAATCGCCAAAATAAGAAAACCGCTTAAATAAAATGTATAATAACAAATGACAAAAATTGTAATTGTATACTAACAAATAATAACAATTGTATAATAACAAATAACAAAAATTGTACCTCCTTTGGAGGCTGTAACCAATGGGGTGTCTGCAATTTGGCATCACTAATTTTTTTAAATCGCTAAAACGCCCTCAAGTTTACATGTAGGAAACGGAGCGCCCAATCCATAAATTACTAAGTTTTGCAAGTTTCTAAGGGTTTTCCATAAACTGCACCAATTTGTATGGAAGATTTTTTTTTCGAAAAATCGCCAAAATAAGAAAATCGTTTAAATAAAAAAGTGGCTACAACTCGGAAACAGTACGTCCAATCGAAAAAATAATATGGCACCACTTTTTATTAAAACAAAAATCACTAAAACTAAAATTTTATTTTAGGGAATTTTGTTATTTTGGCGATTTTTTTAAAACAAAATTCTTCCATACAAATTGAAGCAGTTTATGAAAAATCTTTAGAAACCTGCAAAAATTGGCCATTTCTTCCAATCGAATTGGAGCACTTTATGAAAAACCCTTATAAACCCGCCAAAATTGGTTATTTTTTCCATGAGACGCTTCGTTTCCGAGATATAGAAATTTTTCCTAATTTTTTCATATTTTCGATCAATAATGGGGATGGGTTGCTACCCACTATTTTCTCCATTTCCCTGAGGGTAATGGGTAATCGCGATGAGTAATTCTTCATCGTCGTGGGTAGCTACCCATTATTTTCCCCATTACCCTGAGGGTAATGAGTAATGGTGATGGGTAATTCCCCATTGTCCACCGGTATTTTCTGTATCCACCGACCGCCATTTCTCTGAAAATGTACAATGTTGACCAACCGGTTGAACCGATTTTTTTCTTGTCGATTCCACCGGATTTTTTAACACATTTAAAATGAACACAAAGCCTTATAAACTAAAAATATAATAACCCCAAAATTATTTTTTTTCTTTTAAACTATGTATGTATTTAAATACTTTTATTAAATAAAATACATTCAGAAGTTTATCAACAATTACTAAAGACTTTCTAGACTGCAAAGAATTTTAAATTCAAACAAATTAAGACATTTCTTTTACAAAATGCGCATATCGCACTCTAACTACAAAAGAGTCTAACTCAAAATTTTCAAATTTTTATATTTTGCTTAAAAACAATAACCAAGGACTAAATCTGTCCACTGTAAAAACCTGTCGTCATTTTCTCTTCCCTTTCGTCAAAAAAAATCCATATGAATGTGTCTATTATTGCGAATTTTCATACATTTTTTACTTAACAAATTCAGTCTTTTGTCTCTACTGAAACTTTGCAAATTTTGAGTTATGACTGCTTTGTATTTAGGGTGCGATATGTATATGGGAAATTTTCAAAGAGTTCTAATTTGTGATAAATTAAGAAATTTCTTTTTCAAAATACAAGTGTATGGGACATTTTCAAAAAACAAACATGCAAAGAATTTAACATTCTTACAAATTAAGATATTTCTTTTGCAAATTGCAAATATAAGGGAAATTTTCAAAAAAAAACTTGCACAATAAAGTTATGTTGAAATAATTGAAGATTTCTCTGTAGAAAGTTAAAATTATTTAAGTGTCGCCAATACAAAAGTGAAGTTAGATGAGACTGTTTCTAATAAATATTAAATTTATAGTATATGAAGCATTTTGTATAAGATCTCAAAAAACATTTTAAAATTTAACTGCATTCGATTTTTCTGTGGAAATTAAGGTTTTTTGATTACATTTTATAATAAAAAATTTAGGTTATATAAGCCGAAACCGGTTTAAACCCGGGTTTTAACTACAAATAAACCGGGTGAACCGGGTTTTCGAAATCGTCGCTTTTCGAAACAACCTAAAACCGGGTTGTACGCAAGAGCAGTTTTTTTTAATAATCTAGTAGCTACCCATTATTTTCCGCATTATCCTAAGGGTAATGGGTAATCGTGATGGGTAATTCCCCATTATTATATGTAAACATATTTCGAACAAGTATTATGATTTCTTGTAATTTTCTGTTAGAAAACAAAATTCAATTTTCGATAAACAAAACTAAAACAGTTCAAATTATTTCCTCCACTTTCTTTAACAAATTGCTTGTATAATTTAAATTTTCTGTGGAAAAATTCATACACCTAAAAGACTTTGGAATTTTGTTCTAAAATTTAAATATAGAAATATATATGTTTTGAAAGATAAAACTATGTGGAACTACCTGTAAAATACCCTCTGCACCGGTTCTTCGAAAAAGCGTATTTACAGAAAACCCACGGTTGGTGTATATCCAAAAAACCAGAGGGTTTCGGGTTTTGAATACTCTAGGCATTATCTATGTGACACGTGGCGCAGTTCTGTTGAACTTTCGTTTACATCCAATTTTGGTCAAATGAAATTGGTTATCATCGGTCGGTAGCGCTTTCTGTTGACAGTAATAGCAACAGCATTTTCGTTTTGGAATAAGTACGAAGAGATGATGCCACCGGCCAACAATCCATACCGCACAGTGGCTTTCTACAAATGCCAAATACATCAATTTTGCCCGGCCTAAAAATTGGTCAAATCGCTGTAGATGATATTTATCCCGCATCGCGATTGTTTGTCATTCTGATGATAAGATATTATAAGCTGCACGTGTTGCTCCACTCTGTAACTTGCCATGGTGGTTTGGTTGATTGTCTGAAAAATTAAAAAAATACAAAAATTAACAAAAGATAAAACCCATCCCTATTGGAAACTTCATTAGAATTTGTTTGTAGCGACTAAATTGGAAATGATTTGAGTTTATTAGATTTTCGGGTGTCAGCATAATTCTGTTATAGCGGTTATCCCGTAATGTCTATGAAGGAGGTAGACAATTTGATGATAAGCATTCACTAATTCTGACCATTAAGGATGCTTGGAATCAAATTTCGTTGGATTACATAAGTTCAATTGGAGGGTTAAATTCTAACGTAAATTGTAAGGAGCACTGGGAATCTCTTAAAACAACTTATGTTTGTTGTCCTTTTTCGCACTAGCTTATTTTGTTTGTTTATATTTTTGTATTACATGACAGCTTTCTTGGAATATTCCAATAAAAATGTCACCAGTGTTGCTTCTTTTCGGATTGATATATAGAAATCGAGGAAACGATGGAATTTTTTGTTTCATGCTTAATGTGAAAACTTATTCGATTCGTGAACTACAGAAACGAGCTACAGATCGAATCAAATAAAAAATTTAATTTATATAGTAATGAATTCTCTACTTGAATTTTCGTTTGCAGTTAGTTTGATGCATACTTCAATAGCATAATTCGACACAACTGTTGATTAAGATCTCCGGCTTGGTTTGAAATAGCTAAACAGTTCGCCGGGAATTTTGCAAAAACTTTCACAAGTAAAAAAGTGGCTTTTAAATTGTGTACGTTATTTTGAATTGTCAGAGATATCAACACAGATAATAATAATTGAATTCAATATCATGATTGTGAAATGATAATTTGTTTATTTGATTTGTTTTGCATTTTCGAAGATTTTTTTATTAAACCAATAATTATTAAATATAAAATGAAAACCAACAACTTTTTTTGTTGATTCAATATACATATTTCGTTATTGACTGAAAGAAAACATTCAAATTTATAATTCGCCAACAATTAACTACTTTTTCCTACTGAATCACGGATTCAAATGCTAAAAGTATAGTTTTTGTGTTCATTGCGATTTTACTACCTACCTTATTTTGCTGTCTTTCGAACAGACTTCTTTCTGACCGAATTGGATATAATTCGTTTGCTGGGATTCCATGATGACCATTAATGGCATTGTTACTGGTGTTGTTTTCTGTGCTATTTGTATCCATTTTATTAAATAAACAATCAGTGTTTTATGCACCCATCCAGAAAGTTAAACAAATTGGCATACATACAAAAATATATCTGAACACACATCCATGCCCATCTGGAAAGGAAGGTATAATAAATATGTGGTAAATGCCAATACCAGCCAGCGGCGGAATTTTCGATCACGTACTTTGGCACGGCACTATGTGAGATGGCCTTGTAAAGAAGGTATGATGAGCTGCGTAGTTGTAAGCCCATGAAATAATATTTGTAGGAAATAATAAATATTTAACGGAAATAATGTATCTGGTAATAACTTCTAAAGGATCTGATACTCTGGCTATTACGATTCTAAATGAAATTTGATTATTATGTTACTTAAACATGGACAAGTGTTTTATTTTATAAATTATTTTACTTTTATGCAATCGCCAAACTCTACTTTGGAGTGGTCACACGGTCGAGAGTGAATAATCGCGACTCCCAGTGCACGAATAGCAATTTTATGCCCAATCACATAATCTCTCAGCTGAGATGTCTACAGCCTTAGTCAGCTTACGGACTGGTACGAACGGGATTCAGTAAACCACTTTTAACCATTGAAATTGATGTAGAAGAGTGTCATAGTATTTATAAAGTATATCAAGCATTTCGGTGATAGCCGTTTTCCGCAAAAAATAATAATTTCACGACATTATTTTTCACTTATATTCCCGTCGAAATTCATGGCGTCGCCTGCTTTCAATGGCTGTCAAATACAGGCTGGACCAAAAGTCACCATTGGGTTTATAAATTTTATAACTTTTTCGTTTATATAAAGTGGTTTTCAACAGAGACGCTACAAAAGTAAATCGATAGGGACAGCAAACGACGCCATATTTTTTCCCGCTCTTTTGACATTTCTCTTCAGTAAGGTTTGCCATTTCATCATGGAAAGATATACGAGCCAACAACGACTCGAAATTATTAAAATTTACTACCGAAATTTGGAGTCAGTGGCCTGAACTTTAAGAGCGCTACGTCCAATATATGGTCGTCATAATCGTCCTACCAGATCAACAATTGAGCGTCTAGTGGAAAAATTTGAATCCACAGGCACAGTATAAAATGTTCCCGTGCCAGTGAGACAAAGAAGTGCCCGTAGTGTCGAGAATATTGCTGCCGCTGGGGC